>CM055121.1:671692461-672046961 GCA_029206835.1 Rana muscosa
GTCATAGTAAGCCTTCTGCGATTCACCAGTTAACAGAGGAGCCACCAGTCCAGCCCACTGCTCCTCAGGCCACTTTTCTCTTTCAGCAGTCCTTTCAAATGTGGTCAAAAATACCTCTGGATCATCCTCTCCAGTCATTTTTGTCAATAAACGACTCACCCCAAAGGACGCGGTATTAGTGGGACGGCTTTCCTCACTGGTCTGCGGACGTTGCTGCATTACTGCTTCCATTTGTTGTAGTCTCTGCTCTTGCTTCTGTAA
Organism: Rana muscosa; assembly: GCA_029206835.1. Classification (NCBI taxonomy): domain Eukaryota; kingdom Metazoa; phylum Chordata; class Amphibia; order Anura; family Ranidae; genus Rana; species Rana muscosa. The sequence continues at coordinate 671,692,723 of CM055121.1, forward strand.
CAGGTCTATGAAGCGGGCCTCAGATTGCTGCTGGGCTTGTTGCTGAGCTTCCAGACTCTGTTGGTGAGCTTGCTGCTGGGCTGCAAGGCTCTGTTGATGAGCTTGCTGCTGGGCTGCGAAGTTCTGTTGTTGAGCTGCAAGGCTCTTTTGCAAACCTGCATTTGTCTGCTGTTGATTGGCATTTGCTAGAGCCAGCTGTTTCAGTATCTCCTCCATGCTGGCTTAAAAAAAACTGCCACTGGTTCTCCACCAACTGTGAGGGGGTTAGCTCGGCAGCGGGTGTGTGTGACCCCCGGGATGGGCTCCCCACACAAAAACAGGCCCAGCAAACGGAGGTTGTGGTTTTCAAAATCAAAAAAAAAGGTGCGGTTTATTTTCTATTTACAGTGACAAAACACAGCAAAGCCAAAAGAAACATATAAACAAAATAAATCCTGGTCAACTTGACCTCTGACTAAACATACAGGTTTCCTAACTAACAACTGGGATCAGCCTAGTGCTGTCCTAGTCCCTAAGTCCCTGGTTTTAAATGTCCAAGCAAATAGCCACACAGGCTTTTGTCTCACCGCACAGGGGTTCACTCTCCCTAGACAGTCCACACAGGTCTGGGTCCAGGCATGAGCTAACATCTAATGAAGCTGGGAGTTCTTATAGAGGCCTAAATGAGCTGACAAGCTTCAGCTGGCCTCATCAACTCCCTGTCTGTACGACGCCCCACACTCTCCCTAGAGGTATGAGTCATCCATGAGCCCACTAGCCTTATACAACTCTCCACCTAGTTGTATAAGTCGGCGTAAAGCCTGAATCTGGGCGAAATATATCTACCCCCCTGGATGCAACCAGGTGACTTTACCTTCCTGCTGTCACAATATATATACATATATATATATATATATATATATATATATTTATATATATATACAGTAATACCTCGGAATGCGAGTAACGCAGTTTACGAGCGTTTCGCCATGCAAGCTATTATTTTTTTTAAATCCTGACTCGGTTTGCGAGCGTTGTGTCGCAAGACGAGCAGGATTCAAGCCAATGGGGTGTGCAGTACCGCATTTGGCCAGAGGTGCGAGGGCGCCGGTGACACTCAGAGCTGCTCGAATGTACTCGGAGGCGCTCTGAGACACTCTATTCCTAAATGTGTCTCTGAGTGCAACTGAGCGGCTCCGAGCAGTCTCCGAGTGCATCTGAAGCGTCTCTGGGTGTTTCTGAATGGCTCCGGCGCCCAAACTCCTTTGGCCACATGCAGTACTGCATACAATAGCAGTCACTGTGGAATGAATTATCTGAGTTTCCATTGACTCCTATTGAGAAACTCGCTTTCATATACGAGTGCTTTGGATTACAAACATTCTTCTGGAACGAGTTATTCTTGTAATCCAAGGTACCACTATATATATATATATATATATATATATATATATATATATATATACAGTGGAGCATAAAAGTATTTAGTCAGCCACCAACTGTGCAAGTTCTCCCACTTAAAAAGATGAGAGAGGCCTGTAATTGTCATCATAGGTAAACCTCAACTATGAGAGACAAAATCACATTTGTCTGATTTGGAAAGATTTTTTTTGCAAATTATGGTGGAAAATAAGTATTTGGTCAATATCAAAAGTTCATCTCAATACTTTGTTATATATCCTTTGTTGGCAATGACAGAGGTCAAACGTTTTCTGTAAGTCTTCACAAGGTTGTCACACACTGTTGCTGGTATGTTGGCCCATTCCTCCATGCAGATCTCCTCTAGAGCAGTGATGTTTTGGGGCTGTCACTGGGCAACATGGACTTTCAACTCCCTCCAAAGGTTTTCTATGGGGTTGAGATCTGGAGACTGGCTAGGCCACTCCAGGACCTTGAAATGATTCTTACGAAGCCACTCCTTCGTTGCCCGGGTGGTGTGTTTGGGATCATTGTCATGCTGAAAGACCCAGCCACGTTTCATCTTTAATGCCTTTGCTGATGGGAGTAGGTTTGCACTCAAAATCTCACGATACATGGCCCCATTCATTCTTTCATGTACACGGATCAGTCGTCCTGTTCCCTTTGCAGAGAAACAGCCCCAAAGCATGATGTTGCCACCCCCATGCTTCACAGTAGGTATGGTGTTCTTTGGTTGCAACTCAGCATTCTCTCTCCTCCAAACACGACGAGTTGTGTTTGTACCAAACAGTTCTATTTTGGTTTCATCTGACCCTATGACATTCTCCTAATCCTCTTCTGGATCATTCAAATGCTCTCTAGCAAACCTAAGACGGGCCCGGACATGTACTGGCTTAAACAGGGGGACACGTCTGGCACTGCAGGATCTGAGTCCCTGGCGGCGTAGTGTGTTACTGATGGTAGCCTTTGTTACGTTGGTCCCATCTCTCTGCAGGTCATTCACTAGGTCCCCCCGTGTGGTTCTGGGATTTTTGCTCACCGTTCTTGTGATCATTTTGACCCCACGGGGTGAGATCTTGCATGGATCCCCAGATCGAGGGAGATTATCAGTGGTCTTGTATGTCTTCCATTTTCTAATTATTGCTCCCACAGTTGATTTCTTCACAACAAGCTGCTTGCCTATTGCAGATTCAGTCTTCCCAGCCTGGTGCAGGTCTACAATTTTGTTTCTGGTGTCCTTCGACAGCTCTTTGGTCTTCACCATAGTGGAGTTTGGAGTGTGACTGTTTGAGGTTGTGGACAGGTGTCTTTTATACTGATAACAAGTTCAAACAGGTGCCATTAATACAGGTAATGAGTGGAGGACAGAGGAGCCTCTTAAAGAAGAAGATAGAGGTCTGTGAGAGCCAGAAATCTTGCTTGTTTGTAGGTAACCAAATACTTATTTTCCACCAGAATTTGCAAAAAAAATTATTTCCAAATCAGACAATGTGATTGTCTGGATTTGTTTCCACATTTTGTCTCTCATGGTTGAGGTATACCTATGATGACAATTACAGGCCTCTCTCATCTTTTTAAGTGGGAGAACTTGCACAATTGGTGGCTGACTAAATACTTTTTTGCCCCACTGTATATATATAGGTGTGAAGAAATGCTGTAAAAATGGAATGCTTTCAAAAATATATTTTATTTGTTATTTTTTTGCAATTTTCAAAATGCTGGCTGTAGTGAGGCAGGCAGGCATCTATTACATATCACTACACCAGCCAGAGGCCGGAACTTAGTATTGTATAATGCAGCACCGCCCGCCTACGTGCCGAAATTAAGAAAAGGGTTCCTGCTTTGTTACCACTTCCTGGGCCCCTCTAATGAAATGATTGTGCCCAGTCAAATGTTTTTTATTTATTGGTCAATCTAGGAGCCAGTCAAGCATTGAAAACTGCCTGCACATTATAATGCACATAAAGCAGCCAAGGCCCCCCCCCCCCACACCTGTTAAAGTGGTTGTAAACCCAACCACACAACTTGCACCTACAGGTAAGCCTAGATTAAGACTTACCTGTAGGTGCAAGAAATATCTCCTTAACCTACACGGTTAAGGAGATATTTGCAGAAAACACTGCACCGATGTCTACGGCGCATGCGTGCCGTAGACAACAGCGCAGGTGCACTGAGCGTGGCGGTTTAATCAATCGATAATGCCGAAACCGTGCGCATGCGCGGGGATCGTGCCGGTCCCGCACGCATGCGCGGGAGTGACGTCATCGCCGCTCCGGCCAGTCACAGCGCCGGAGTGGCGATACAAGGAAGACGCTCCGAGGGGACATGGCGGCAGCGGCGGAGGGGAACGTGGAGCGCTTCGGGGACTTTGATCTCAGGTAAGTGCCACATAATGAGCTAGTATGCTATGCATACTAGCACATTATGCCTTTTTCTTGCAGGGTTTTTTTTTACAGAATTTTTTTTGGGGGCTTTACTTCCTCTTTAAATTGATGGGGCCCAGGCCCTGTACAAGAAGCCTGGTTGTATTCCCTTATCGGCGGCCCTGTATACAGTACAGAACATTGTTAAACCAGTTATGAAGCTGTAGAAACAGAGGCTCCTAAGAGCAATGTCAATGCGATTCAATGAGGGCACTAGGTGGCATTACAGCACATTCTCTATAAGGCTCTGTAGCCACAGATTCTGAAGGATGACCGCTACATCAACAAACAGTACAGGACATAAACAACTACTGGCACGTAACCTCAGTGATGGCATCTCTCACACTGGAGTCAAGGGTAGGTCTGAGTACACAGGAGAACAAGTGAATGAACCTCTGGTCTGGCACTACAGGCCAGCAGCTGGAGGGCTGATACCACTGGTAGGTGACTGGGGATGCTGGGCCACCTCTCTTGGAGGGCAGAACTCTGGTAGAAATTGGTATAGCATTCTTTGCTGTAGCTGGGTCTTCCTTGGAAGCTGCATGCTATTGGGCCCCTGCCTGGCTGCCCGTGCACAGGACCTAACAGTGGAGGACCAAGCATCTTGTGGCAGCCGAAATGCACAGCTACCGCATTGGCTGCGCACTCTCTGACCTGCAGAGAGAGAGAAACAGAAGACATTTATTTGAAAGTAGTCAAAGTTACTGTGCCAACTGCAATTCAGGTAGATATGAGTCACTTTAGGGTTGGTTTAACCTGCAGGTTTCAAATAACTCATCAAATTTTACATTAAAAGAATGACAACTATGTTCCTATGTGTACCACATTTATGTCTAGTGAATTCTTTTTACCTATCAACATGCAAATTCTAATAATAAAAAATGCAACATAATGCATCGATAGATAAATATAGAGTGATAATGAGTTACCTTTTACATTTTACCATTAGGGATATTGTAATAAATAAAAATGAATGCTGTTCACTTACACTGCAGTACATTTGCTCATCTGATTATATCCCTGCACTTTTAATCATGTAATATCAATGATCCAGCAGTTTCACACTAGAACAATGCTGAAGCAAAATATTATTTTCAGAAACTGCTTGGTTATGAAGTTTGTTGTACATTGAGCTTTTTTTATATGTGTAACTTGTATAATTCTATGAGTTTATTAGAACAGCAGAAATATAACAGTATATCTATAAAACCAAGCATTTCGGTAAGAGAGACCCTCATTGTAAAGCCTTTATGAGCTCATTCAGTAAGCCAATTGTAGCGCCCCTTTACTTTCAGGGTTGCTATGTACTTAAATTTAGGGGTTGGTCTGAGCTAGTAGCCAGGCTCAGACCACTTTGATTTGTTAGTACTCGCTTCTGCCTATGTGATGTAGCCTGACGCACGGTTCCCTGTGGCCTGTAGGTGGCACTGCCATATCAGGTCAGGGTTGAACCGTGGGTGACATTGCTATGCCTTAGGGGGTCCTCTCTCGGCAGTGGTGCGATGGGCGTGGTTGGCCTGCTGTGCATGCTGGGAGAGGATACATAAGGGGCAGATGCCATGTAGTCTGGAATCTGGAGACCAACACACTGGTGAGCGGTTCGCGCCATCCGGACCTCCAGGCCAGTCTCAGGCATCTTTAGCCTGGGGCTGCAACTCCACTAGTAGGCCCAGCACCTTTAGCTGGGGCCTATCTCCAAAAGAAGAATCCCAGGGTGCCCGGGAAAGGGTGGACCCACTAAAAGAAGAGGAGACCGGGGGAGGACCTTTCTGATGGACCGGTGAGAGTTCACGGTGAAAGAGAGGCCTGGTTACCTTCTGGAGGGATTCAAAGATCCATCACAGGCCTTGCAACGTGCTATCGCTGGCACCTGTCCTTGTGTTGAAATAGCTGAGGAGTTTGGGACTTAAAGATTCTGTGGCAGAGGATCTCCCGATCGTATCTCTAGGAAACCTAAAGTGAACGTTCGAGCATCACTCCGGCTGCTAGGATCCGCTCTTACAGGGGACTATCCGAGTGAGCTAAACCTACTCGGGATTGAGTGGCGACTATCGTACCAGTTTGTGCCTGGACCTATCTCCCAAACCTTACTGTACTTTCTCTCATCCACCTTTCCTGTCTGCTGAACTTGAACTTGCTTATAAAATAAACTCAGCGTTGGAGTTAAAGTGGTGTGGACATTGGCCTTCCTGGGGAGAAATAGAGACTTGTCCCTATACTCTAGGACAGTGGTTCTCAACCTGGGGGTTCGGGACCCCCTCGGGGGTCGAATGACAATTTGCCAGGGGTCACCGAATCCTGGGCTTTTCCTGAAGCCCACACCACTCTCCCAGCCTTTTCGCATCCATCCAGCAGGGCTGTCTCCCTGGAGCTTGTGGAAGCCCAGCTGAGCTGTTCCTGGAGCCCGCGGCTGCCCACTCAGCCTCTTCGCATTCTGTTCCCGGCATGGGTGGGGGGCAGAGACTAGTGGTCAGCTGACTGGTGTGGAATGTGAAGTGGGAAGGGCTGGAGGAGACCTATCTTCTGATTTCGGCATAGGTGTCACTGCTGCGAGACACCACAGAGCTGGAGACACAGTGAAGCCGGAGACACAGTGAGTAAAACTACCTGTGATTAGAGTTGCCATTAAAAGTCCCCACTACAGTTCTCAGATGACCTTGATTAAGAGCACCTAAGGTGGCTGATCAGAACTCCCCCCAGCACTGCCACTGATCCCACCCCCCGCCAGCACTGTCACTCATCCCAACTCCACGCCAGCACTGCCACTCATCCCAACTCCCTGCCAGCACTGCCACTCATCCCAACTCCCCACTAGCACTGCCACTTATACCATTCCCCCGTCAAGGAGTAAGAGAAGGAATAAAAATAAAGAATACATGAAAGGGAGAGAAAAAGAGGGGGAGGAACAAAGAAAAAGGGAGAGAAAGAACAAGAAAGACGGCTAGAGAGCGGGATAGAAAAAAAAACAAGAAATTAGGATAGAGAGATAAAAGGGAAAGAAAGGAGAACAAAGCGAGTGGTACATCCTAAAATGTACCATAAGGGGTTTTAATACTGTACAAGTAGAAAGGACTGCTTAATGTTCGTGGGTTAGGGGCACAAATTACTGTACTTGTCTTGCCTTGGGTGCCGACAACCCACGCTATGAAAATAATTTTACTGTTAGGGGTCCCCACAACTTGGGAAATTTTATGAAGGGGTCACAGGACCAGAAAGGTTGAGAACCACTGCTCTAGGAGATGAGAACCAGTCTGCTGGGATACCTTGCTGCAGGACCCAAAATTGTGAACACCGCTCAACCTCCTCGAACAGGAGGGTACGGGCATATAGCGCGGTGTGCCTTAACCTGCAAGTGAGCCAAAGGCAGGGAAAAGGTCCGTGTGCTACACAATAAAAAAAAAAAAAGAGAAAGTTACAAAGTGTGGTATCCACATTACCCAATCCTTACCAATTACCATCTTATACTGGTCGGACTTCAGTAAAGTCTATTCTAATTGAAATGTTTTAGTCCTAATCAGTATTTTTTTTGAACAAGCCCATTAGCACAGACAGATTTGATACCTTCTCCCCACATGATGCCCAAATCTAATTTCTGAGTTTTAAAAAATCACAACTACTGCAGATTGCAGCGGAAAGGTCATTTTTTAATGATATGGAATTTCAGAATGGCTCGCATAGCAATTATATGGAGAATCGTTTTTTGTAGTGAATATAGAATTTTCTTTAAGAGGCATTTCATGCGTATTATAATTTGAATCATTATTACTATAATATTTAGAACCACTTCAATGTCAATATATGCAATCCAATCAAATCTGTAATGGAAATGTATGAAAATTGCGAGGCCAACCACAAAAGTAAAGAAATAGAAAGAATCCAGTAGTGTTTTTAAGGTTGAATTATTATGATGGCATAGAAATGCAACAGACTTACTATAATATGTGATCTTACCAGAATGGGTAGTGTGGGACATGCGTAATATTGTCTAGATTAAAGAGATTTTTCTCTGTAATGCTTTATTTTAAGTCAGGAGACTAATGCTCCAAGCATTCATTACTTGAACATCCAATACTCCCTATCCGCTGTGCATTCAGCGCACAACATTATTTAAAGTTTATTGCTTACTTTGAAGCTGGCTACTAGCATCTGCTCTATATCAAACTGGAATGACATGCTACATAATAAGTGATATTTTCTACAATGTAACTATAGGCTATAGGAATCTATTTATGCACTTATCCTATATTCAAAACATGTTTAAAACTTTAAAGGAAGGATAACTCTGAAAAGAAGTGGAAGTAATCAACACTAGATAGATCAATTATTTTGCTTATGTACAGTATTATATTTTAAGTAGATGTAAACCCTAAATGAATGGCATTTCATTTGCTAGAGCTCTAGATACCATAAACAATTGCCATTTTTACTGAAATACTTGTTTTTTTTTCTTTGTCATCTTTTGTTACATTTTAGGGCTTGTTTACATCAGATGCTGTCAATTGCTTTTTTTTTTATTGTTTTTTATAAATGCAGAACAAACTCAAATGCAAGAAAAATGAATTTACTTCAATGAGCCTAGTTTATACCATTGCAGTGTGTTTATGAAAAATGACAGCATCGGAAAAAAAGCCTTAAAAAAAGAAAAATGTATACAGCCACCAAATCGAAGGAATTGGGCCTATATGCTGATCCCCGCTGAGCAGGAGGATGGCTGGTCCGTGTCCGCTCCGCTTTTGCAGAACGGACACAGACAGCCCACTCTCCTCTATGGGCGGTCAGATGTAAATGGGCCATCTGTCTGTTTACACCCAACTACCATCTGATCCAATTCACTAGACCAGGGTTTCTCAACTCCAGTCCTCAAGGCGCCCCAACAGGTCATGTTTTCAGGCTTTCCATTATTTTGCACAGGTGATTTGATCAGTTTCACTGCCTTGTAATTACCACAGCCATTTCATCTGAGGGAAATCCTGAAAACATGACCTGTTGGGGCGCCTTGAGGACTAAAGTTGAGAAACACTGCACTAGACAGATGGGGATCAATTGCCCATCCATCATTTTTTAGCGGATCGGATTGGATGACAGTAGGTATAAATGGACACATGTCCGTCTACATCTGCCGCTCCATAGAGGATAATTGAGGGCCTGGTTAGGTTCACATGAAAAACTGACCCGGTAGGTCCGTCTGCGTGAAAGGGGCCTTGTAGTCCACAACATATTCAATGTTTTTAGGTTTAGATACGCATTGAGTTGAAGTCAGCTATGACACTAGTGGCTATAGAGTCTTGCTATATTGCATATAAAGACCATCTAGCTGTACCACTTACAAGGTGGGGACAAATACCTGTGTTTGTAAACTGTCAGTTTTCAAAGCGTAAAGCTGTCATTGCGCTGACCATACACTGATTGAAATTCAGCCAGATCAGCAGACACTGGTCTAATCTCAATCAATATGTGGCCATCCCCACTCGACAGAAGTCGATCATTTAATCGGCTACTGACAAAGGGTTTTAAAGGTTTTAAAGTGCCTTTCAGATCCAATTTGTTCATGTTAAACACAGACCTTAAAGTGTTACTAAACCCACAACAGTAAATCAGTCTGTATATTTAGTGAAGTCTTCTTGTTATACTCACTGTAGAACCTAAGGGGTAATCCTCTGCATTTTGTAAAAAGGATGTTTTTCATGTCTTCTCTGATCCTCCTCTTCTTTCTCAGTCCCCAATCCATCTCCTGGTAAGACAGAGCCTTTGGAGTCACTCTGCAAATGCTCAGTTTGGTGTGTATTGCTAGAGATTTTATTTTTTTCTTGGGAGGATGCATGTGATCAGCACAGGGCCAATCAGCACTTTCCAGATAGAGGGTCAGGACAGTGAGAGGAGAATGAAAACTCCTCCTACAAGCTTTAACCAGACACTGATATAAGTCACAAGACTGCTATATACTGCTGATAAGAAAAGGTATATACAATATATTTATCTCAAACCCTATCCAAGGTCATATTATGTATTATATATTGACATATACCCAGTGGTGGAAGATGTTCTGGCATTTAGAAAATAACTTTTAATATTTTAAGGTAAAATATTTTACTGCGATTTTTATTTCTAGTTTTCCTATGCTGAGTTGTGTGGTATTATGGGGAAAGGAAAAGCCCATTTAAAAGCTAAATACGTTTGACACATTACATTTTACATTGCAAATGAGATGCACCGTAAGCCCATTTCAAAGCAAGCTTCTGGCGTCATTCCTTGCATGATTACACTGATTCATAATTTGATAAATCATGTAAAGAGGGATACAAAATAGAAAAATGTAACCCTTTAGCCGCTGTAGGATTCCTTTTTCAAACAATGTAGACTTGTCTACAGGACCTCAGGCATTTCATGAGAGTGTTATCTGATTGCCTTTGTAACCAACCATTCTCATAAACATTCCAACTCATTATCATAGAATGTTGTCTTATGGTTCCTTAATTGATTTTATATACATAAAACACAATGTTCCGCTTTGTCTATCTGTGTGCAGCTTACATTGCTTAACCCTGTATTGAATAAACCCTGATGTGCTGATATTAGATCTGATCTATTGCTGACTTAGCTCTTTAGAAATTAAAAGAAGTGACTGTATCATAATAATAATATATACAGTGCCTTCAAAAAGTATTCACACCCCTTGAAATTTACCACATTTTGTCATGTTACAACTAAAAACGTACATGGATTTTATTGGGATTATATGTGATAGACCAATACAAAGTGGCACATAATTGTGAAGTGGAAGGAAAATGATAAATGATTTTCAATTTTTTTTACAAATAAATATCTGAAAAGTGTGGTGTACATTTGTATTCATCCCCCTTACTCTGATACTCCTAACTAAAATCTAGTGCAACCAATTGCCTTCAGAAGTCACCTAATTAGTAAATAGAGTCCACCTGTGTGTAATTTATTTTATTTATAAATACAGCTGTTCTGTGAGGCCCTCAGAGGTTTGTTAGAGATTTTTAGTGAGCAAACAGCATCATGAAGGCCAAGCAGCACACCAGACAGGTTAGGGATAACGTTGTGATGAAGTTTAAAGCAGGGTTAGGTTATAAAAAAATATACCAAGCTTTAACCACTTCCCGCCCCGTCAATAGCAGATTGATGTCCGGGAAGTGGTTCTGTTATCCACACTGGACGTCATATGACGTCCTGCAGGATAACAGCCGCCGCGCGCCCGGGGGGGGTGCGCATCGCGGCGATCGGTGGAGCGGTGGGTCAGTCTGACCCACCGCTACACTGATCTCGGTAAAAAGCCTCCGGCGGAGGCTTTTTACCACGTGATCAGCCATGTCCATTCACGGCTGATCACAATGTAAACAGGAAGAGCCGTTGACCGTCTCTTCCTCACTCGCGTCTGACAGACACGAGTAGAGGAGAGCCGATCGGCGGCTCTCCTGACAGGGGGGGTTCACGCTGATTGTTTATCAGCGCAGCCCCCCCTCGGATACCCACACTGGACCACCAGGGAAGCCCCCCAGGACCACAGGGAAGCCCCAAGCATGTGGATGGCCCCCATGGCCATCCACATGTAGTAAAAGAAAAAAAAAGAAAAAAATATGCCAATCAGTGCCCACAAATGGGCACTGACTGGCACTATGATGGCACCACCTCAATGTGTGGTGGCTGGCATTGCTGGGCATCAGTGTCCATCAGTACCACCTACTAGTGTCCATCAGCGCCACCTATCAGTGCCCATCCGTGCCCATCCGTGCCCATCTGTGCCCATAAGTGCCCACCTATCAGTGCCCGTCCGTGCCACCTATCAGTGCCGCCTATAAGTGCCCATCAGTGCCGCCTATAAGTGCCAATCAGTGCCGCCTATGAGTGCCAATCAGTGCCGCATACCAGTGCCACATATCAGTGCCCATCAGTGCCGCCTATCAGTGCCCATCATCAGTGCCCATCAGTGCCACCTCATCAGTGCCACCTCATTGGTGCCACCTCATCGGTGCCCATCAGTGTCGCCTTATCAGTGCCTGTCAGTGCCGCCTTATCAGTGCCCGTCATTGAAGTAGAAAAGGTACTTATTTACAAAAAAAATTACAGAAACAAAGAAAAACGTTGTTTTTTTCAAAATTTTCGCTCTTTTTTTATTTGTTGTGCAAAAAATAAAAATCGCAGAGGCGATCAAATACCACCGAAAGAGAGCTCTATTTGTGGGAACAAAATGATAAAAAATTTGTTTGGGTACAGTGTAGCATGACCGTGCAATTGTCATTCAAATTGCGACAGCGCTGAAAGCTCAAAATTGGCTTGGGCAGGAAGCTGTATAAGTGCATGGTATTGAAGTGAATAAACATCTCATGGGGCACTGTTCAATCCATAACTCGAAAACAGAAAGAGTATGGCACTACTGCAAACCTACCAAGACATGGCTGTCCATCTAAACTGACTGGCCAGGCAAGGTGAGCATTATTCATAGAAGCAGCCAAGAGGCACATGGTAACTCTGGAGGAGCTGCAGAGATCCACAGCTCAGGTGGGAGAACCTGTCCACAGGACAACTATTAGTCGTGCACTTCACAAATCTGGCCTTTATGGAAGAGTGGCAACAAGAAAGCCATTGTTGAAAGAAAGCCATAAGAAGTCCTGTTTACAGATTGCGAGAAGCCATGTGGGGGACACAGCAAACATGTGGAAGAAGGTGCTCTGGTCAGATGAGATAAAAAATGTACTCTTTGGCCTAAAAGCAAAACGCTATGTGTGGTGGAAAACTAACACTGCACATCACCCTGAACACACCATCCCCACCGTGAAACATGGTGGTGGCAGAATCATGTTGTGGGGATGCTTTTCTTTAGCAGGGACAGGGAAGCTGGTCAGAGTTGATGGGAAGGTGGATGGAGCCAAATACAGGGCAATCTTAGAAGAAAACCTATTAGAGTCTGCAAAAGACTTGAGACTGGGGCGGAGGTTCACCTTCCATAAGGACAGTTGCCCTGAACATACAGCCAGAGCTACAATGGAATGGTTTAGATCAGGCATGTCCAAAGTCCGGCCTGTGGGCCAATTGCGGCCCACGTTCCGGTTTTGAACGGCCCGCCTGGTAATTTGGACAATGAACCCCTGAGCGCCGGGGGTCACAAAAGATATACAGTGGGGCAAAAAAGTATTTAGTCAGCCACCAGTTGTGCAAGTTCTCCCACCTAAATAGATGAGAGAGGCCTGTAATTGTCATCATAGGTTTACCTCAACTATGAGAGACAAAATGTGGAAACAAATCCAGACAATCACATTGTCTGATTTGGAAAGAATTTATTTTTGCAAATTATGGTGGAAAATAAGTATTTGGTCAATATCAAAAGTTCATCTCAATACTTTGTTATATATCCTTTGTTGGCAATGACAGAGGTCAAACGTTTTCTGTAAGTCTTCACAAGGTTGTCACACACTGTTGCTGGTATGTTGGCCCATTCCTCCATGCAGATCTCCTCTAGAGCAGTGATGTTTTGGGGCTGTCGCTGGGCAACACAGAATTTCAACTCCCTCCAAAGGTTTTCTATGGGGTTGAGATTTGGAGACTGGCTAGGCCACTCCAGGACCTTGAAATGCTTCTTACGAAGCCACTCCTTCATTGCCCGGGTGGTGTGTTTGGGATCATTGTCATGCTGAAAGACCCAGCCACATTTCATCTTCAATGCCCTTGCTGATGGCAGGAGGTTTGCACTCAAAATCTCACGATACATGGCCCCATTCATTCTTTCATGTACATGGATCAGTCGTCCTGTTCCCTATGCAGAGAAACAGCCCCAAAGCATGATGTTGCCACCCCCATGCTTCACAGTAGGTATGGTGTTCTTTGGTTGCAACTCAGCATTCTCTCTCCTCCAAACACGACGAGTTGTGTTTCTACCAAACAGTTCTACTTTAGTTTCATCTGACCAAATGACATTCTCCCAATCCTATTCTGGATCATCCAAATGCATAGCTTCCAACTGTCCCTGATTTCGAGGGACTGTCCCTGATTTGGAGCAATGTCCCTTTGTCCCCCTTTCCTCCTCATCTGTCCCTCATTTTGGTCTGATCTATATGGATGTATATAAAATGCACCTATTATCTATCAAAAAGTGTTTCCAGCGCCAAACCTTTCATCTGATTTCTAAATTGCTGCATTAGTAAATTCCAAAAGCCAATATAAAGGAATAGCAGTGGTAAAAAAAAACACTTGTGGGTTTAACCAATCTTGTTTTTTTGTGCAATTCTCCTTTAAGGGGGCGTGGCAAGGGGTGTGTCCTATGCTTGCATACTTTTTCTGATCGGTGTCCCTCATTCTCATCTCAAAAAGTTGGGAGGTATGCAAATGCTCTCTAGCAAACCTCAGACGGGCCCGGACATGTACTGGCTTAAGCAGGGGAACACATCTGGCACTGCAGGATCTGAGTCCCTGGCGGCGTAGTGTGTTACTGATGGTAGCCTTTGTTACGTTGGTCCCAGCTCTCTGCAGGTCATTCACTAGGTCCCCCCGTGTGGTTCTGGGATTTTTGCTCACCTTTCTTGTGATCATTTTGACCCCACGGAGTGAGGTCTTGCGTGGAGCCCCAGATTGAGGAAGATTATCAGTGGTCTTGTATGTCTTCCATTTTCTAATTATTGCTCCCACAGTTGATTTCTTCACACCAAGCTGCTTGCCTATTGCAGATTCAGTCTTCCCAGCCTGGTGCAGGTCTACAATTTTGTTTCTGGTGTCCTTCAACAGCTCTTTGGTCTTCACCATAGTGGAGTTTGGAGTGTGACTGTTTGAGGTTGTGGATAGGTGTCTTTTATACTGATAACAAGTTCAAACAGGTGCCAGTAATACAGGTTATGAGTGGAGAACAGAGGAGCCTCTTAAAGAAGAAGATACAGGTCTGTGAGAGCCAGAATTCTTGCTTGTTTGTAGGTGACCAAATACTTATTTTCCACCATAATTTGCAAATAAATTATTTCCAAATCAGACAATGGGATTGTCTGGATTTGTTTCCACATTTTGTCTCTCATTGTTGTGGTATACCTATGATGACAATTACAGGCCTCTCTCATCTTTTTAAGTGGGAGAACTTGCACAATTGGTGGCTGACTAAATACTTTTTTGCCCCACTGTATATGCTGGCTGCCTTGGAGGGGACAGGGAGGGGACAGGATGAGTGTCGTACATACAGTAAAAATTTCCTGTTTACACGGTGGCCTCTGTAATAGGAAGTCCTGTCTCCTGCGCTGCCATTGGACGACTGTTCTGTCCATCATAGGAGGCCGACTTTGTATTAAAGAGGCCACGGAAAAAAAATGATTCTCCTGTATATAATGTGTTGGCGCTCGTCCCGCCCCCTCCCTGTCCCTCCGAGGCTGCAGATGGGCATGGATCAGGCTGCACTGATGGCAATGGTGAGTCTGCATTCATGGCAATGGGGGTGCTGCATTCATGTCAATGGGGGTGCTGCATTCATGGCAATGGGGATGCTGCATTAATGTCAATGGGGGTGCTGCATTCATGGCAAAGGGGGTGCTGCAATCATGGCAATTGAGGTGCTGCATTCATGGCAATGGGGGTGCTGCATTCCTGGCAATGGGGGTGCTGCATTCCTGGCAATGGGGGTGCTGCATTCATGGCAATGGGGTTGCTGCATTCATGGCAATGGTGGGGCTGCATTAATGGCAATGGTGAGGCTGCATTCATGGCAATGGTGAGTCTGCATTCATGGCAATGGTGAGGCTGCATTCATGGCAATGGTGAGTCTGCATTCATGGCACTTGTGAGGCTGCAGATGGGCACTGATTAGGCTGCATTGATGGACACCGACCCTTATTTTGCTTCACAGTAATTTATTTAAATTTACGTTTTTTTCATGAAACTTTCCTCTTAAAGTGAAGGTGCGTGTTATACACCAATAAATATGGTATATCCAAATAACACGCCTGAGCTCATCTCTTCACCACACACAGCCACAAAGGCAAGAGAATTCTTGTTGAGCAGTGTATTAGTGCTCGGACAAACACACTTAGACCGAATTTTAATGGTTCAAAGAATGTCAGGCAAAATGGTCAGCCCTCACGCATATTCACTTCATCAAATCTGTCTCTCTTTGAAAAAAATTTAGACACCCTTGGTTTAGATTAAAGCATATTCATGTGTTAGAATGGCCCAGTTAAAATCCAGACCCAAATCCAAATGAGAATCTGTGTCAAGACTTGAAAATTGCTGTTCACAGACACTGTCCATCCAATCTGACAGAGCTTGAGCTATTTTGCAAAGAAGAATGAGCAAAAATGTCACTCTCTAGATGTGCAAAGCTGGTAGAGACATCCCCAAAAAGACTTGCAGCTGTAATTGCAGCGAAAGGTGGTTCTACAAAGTATTGACTCAGGGGGGCTGAATACAAATGCACGCCACTTTTTTCACATATTTATTTTCCTTCTACTTCACAATTATGCGCCACTTTGTGTTGGTCTATCACATAAAATCCCAATAAAATACATTTACGTTTTTGGTTGTAACATGACAAAATGTGGAAAATTTTAAGAGGTGTGAATACTTTTTCAAGGCACTGTACAATGTTCAACCATAATAAGAATGAACATAGTGGAAATTGTTAAAAAACAACAAATGAAGAAGGGTACGTTTTTTTACAGTTTAAAAGGACTATTTATATAAAGGATCACATTATAACACGATTAGCGTTGTTCTGGAATCTTGGCCAACATAAACAGTGTATTTGATGTTAACACTTCTGAATGACACCAACCCTAGGATATATACATGTATTATTCTTCATTTAATTACCTATCTCACATTGTAACTGATTTTTATTATTCCACACAAGGAGAGCCAGCTGTTCCTAATTTGCAGTGATGGATACTCTAAACCTGGTAATAGTCGTCTATTGTAAGAAAACTTAAACAGCTCATTTATTATTGTTAAAAAGTTACATTCATGAATGTATTAGTAAATATCCATACATATTCAAAGGCCTGGATATTTGACATTTTACATAATTTTTGTGGGCAGTCAATTGCCAGTTGCAAACAGCTGTTAGGTATGGCAGATGCTTGTAATACCCCAGTTATTTTAGTGTATCTTGTCCTCAGTCTGTATGTCATGCCGCTTGGGGCGCTCGGCAATAGAGCAGATTAAACATATGTTGCCAGCAAACCAAATCCCTCAGGAAAAATTCCTTACTTTATTTGTGCATAATCACGTAAGTCACAATGTGTAACATTTTGGAACCACAGTGGATTGCCTTGATAAAGGAATCCACCATGGATCCAAAACATTGCAGTAATTTTTGCCTTAAAGTGTTTCTAAACCCAGGACCCTGCATTCACTATATCTGGTTTCCCACAGTACACAGAACATGGAAATGCAATAATTTTAGTAAATATAAACAGCTAAATACCTTTTCTCATCAGCAGTATATATAACAGTCTTGTGGCTTCTATCAGTGCCTGGTTAAAGCTTGTAGGAGTTATCCTATCAGGATGCAGGACCCCTGACCCTCTGTCTGGACAGTGCTGATTGGCCCTGTGCTGATCACATGCACTCTCCCAAGAAAAAAAAAACTCTCTAGCAATACACACCAAACTGAGCATGTACAGACTGACTCCACTAACTCTGTCTTATCCAGACATGTTTTGGAGACAGTACAAAAAGGGGAGGATCTGTGCATACAGGATCAAAATGCAGAGGATTAACCCCCTAGGCTCCACAGTGAGTATAACAAGCATGCTTTACTGCATATACAGACTGATTTTACTGTTGTTGGTTTAGTAACACTTTAAGGGATTATGCACAAATAAAGTTGACGGCACTATAAAATTACCTGAAATAAAATAAAATTAATAAAGTAATGATTTTTTCATGAAAGTGGCAAGATTTTTAATCTGTGGGTCATGGTGCCCTTCATCAGTTGCTTTAGCACTAAACTTACAAGGTGAAATTCCGGTTTGGTGTGTTATAAGTGTAGCGGGGTAACCAAATGTAACCCCGCTATACCTAAATTTAGAGGTGACCAGAGCAATAGTTGGCTCGGGTCTCTTAATTATTTTGACTCTGCCTTACTACTGTGTCACCTGGCCTGCAGTTCCCCTTTGGGCGTATAGGTGGTGCTGACACCAATACTCGGGTTGAACCACAGGTGATGGAGTAGGTATTGGATGTCCTCTCTCGGCTGCCGTTGGTGGGCGGTTCTGGCCTGCTGTGCATGCCGGGAGAGGATATATAAGGGGCAGACGCCATTACACGAGAATTCCCGGGGCCCATGCCCGGAAGCCAATTCCCGGGACCCATGCCCGGAAGCCAATTCCCGGGGCCCATGTCCGGAAGCCAATTCCCGGGCCCCACTGCCCAGAGGGAGCTACCCCTCAGAAGGTGGTGCGCCCCATCTTGATCGAGGAGTCTCGGGCACCTTCAACCCGAGGCTACAGAGTTCCAGGTAGGCCCAGTACCTTTAGCTGGGTCTACAACTGAAAAGGAGTCCCAGGGAACCCGCGTGAGGGTAACTGCTCTGACACAGAGGAAACCAGGGGAGGATCGATTCCATAACAAGAGGGTGAGTAATAAAGTATTGCTGACTCGGAAAAGGCCTGGTGACCTGTCGGAGGGAAAGATTCCTAATTTCGCAGACTGCCTCTGCTGAGTGTTGAAAGTTCAGGAGGGATCTCCTTGACTGGGTCCTTGGAGGGGACTGAGTCATTGTTCCAGCATCACGCCGGCTGCTAGCGCTATTGAGTGACTATCCGGGTGAGCTGTACCCACTCGGGACCGAGTGGCGATGAAACCAAGAGTGTGCCTGAATCCACTTCTATCTGCTAACCTTTTCTCACTTCAACTCTCTGGTTCCTGAAAGCAAGATAAAATAAACTCACGTTGGAGTTGATATGTTGTGTGGACATTGACCTCATTTGGGAAAGATAAAGACTCGCCTCTATAAACATAGAGGGGAGAACCAGAAGAAGGAAGCAACTCGCTGCGGGACCCAAGTATGTAACACTGCCTGACCTTTATAATCTAGAGGACACGGGCATGTGGCATGGTGTGTCTTATCCCCCTGCTTGAGAAGGTAAGAGGGGGAAAAGGAGGGATCCTTATAGCAAGACTTAAGGCCTAAGCACACATTATACTGTGCGGCACCCCATCTTGACAACATTCAATGGGAACCTAATGCACATGAACTGGGAGTCCTAAACATTGTGTCAGAATAATTACCCTTCTCAGGAAATGTACATGACCATTTTTGTGATGGTCACTGTACCATGTATGTGGACTGTACCTTGGAGTATTGCCCTATCTTTTGCAACTCTTTTGGACAAAACTGTATAATTAAAGTAGTGAAAGAAAAAGACTTTTCATCTTTGATTATGTTCCGTGTAAGTGAGAGCATGGATGGAGTGCAATTTCAGAAAGGCTGCAGGCAGTTGAGTACAACAGTGAAGCCTTAGAGTATGCTGGATGATAACAGAGCTGTGTACAGCCCAATCTCAGACAATACCTGAGGAAAACAAATCTGTGGCAGCCGGTTTGGGATATGAGTGGTGGTGGTCAGTTGTAGTGAGTTATTTGGCAGTGGTTCCCTAAAAGGTTCTTCCGGTGCACTGGCCCTGATATCTGGGCATCTGCGTAGCACCAGTATCAGCTATGGGTGGCAAATTAATGCTAACTGTGCCTGTAACCACAGTATCATGACAACAACTCTTATCCAGGCCTTTGGCCTGAGAAGTGGAACTAGTAAAGTACACATGTGGCCCTCTGTAAGTACAGAAACCTGGGCGCTAGGAGCTAGGAGTTGAATGAAGCACCTATCCACTGACTGAATGAAGTAGAAGAGGGAAATCCTTGCACTGCAAATCCTCAGGTACAGCTTCTTCTTCAGCATGCCGTAAGCAGCACAATAGGGACCTCAAGAGCTGTCGCCAGAGGTGATCAGCTGGGCACTCCAAATCTTTTGCGAATAACAGTTAACAGAAGCAGGAATGGGCAGGGTATGTCTTAGATCATTTCACACTACAGATATGCAACTATGAGGTAGCAGGAACCGAAGTGCCCAGATAATGTCACAATTCAAGAAGTACACCACAACTTTTTAGAGACAGGATGTTTTTCAGGCTAAGAAAAATACCACCAAAATGTTCTCACACAAAAGAAATAGAATCTATAATATTACTTTATTCTCTAATGAACTGTTATCTATTTCATCTTCTGTAACCTTCTATTTTACCCTGATAAACTGAAAGCTTTTACACCTTCTGTATCCCTTTCTTATTTCCTAATGGATTGCAAGCTTTTAAACCTACTGTATCCTTTACACCCTAATAGACTGTAAACACTTCTACCTTCTGTATCCTTCCTTATAACCTAGTAAGATATGGTCCTTGCGTATACCCTAACAGCTTACCCTAACACCCACCATCAACCTTCTGTGTCTTCACTTATTCCTAATAGGCTGTAAGCTGTTCCATGTTCTGTATACATTCTCATACCCTAACAGATTGCAATTTTTTCCCCCTTCTGTATCCTCCCTTTTTCCCGATTTTATTGTGAACTGTTCCCCCTTCTGCATCTCTCCACTATACCCTAATAAATTTGTAAGATCTTTTTTTCATTTGTATCCTCCCTTATACCCTAATAGATTGTAAGTTCTATAACCATTTATAGCCTCCATTATACCTGAATAGATTATAAATTCTTCTACCTTCTATATCCTCCCTTATACCCCAATAGATTGTAGGCTCCTCTACCTTCAGTGTCCTCCCTTAAACTGTAATAGACTGAACGTTTTTTCACTCTCTGTACATTCTCCTTATATTATACCTTAATTTGCTGTAAGCTCTTCACCATCTGTATCCTTTCTTATATCCTAATTCAGTGGACTCCAAACTGCGGCCTGGGGGCCAGATGCTGGCCTTTGCTTGCTATCATTCAGCCGTTGGCGCACTATTCCCCCCACTGATGCAAGACACTATTCTGCCAACTGACAGTGGCATTAGGGCACCATTTCTCCTGTTGACACAAACTATGGGGCACTATTATTCCCAATGATACCAATGATAGGGCACAGTTTCTCTATCTAGTACCAAATGTGATGTTTACTCACATGAAGTCAGGAACATTTCCACTCCTGCTGGCAACAGTCTGGCCCCTCTAATGTCTAAAGGACAAAAAACTGTCCCTTTGTTTAGAAAGTTTGGAGAACTCCTCCTAATTGCTTGTGTAGCAAGGTGTCACTTTGGCACGTAGCTTATGGACTACAGTTTGTGCCTATAATAACTTAACTCTTTTTATTGTCCGTTTATATCATATGGCTGCAATTCGTTTGGTGCAGCTATGATAAGAACAATGCATGACGGACCTTGTAGTGCGGAGAGACAGAGACTCTATTGCTATGGGTCAGAAATAGACTGCAAGGCCCACAACGCCACTGTGCTGTGGAGGAGCATGGCGCCACGCACAGCCTGCTGGGAGGACTTATTTAAGACAAGGCGGGGCTTGTGTTCGTTCTCTTGGGACGCCATATTGCAAGAGGCAAGAGGCCTGCAGCGAGGGCGCTTAGGCTGGAGAAGCCTGGGCCTAAAGTGATGGAGGCCAGATCGCCGCTACAGCCTTGCTGGTCGGACCAGTGAGAGGGATGGCTCCCCACCCCTGAGCATCCAGAGTCACCTATCGACCGACGCCGTGTGAGCGGCTAAGCGGAGGACCAGGGACCACGACTCGTCCGGAGGCTGTGAACCAAGAGGGCCCAGTCGGGGGATACCAGCGAGGCGAGGCTTCATATGGTGAGAGGGCACTTGCCCACCAACATAACTAACTGTGTCGCAGGAAGGTGACTTCCATACTTGTACTTACGTTTGCTGACAACTGCAGTGCCGCAAGCAGAGACACGCTACATTCGGGATTGAGTTAGCGCTTTGGGAAGGATCAGCATTTCACTTGCTCTTTTCACAACACATGTTAATGGTTCATTCCCTCTTCCCCCTTTCTTTGGATTACAAATACTCAAGTGCACCAACAAAAGCTAGCGAAGATTACTGGAGACTTTTAGGATCAATCATCGGTTCAGCTCACTGACTAGGTTGATACAGCGGGACACATACCAGTAAATCTGCCCACCAGGGGGAGCCAGATAGCTTGTTGAACTTGCACATGTAAATCAACTGTTACATTTATTTTACTGTTATTGTGCTGTTTAATGAGTTGGGTTGGACTTGGTGGAGAAGTACCCCACTGTAGGTATCATAGCAGTGGGAGGTTCTTCCACCGTGCTCTTCTTCAGGTCTGACTCTAAGTTGGGTAAATTTGGGTCTCTTCGTTTATGAGTGAAACCCTGAAACTGTTGTGTATATGTATACCAGTGGACTCTCACAGGGATCTGTTTGAGTCAAATGTCACATATGTAATCTCTATTTCTTTACCAAGTAAACATATTCCTTCTTGGTTGAACTACATCTTGTATGGGACTCTGTCTTTTGCAGCTGTGTGGCAGACAAACCACAACAAGGTAACAATATTGGATTACATTCATTGTTGTGTGATATCATTGTGGCCCTCTATAGCCTTTAGGGGTCCACAATCACATTATTATTATTACTGTCCAGTTGTGCCAAGGGGGATTTGAGACAGATTACAGGGGTTAATAGGCAGAGTACAGGCCCAATACTTAAACCAGCAGTTCCTATGGGGGTAGTGCTACACGTGGGGGCTCGTCCGGGATTCCTGTGACTCTGCAACCTAAAAACCCCCCCTAGACAGAACCTCTACAGGCACCAACAATGGATTCTGCCGTTGCTATAGTGTGGTGCAAGGAAGAAAATAAAAGTGAAAAAAATGCAGCGCTAAAACTAGGAGCGCTGCCAGGTAAAATTCTATGAAAAATAAATTCCACAAATAATACCCAAACGTGACTCCGCTGTGAAACTCAAACTAATGATGTTGAGATGAACATACAATGATATACATGAAAACATGTGTTGCAATGATATGCCTAAATAAATAGACAAAGAACAACTCCTATAACACACAATGAAGTGTCCTATAACAAATGTGGATGGAACAGAGTCTCTGTTATTCCGTGATGGACGTGCAGAATTCATTGTGAAGCATAAAATATCCACGTGACAGATGTGTTGTGTGAAAAACACCCAGGATGAACTTGAAGTACGTTCCAACATCCACGATAGACAGGTAGGTAATGAATACTCTTACCGTAAATCAGATGTAAATGAGCATGGACGGGACCTCCAAGACAGGTACTTCAGTAAGGATGTCTCCACTCTAACTTCTAGGAAACACAGGAACCAGGATTAAAAGGACCTCTCCCGATGGTTCTTACATGAGAGGCGTACACCTCAGTAAGCCTTCCGTTAGAAATATCACCTTTAGGCAAGATGTCATGAAAGGAAGAAAAATGGCTTTTTACCATGATGCTATGCCAATATAGGCTTTTTTTTTATATCATATCCTGGAGTTACTTTCACCATGTGGAGCCATTTTTTCTTCCTTTCATGACATCTTGCCTAAAGGTGATATTTCAGACTACCTGAGCATCTTGCAGGATGTATTCGGTCGCACTGAGAAAGCCGCCAACCTCATCTACCAAATGGAACACTCTTATCAGAGAGAAGGAGAGAAATTGTCAGAATACATGAGGCGCCTGGTCAAGATCATACATCAGATCCTGCTGAAAAAAGGGTTAGACCCTCTGGATGTGGACAAGATCCGAGCAAAACAAGTTCTGAAAGGGGCTCAACCTTTAGACCCCATTACCCTCCTGTTGAGGACCCGGCAAGATGGGGGTATCTTGAAATATGCAGACCTGATCCGGATTCCCCGGGAGGAAGAAGTCATGTTGGACAGCAAGAAGAAGAGTCAGAAACCTGAATCTGCTGCCGGGGTCAGAGTGATTAATGCTGATGATGGTGACCCTCAGGTTGAGCTTCTAAAGACTCAAGTATCCCTATTAATAGTGATGATGTCCATTATGACCAATTAGCCAGCTGGTCTGCCCAGTGGAAACACTCCAGAAGAGCCTCTCTGCTCTAATGTTGCCCAAGTACAGAAACCAAGGAAACTGATGACCTGTTTCAACTGTGGAGGAATCGGACATTATCGGGAAGTATGCCCAAGTCCGGAGAAAGCTGCAGCCCAGTACCGCAAGCCGGCGGAAAACTCCAGAGGGCCCCGGTGAAGGAGTCAACCGGGTGCCCACCAGTTTCAGCTAACTTCATGAAATTTAACGACGCAAGGAGACAACACCGGGAGTCCCAACCCTCGCCTAGGGCTCCAGTTGTTGCCTCTGAACGAGCTAATGTCTCCCGCCCCTTATCCCAACCTGCCCAGAAGCAGCGGAGAGTCAGTGCACACCAGACCCAGCAGGGGTCAAAATCCCGCCAAAGTTCCAAAAAAAAGTAAGTAAGGGTACAAACCACTGAACCGGTCAAGCGGGGACCTCTCAGAAAGTTTCCTGTCAAGTTAGTGGGGCCCTCCCTAGTAGTCTCAATCCAAGTAGAAGGGATTTACACCAAGGCCCTCCTGGATACTGGGGCTCAAGTGACTCTCCTGTACAGAGACTTCTATGACAAGCACCTTAAACACTCGCCTTTGCAGAAGTTGGAAGAACTGGAGATATGGGTCATTGGAACTCAAAACTTTCCCTATGATGGTTACTTACCAATCAAACTAACCTTTGACCCCTCAGTGGCTGGAGAAACAGAGACTTTTGACACCTTGGCAGTAGTCTGCTCTTGCCCACCAGGGGCTGGCAAAAGCTCCCTCATCCTAGGGACCAACACTGACCTAGTCAGGAGACTGTTAACACCTCTAGCCCAGGAGCGGGGTACTTTGACTACAGGAATGCACCCCCTGCTGAAACAAGCCTTCCAGCGCCTAGTATTAGAACAGAAAGCTCCCACAGAAGGGGTAGGAAAAATCTGACGTTTGAACAGAGGAGAAAGAGTACTACAACCCGGGGAAGTGACTTGTCTTAGAGCGTCTGTCAAGCTTACTTGGAAGCAACCAGGCCCCTTCATTGTCCTTGAAACGGACCAACGGAAGGAAAAAAAGGGGATAGAAATAATCCCCAAAGTGGTTCCCTTGAAGGCCCTACAGAGGAATCATGGGAAGGTCTCGGTGAGCGTTCGCAACACAACCACTTTACCAGTGAAGGTACCAGCCAGAATGCTGTTGGGCCAAGTAAGCACCGCCACCCTAGTCTCGCCATCTGACTTGAAGAAGGAGGAGAAGGGTGAGATTCCAGTGGAGAAGTTCTACCCAGAAGACACCACCCTTCCACCAGAATGGAGAGAAAGGGCTAGGGCTCAGATCGCCTGATGGCAGACTGCCTTCTCCAAGAATGAATTTGATGTAAGGTGTGCGAAGTGTGCCACCCACAAGATCCGCTTGCAGGAAGATAAACCATTTAGAGAAAGGGTCCGACGGGTTCCTCTGGGGGACTTGGAGGACCTACGTGAACAACTGGCGGAACTCAAAAGAGCGGGGATCATCAGAGAATCCAGGAGCCCCTACGCTTCCCCAATAGTGGTGGTATGGAAAAAAAAAGGTTCATTGAGGCTGTGCATTGACTACCGAACACTGAACAGAAGAACCATTCCTGACCAGTACACCAACCCCCGGATAGAAGATGCTCTGCAGAGCCTGTCAGGAGCCAAGTGGTTCAGTGTGATGGACCTGAAGAGTGGGTACTACCAGATCCCCATGCATCCGGGGGATAAAGAGAAAACTTCCTTCATTACCCCAGTGGGGTTCTTTGAGTTTGACCGCATGCCCCAAGGGTTATCAGGAGCCCCGGACACTTTTCAAAGGCTGATGGAGAAAACAGTGGGCGATATGAACTTGATAGGAGTACTAGTGTACCTGGACGACATCATAGAGTTTGATAGAACACTGGAAAAGCATGAAGAGCGGTTGGAGAAAGTCCTAAAGAGACTTCATGAAGAAGGCCAAAAGCTCTCCATGGAGAAGTGCCAGTTCTATAAACCCTCGGTCCACTACCTGGGCCATATTGTGTCTGCTGAGGGGATAGCTACCGACCCTGAGAAGCTGGATGCCGTCACCTCTTGGCCAAGGCCTACCAATTTGACTTAGCTTCGGTCATTTCTGGAATTCTGCTCTTACTACAGAAGATTCGTAGATGGGTTTGCTAAGATAGCCCGCCCACTCAATGAACTACTAAGGAGTGAAGGGGAGGATGATATGCCAAAACCACTCAAACCTGTGAAGCCCACAGTAGGGCCTAGAAGACCCAAAGAATCCATCCAGGATCAGTGGACTTCAAAGTGTGAGGAGGCTTTCACTCAGCTGAAGAGGAGCCTAACCACTGCCCCAGTCTTGGCCTATGCTGACACCACCAAGCCATACAAACTGCACGTTGATGCCAGTCGAGATGGGCTGGGCGGAGTGCTATACCAGGAACATGATGGTCACTTACGGCCCGTTGCCTATGTGAGTAGGAGTTTGGTCCCCGCTGAAAGGAACGACCCCACTCATAAGCTTGAGTTTCTGGCCTTCAAATGGGCTGTAGTGGATAAGTTGAGAGACTACCTCTACGGAGCAGAGTTTGTGGTGAAGACTGACAACAATCCACTCATCTACCTCCTCACTACAGCCAAGCTGGATGCCACAGGACATAGGTGGTTGGCCGCCCTCTTGGCTTTCACCTTTAGTCTGAAATATCAACCTGGAGTTGGGAACAGGGACGCGGACGCCCTCTCAGGAAGGCCTCATGGCCCCAGTGACCCCCCAGAAGAGTGGACTCGGCTGACACCAGAAGGAGTGCAAGCCCTATACCAGGGAGCTGAACGTCAGGCTGGAGGAGGATCCAGGGCCGAAGAGATTGGAGTTTCTGCTGCTGGAGTACCCAAATGTTACTGTAATGTGACTCAAGTGGGAGATGAAGGCCTACCCAAGCTGTCTAAGAAGGACCTGAGAAGGGACCAGTTGGAAGACCCTCTGGGGAATTTGGCATTGAAGGCTCTGGAGACTCAGTGTCCTGACATGCTTCTTACTGACTCCCCAAAGGAGGCTCGTCTGCTGCATAGGGAATGGAATCGGTTGCAGTTGCATCAAGGGGTGGTCTACCGAAGGGGCCCTTCTGATGGTCTGGAGGAAAAATGGCAGTTGTTTTTACCCAAAAAACACAGAGAGACAGTGTTGACGGCTCTTCATGATAACCATGGCCATTTAGGGCCTGAAAGAAGTTTTCATTTGGTGAGAGATCGCTTCTACTGGCCCTGCACGCGGGCTGAAGTCGAGGGTTACTGCCACTCTTGTATTCAATGCATCCAAAGGAAGACCCTACCTTCCCGAGCTGCCCCAATGGGCCATCTTCAGAGTCAGGGACCCATGGATCTGGTGTGCATTGACTTCCTTTGCCTGGAGCCGGATCTGAGTGGACAGGGAAACATTTTGGTGGTATACAAAAAAATGTAGCGCTATGCGTGAAAAAACATAAAACATATAACACCCAAGTGTAATGCTCAAAATGAATGAGTCTTGGAAAGTCTATATAAATGAATCCAAAATTCAGTGAAATAAAAAAACGCGTTGAAAGAGTTTCTGATGACAATTCAAGATGAATGATAATAAACCTTCCGGAACAGAATGGTGACTTTCAGAAGACAAGTGACTGTAACATGACCACCACCACATAGAGGGGAGGGTTACCAAATTGAGTGGACCCAATAAACCTACGTCTATAGGGTCAATTAGGCTTGATAAATGTATGTTTCCGTGGGTCCAGAATCCCAGCCGGCGTGGCACACATATGTATCCAAGATCCAGGATCAATGGTATCACCGAATCTCCAAGCCCAATCGGAGGAAAGAGGGAGAGGGCACATAGCGTAATACAGTAAACGATATTTATTAAATGTAGGTAGTTACTAGGCTTGTGCAATTCGTTTCGTAACGAATCAAAATTCGTCCGAATTTAGCAACTTTCGGACATTCGGAAGCATTCGAATTTCCGAACAGAGCAATTACGAATAAAACCGAATCCGAAATAAATTATACCGCAAAATAGCGAATGCCCGAAGGTCTTCGGCATAATTCGTTATGAAAAAGTTACGAATGTACGAATCCATTCGAAGCACAATAACACTCACTCTGCTCTCTGCTTCTCCCTCACCATGCTGAACTCCCTCTCAAAATGGTGTACAGGGGCGGAGGCTATAGCCGCATGAAAAAACGAAAGTAAAATACGAGATTTCAAATCCATTCGAAGCACAATAACACTCACTCTGCTCTGCTCTCTGCTTCTCCCTCACCGTGCTGAACCCTCTCAAAATGGTGTACAGGGGCGGAGCCTATAGCCGCATGTAAAAAACGAAAGTAAAATACGAGATTTCGAATCGTTACAAATAACCGCTATGTATTTAGAAAAGTACAAATCCATTCGAAGCACATTAGGCATAATAGGCAGCGTCGTTGTGAGAGAGACACGGAAAATTACGAATCAACGAACCCAAAAAAAGTTACGAAAGTAGGAGTTGTGTCCAGAATCAACGAAAAACAACGTACTCTACCGAAAGTACGAATTATAAAGCAACAAAAAATTCAACGAAAAATGTCGCTTGCAAAAATACGAATGAGTCCGAACACGAAAAATCCCGTCTAGCAAAATTACGAATGATTACGAATCAACAGGACCGGAAAGAAACGAACCGAAACGGAACGAATTTTTCCGTTGTGCACAAGTCTAGTAGTTACACTTACATTCAATCAGTAGAAAAGCGCTTTGCAGTACACTCAGTGGCAGCAGTGGAGTCTCCCGACGCTTTTCGCAATACCTTGTATCGTCTGTGTGCCACGCCGGCTGGGATTCTGGACCCACGGAAACATACATTTATCAAGCCTAATTGACCCTATAGACGTAGGTTTATTGGGTCCACTCAATTTGGTAAGCCTCCCCTCTATGTGGTGGTGGTCATGTTACAGTCACTTGTCTTCTGAAAGTCACCATTCTATTCCGGAAGGTTTATTATCATTCATCTTGAATTGTCATCAGAAACTCTTTCAACACGTTTTTTTATTTCACTGAATTTTGGGTTCATTTATATAGACTTTCCAAGACTCATTCATTTTGAGCATTACACTTGGGTGTTATATGTTTTATGTTTTTTCACGCATAGCGCTACATTTTTTTGTATATTGTTTGTATTTGCTTTTCTTCACAGGCATTGTAGCTGCTTATATGTGTTAGTAGAGAGAATATTTTTTGTGTAAAACATTCTGGTGGTGACTGATCACTTTACAAGATATGCCCAAGCTTTCCCAACAAAGGATCAACAAGCATCAACAGTGGCCAAGGTCTTGGTAGAGAAGTTCTTCGTTCACTATGGTTTGCCCCAGCGTATTCACTCAGATCAAGGAAGAGACTTTGAAAGTAGCCTTATTAAAAGACTTCTAGACCTATTAGGCATCAAAAAGTCCAGGACCACTCCTTATCACCCCCAAGGGGACGCTCAACCTGAAAGGTGTAACCAAACTCTTCTTAACATGCTTGGCACTTTAAAGGGGTTGTAAAGGTTTGTTTTTTATTTTCTAAATAGGTTCCTTTAAGCTATTGCATTGTTGGTTCACTTACCTTTTCCTTCGATTTTCCTTCTAAATTATTTTTTTTCTTTGTTTTCTTTGTCTGAATTTCTCACTTCCTGTTCCTCCTCAGTAAGCTGTTCAGTAAGCTGTTCTGGCTGACTCCACACCACTCGGATGATGGTGTGAAGTTTAGTGAGGAGAAACAGGAAGTGAGAAATTCAGACAAAGAAAAAAAACATTTAGAAGATAAATTGAAGGAAAAGGTAAGTGAACCAACAATGCACTAGCTTAAAGGAACCTATTTAGAAAATAAAAAACTAACCTTTACAACCCCTTTAAGCTCAGAGAAGAAGCAACACTGGAGCAAACATGTAGCTGCCATTGTTCATGCCTATAACAATACTGCAAATGATGCTACAGGATACTCTCCTTATCGGTTAATGTTCGGACGAGAGGCTCAATTACCAGTAGACCTGGCTTTTGGCACATCTTTGGATCACACCTCAGCAACCTCCCACAGAGGGTATGTTGATTGGCTGCGGAAAAGTCAAAGGCCGCCTATGACAAGGCCCAAGCTACCTCGGACAGGAGGGGACTGAGGAACAAAAGGAACTTTGATCTTAAAGTCCGAGTGCAGGACCTGCAGCCAGGTGATAGAGCCTGGCAAACACTGATCGCTGGAAGTCACAGCCTTATGTCATCTGCATGCAACTACCAGGGCTCCCAGTATACCAAATCAGGCCTGAAGGGACTGTAGGCCCACTAAAGACTTGACATAGGAATCACCTGCTGCCCCTCTCAGAGGCAGTTCGCCTGCCACCAATGTCAGATTCACAGGCGACTCCCTCAACCTCTCAAGGGTCTCGGCCTGTCACTAGGTCACAGTTGGTACCTCAAGAGATGGATGATGAAGACACTGAAGATGAGTAGTGTTGAGCGAACCCGAACTGTAAAGTTCGGGTCCGTACCGAACTTTAGCTTTTTCCCGAACCCGAACCCGGACTTTGCCCAAAAGTCCGGGTTCGGGTTCGGCAATCTAATAACGCATTTAGAAATGCTTCAGGGGCCAGCCAATCACCTTTTGATTAGCTGGTGTGCCCTTAGAGGCCATCATAGCCATGCCTACTAATGGCATGGCTGTGATTGGTCAGTGCAACATGTGACCCAGCTTCTATATAAGCTAGAGGCACACAGCACACATGACATTCTGCTTCAGAATAGATAGGGAGAGGATCTAGTCTGCTGCTGCTGCTTTTAGGGAGAGATAGAAAGATAGATGAGGTAGTCCTGATTCTACAATCTGAGGGAAAAGATAGAGAGATAGTGTAGTGTAGGGCCAGGTTCCTGTGTTGGTGTTTTCAGGGAGAGAGAATATTATATAGGAGTCCAGATTCAGAGATTAAAATCAGCGATCTGCATAGGTCTACCTATTTGTGTTGCAGTGCAGTCTTTTTACACTGCCATGAGCCCAGTGTCAGAGAAAATCTAACTTTTAGGGGGAAAAAAAAGGCACTTTATTGTTCTCTTTTCCAAAAGACCCATAGGGCAAAAAAAAAAAAAGCATTTTATTTTGCTCGTGCAAAAAAAGACCCGTTTAGGGCAAAAAAAAAAAAATTTGCACTTTAACCACTTCCCGCCCAGTCAATAGCGAATTGACGTCCGGGAAGTGGTTGCAATATCGATACTGGACGTCATATGACGTCCTGCAGGATAATGCCTTGCGCGCGCCCGCGGGGGCGTGCAGCGCAGTGATCGGGGACGGCATGTGTCCCTCGGACACAGCGCTTCCCCGATCACGGTAAACAGCCAATTTCATTGGCTGTTTACCATGTGATCGGCTGTGTCAAAGTCACAGCCGATCACCTGTCAAAACAAACTCGGCGGCGCGCCCTGTGCGCGCCGCCACAGGCTTGCAGAGCGGGGATCGGGGAAGGCGAGTGTCCCTTGGACACAGCGCGTCCCCGATCAGAGTAAACAGCCAATGAATTGGCTGTTTACCACGTAACCGGCTGTGTCCAATCACAGCCGGTCACAAATGTAAACAAACTCCACAAGAGTTGCTACCTGATCCCTGCTCTCTCCTCACACACCGATCTGTGAGGAGAGAGAAGAGATCAGTAAGTTAGCTCAGTGTAGTTTGTCTACATAAGTTTACAGTGCACAACACGCCCCCCCCCATAAAGAGGACCTGTCACACAGCCCAGCACATCAATCAGCCCATCTGTCAATCAGCCCATCTGTCAATCAGCCCATCTGTCAATCAGCCCATCTGTCAATCAATCAGCCCATCTGTCAATCAATCAGCCGATCTGTCAATCAATCACCCCACCTGTCAATCAATCACCCCATCTGTCAATCAATCAACCCATCTGTCAATCAATCAATCAGCCCATCTGTCAATCAATCAGCCCATCTGTCAATCATCTGTCACAGGCCCACCTCCATCGGTACCGCCATTGGCACCACCACACAGGCTACCAGTACCGCCATCGGTACCAGTACCACCACCAATACCGCCACCAGGCCCAGCATCTATACTGCCACACAGGCCCGCTACCAGTATCACCACTAGTGCCGCCATCGGTACCACCACCAGTACCACCACCCGTACCACCGTCGGTAGTGCCACCACCACCTGTACCACCACCTGTACCGCCATCGGTACCATCACCACCCGTACCACCACCACCTGTACCGCCATCGGTACCACCACCACCTGTACCGCCATCGGTACCACCACCACCCATACCGCCATTGCTACCACCACCACCCGTACCGCCACCTGTACCGCCATCGGTACCGCCGCCACCACCACCACCCGTACCGCCATCGGTACCACCACCACCTGTACCGCCATTGGTACCACCACCACCCATACCGCCATCGGTACCACCACACAGGCCCACCACTAATACCTCCATCGGTACTACCACACAGACCGCCACCACTACCACCAGCAGTACCATTACACAGGCCCACCAATAAGCACTGCCATAATGTCCCAAAGGGTTTACACACCTGAGGAGGCATATGCCATTCTTGCCATGTCGGATGATGAGAGCAGCGGGGAGCTCCCATTATCCGATTCTGGTTCGGAATACGAGCCAGTGGAGGATAGTGGCTCAGAGTCCGAGTCCCCGGAGGAAACCGTCCCTCCCAAAAGAATGCGATCGGCACCAAGATCAGCACCAAGATCAGCACCAAGATCAGGAGAACTGCCCACCACCAGCAGCGCCATACCCCAGGAAGAGGAGCCCAGTACAAGCAATGGAAATGCACGCCCAACCCGAAGAATCCAGCCCCAATCCTACCTTCCCGATGCCCTGGCAAACCCCTTATGGTTGCCTGCCAACTCAGGATCCGCTATCATCCCCCCTTTCACCGCACAGCCAGGTGTGCAGCCCGACACTACAAATTTTTCTAAATTTGATTATTTTTGTTTATTTTTCCCACAAGATTTGCTGCAGAATATAGTGGATCAAACGAATCTGTATGCATCCCAATTTATTGCTGCCAACCCCGATTCTTCCTACGCCCGCATGTTCCAGTGGCGGCGTCTAACATTGGAGGAATTTAAATTATTTTTGGGCCTTATGTTCAATATGGGGCTTACAAAAAAGAACGAAGTCCATTCATATTGGTCCAAACGCCCCATCCAACACATGCCCATATATTCCGCTGTCATGTCCAGGAAAAGATACAACATGATTATGCGCTTTCTCCACTTCAATGACAATTCACAGTGCCCTCCCCGAGATCATCCCAACTACGACAAATTGTACAAGATACGCCCCCTAATCAATGCCTTTTCCCAGCGATTTGAAGAAGTTTTCATCCCAGACCAAAAAATTTGTGTGGACGAGTCCCTCGTACATTTCACCGGCCGACTGCAGTTCAAGCAGTACATACCAAGCAAGAGAGCCAGGTATGGGTTAAAATTAAATAAATTATGTGATCGAGCCACTGGATACGTCTGCAAATTCAGGATCTACGAAGGCAAAGACTCCCAGCTCCAGCCCCGTGATTGCCCCACATATATTGGAACCAGTGGGAAAATTGTCTGAGAGTTGGCATACCCCCTGTTCGGAAAAGGTTACCATTTATATGTTGATAATTATTATACCTGCCTGCCCCTTTTTCGCCACCTTTACAGTAAACAAACCCCGGCCTACGGTACCTTAAAAAAAAAACGGAAGGGATTCCCACAAAATTTATTGACAAAAAAATTGCGACCTGGAGAATCGGCATCCATGAGGAACGAGGAGGTGTTGGCCATGAAGTGGAGGGACAAGAAAGATGTCCACATCCTCTCTACGATCCACAATGACACCATGGTGGAGATCCCAAGAAGACGCGGCTCCATTGTAAAGCCTGAATGTGTCCACGACTACAATTTGTACATGGGGGGGGTGGATTTAAACGACCAGATGCTACAGCCCTACTTATCAACCAGAAAGTCCCATTATTGGCACAAAAAAGTTGCGTATCACCTGTTTCACATGGCCCTTTTTAATTCGTTTGTCTGCTACCAAAAAGCAACTCAAAATCACCGACTCCACTGCCTCCAATATATCGAAGATATCATCGATGCCCTCATTTACCAACAAGATCCCGCCCCAGGAAGCATTCGCTCTGATAGTGTGAGTCGGCTTCACGAGCGACACTATCCCTTTAGCATCCCCCCCACAGAATCTGGAAGAAGACGCCAAAAAAAATGCCGTGTATGCAGCAGAGGAGGAGTAAGAAGAGACACCAGCTATTATTGTCCCGATTCTCCCTCCCAACCTGGCCTGTGCATCGGAAATTGCTTCAAAAATTATCATACATCCATTAGTTCCCCTTTTTATTAACAGACTGCCATTTCCCTATTTGTCTGCTACCATGTTACTAACTACCTTCCATGTTAATTAACTGACCCTGGCCTGTTTACCGACGATGCCTCTGCCTGCCGATTTAAACCACGTTTCTGACTTCCACGTGTACCGACCTTGGCCTGTTAATCGACCATGTTTTTGCCTGCCACTTGGACTGATCTTTTGGCCATCTACTTTTAGTACACAGGGGTCTCACATATGTGAGGGGCTTCAGAATAGCGTTCTGAGTAGAGAAAACCAGTTTTTCGTTTTCTGTGCTCCAAGAACAGGGTCTGGTTGCCTGGAGGCTTCAAAGCGATTTGGGTGGGAGAAGCCTCTACCCATGTCCCCCTGGCCCTAAGCTTGATGGTCCTTCCTGCTGCCTGGACCAATAATTTGGCTGTGCTGACCATATTACTGCCTGTAATGACCCATGACATTATGGACCATGTTTCTTCCTGCTGCTTGGACCAATACTTTGGCTGTGTTGACCATATATCTGCCTGCTGCCTCTACTGACTTTGGACAGCATTTCTGCCGGGACACCTCTGCCTGCTACCTGGACCTGTGCTTTGGCTGTGCTCTGGCTGTGCTGACAGTATCTCTGCCTGTGCGAACTATGGACAGTATTCCTGCCTGCTGCCTGGGTGATTGCTTTTGCTGTCGCTGACCTCATCCCTGCCTGCTGCCTGGACCGATGCTCTCCTCTGTGGACCACTGCACTTCTAAAACCACAGGTAATCTTTTGTTATTTGGTATGTACCTGCTATGTGTTAGATATATGAAGGGCCTTCAAAAATGTGATCGGTAGTCAGAAAATGATATGTGCAATTAATGCTGCTAGAATGCCTGGAGGTGCTACTTGGATGTTGGGCCTCTGTATGTGGCCAGGCTGTGTAAAAGTCTCAAACATGTGGTATCGCCATACTCAGGAGGAGTAGCAGAATGCATTTTGGGGTGTAATTTTTGCTATGTACATATTATGTGTTAGAAATATCTTATAAATTGACAACTTTGTGTAAAAAAAATGCATTTTAATTTTTTCTCCACATTTTCCAAAACCTTCTGGAAAAAAATGAACCGTTCAAAAGACTCATAATGCCTCATAGATTATACGTTGGGGTGTGTGCTTTCAAAAATGGGGTCATTTTGTGGAAAATTCTATTGTCCTGGTGCTCCAGGGCCTTCAAAATTGTAATAGGTGGTTGAGAAAGGATATGTGCGATTTATGCTTGTAGAACGCCTGAAAGTGCTACTTCAATGTTGGGCCTCTGTATATGGCCAGGCTGTGTAAAAGTCTCACACATGTGGTATCGCTATACTCAGGAGGAGTAGCAGAATGCATTTTGGGGTGTTATTTTTGCTATGTATATGCTATGCGCTAGAAATATCTTATAAATGGACAACTTTGTGTAAAAAAAATGCATTTTCATTTTTTCTCCACATTTTCCAAAACCTTCTGGAAAAAAATGAACCGTTCAAAAGACTCATAATGCTTCATAGATTATACGTTGGGGTGTGTGCTTTCCAAAATGGGGTCATTTTGTGGAAAATTCTATTGTCCTGGTGCTCCAGGGCCTTCAAAATTGTAATAGGTGGTTGAGAAAGGATATGTGCGATTTATGCTTGTAGAACGCCTGAATGTGCTACTTCAATGTTGGGCCTCTGTATATGGCCAGGCTGTGTAAAAGTCTCACACATGTGGTATCGCTATACGCAGGAGGAGTAGAAGAATGCATTTTGGGGTGTTATTTTTGCTATGTATATGCTATGCGTTAGAAATATCTTATAAATGGACAACTTTGTGTAAAAAAAATGCATTTTAATTTTTTCTCTACATTTTCCAAAACCTTCTGGAAAAAAATGAACCGTTCAAAAGACTCATAATGCTTCATAGATTATACGTTGGGGTGTGTGCTTTCCAAAATGGGGTCATTTTGTGGAAAATTCTATTGTCCTGGTGCTCCAGGGCCTTCAAAATTGTAATAGGTGGTTGAGAAAGGATATGTGCGATTTATGCTTGTAGAACGCCTGAAAGTGCTACTTCAATGTTGGGCCTCTGTATATGGCCAGGCTGTGTAAAAGTCTCACACATGTGGTATCGCTATACTCAGGAGGAGTAGCAGAATGCATTTTGGGGTGTCATTTTTGCTATGTATATGCTATGCGTTAGAAATATCTTATAAATGGACAACTTTGTGTAAAAAAAATGCATTTTCATTTTTTCTCCACATTTTCCAAAACCTTCTGGAAAAAAATGAACCGTTCAAAAGACTCATAATGCTTCATAGATTATACGTTGGGGTGTGTGCTTTCCAAAATGGGGTCATTTTGTGGAAAATTCTATTGTCCTGGTGCTTCAGGGCCTTCAAAATTGTAATAGGTGGTTGAGAAAGGATATGTGCGATTTATGCTTGTAGAACGCCTGAAAGTGCTACTTCAATGTTGGGCCTCTGTATATGGCCAGGCTGTGTAAAAGTCTCACACATGTGGTATCGCTATACTCAGGAGGAGTAGCAGAATGCATTTTGGGGTGTCATTTTTGCTATGTATATGCTATGCGTTAGAAATATCTTATAAATGGACAACTTTGTGTAAAAAAAATGCATTTTCATTTTTTCTCCACATTTTCCAAAACCTTCTGGAAAAAAATGAACCGTTCAAAAGACTCATAATGCTTCATAGATTATACGTTGGGGTGTGTGCTTTCCAAAATGGGGTCATTTTGTGGAAAATTCCATTGTCCTGGTGCTCCAGGGCCTTCAAAAGTGTAATAGGTGGTTGAGAAAGGATATGTGCGATTTATGCTTGTAGAACGCCTGAAAGTGCTACTTCAATGTTGGGCCTCTGTATATGGCCAGGCTGTGTAAAAGTCTCACACATGTGGTATCGCTATACTCAGGAGGAGTAGCAGAATGCATTTTGGGGTGTCATTTTTGCTATGTATATGCTATGCGTTAGAAATATCTTATAAATGGACAACTTTGTGTAAAAAAAATGCATTTTCATTTTTTCTCCACATTTTCCAAAACCTTCTGGAAAAAAATGAACCGTTCAAAAGACTCATAATGCTTCATAGATTATACGTTGGGGTGTGTGCTTTCCAAAATGGGGTCATTTTGTGGAAAATTCCATTGTCCTGGTGCTCCAGGGCCTTCAAAAGTGTAATAGGTGGTTGAGAAAGGATATGTGCAATTTATGCTTGTAGAACGCCTGAAAGTGCTACTTCAATGTTGGGCCTCTGTATGTGGCCAGGCTGTGTAAAAGTCTCACACATGTGGTATCGCTACACTCAGGAGGAGTAGCAGAATGTATTTTGGGGTGTAGTTGCAATTATGCATATGCTGTGTGAGAGAAAAAAACTGTTAATATGACCAGTTTGTGTAAAAAAAAATTAAATTTTCCCAAGAATTGTGGGAAAAAAATACAACTTCAAAAAACTCACCACGCCTCTTAGTAAATACCTTGGACTGTCTACTTTCCAAAAAGGGGTAATTTTGGGGTATTTGTACTTTCCTCGCTTGTTAGTGTCTCAAGAAATGAGATATCCCTTCAGTGCATCAGGCGTGATCAGATGTGATAAATTTTCAGTGATTGCCACCATAGTTTGTAGACTCTATAACTTTCACAAAGACCAAATAATATACACTAATTTGGGTTCATTTTACCAAAGATATGTAGCAGTGTACATTTTGGCACAAATTTATGAATAAAAATTACTTATTTGCAAAATTTTACAATAGAAACTAAAAAAAAGTGTTTTTTTAAAAATAAATTGCTGTTTTTTTGCTTATATCGCAAAAAATAAAAAACCCAGTGGCGATTAAATACCACCAAAAGAAAGCTCTATTTGTGAGAAGAAAATGATAAAAATTTTGTTTGGATACAGTGTAGCATGACTAAGTAATTGTCATTCAAAGTGTGAGAGTACTGAAAGCTGAAAATTGGTCTGGGCGGGAAGGTGCATAAGTGCATGGTATTGAAGTGGTTAATGTACGCTTGCAAAAAACGCCGTTTAGGGGCACAAAAAAAAGTTTGCAGTGTGTTATACATATTTTGAGGTGTTTGAAATAAACAATTTCTTTATATTTTTCTCCTACGTTGCTATACTAAAAAAACAACATTTTTTTTGAATAGCATTTTCTGCAGTTCTGTAGCTGTGCGATTCAGCGGTTACGTACTGTGGGTGTGTTCTGCGCTTCCAAAAACACCCATTTAGGGCAAGATCCTAAATTTTGAAAATATGAGGAGAAGGTCAAAGGGACGTGGTGGCCCCGGTCGTGGTGCTGCTGGTGGAGCTCCTGTTTCAGGGAGAGGACGTGGTGGATCTGTGCCAGATACACGCACAAGTGAAACACCTTCCTCAGGTGCGAGTAGGCGACCGAGCCTGCGGCGGTATTTTGTCGCGCCTAATGAGGCTGTACGAATGTTTAGGCCAGGACAAGTACAGGCGATAGTAGATTG
Source organism: Rana muscosa (assembly GCA_029206835.1). Taxonomy (NCBI): domain Eukaryota; kingdom Metazoa; phylum Chordata; class Amphibia; order Anura; family Ranidae; genus Rana; species Rana muscosa. The sequence goes on from CM055121.1 coordinate 671,731,420, forward strand.
GGTTGCTGACAGTGCCTCGGGTTCCTTCACATTGTCTCCCACCCACTCTTCTGATGAAAGAACAGAGTTGGCACCTGAAACCCATGTCCATCAGTCTTTCACCTCACCCCCTTGCAAATCAGCCAAGCAGTCTGAGCCCCAAATCATGCAGCAGTCTCTTCTACTTTTCGATGACTCTGTTAGCAGGGTTTCCCAGGGCCATCCACCTAGCCCTGCCCCAGAAGTGGAAGAGATTGAGTGCACCGATGCCCAACCACTTATGTTTCATGATGAGTACATGGGAGGACCATCGCAGTACGTCTCGGATGATGACGAAACACAGGTGCCAACTGCTGCTGCTTTCGCAATTGTGCAGACAGACAAGGAGGGCAGGGGTGAAGACTGGGTGGAAGATGATGTGGAGGACGATGAGGTCCTCGACCCCACATGGAATCAACGTTATGCAGGTGACCAGTGTAGTTTGGAGGAAGAGGCGGTGGTCGCACAGAGCCACCAGCACAGCAGAAGAGGGAGCAGGTGTCATGTACCTGGGTGTATTTGAACCTGGGATCTTCCTGGTACCAAAGCTGCAGCCTTACCTGTTGCGCTACTGAGCAGATCTGGACTTTTGGAAATGTCCTCTCAGTGTTAAACATTACCTTGGACTCACTAGCCCCACCTGCTGCCAGCTGTGGACAATTTTCAATCAAAGCAGCCCTTAAAAAGGAAGTGATGCTATCTCTCAGCGCCCGTTTGTGTGGAATAGCTCCCTGGGTGTTGTGACTGCTTTTTGATCCTGATTTTCGTGTTGAACTTCTGCCTGAATTCCTGACTACTCTCCAGCCTGCTGATTTTGTACTTCACTGCCAGCTCGTGTATGACCTTTGCCTGCCTGACCACTCTCTGGATTTCGATCGTGTACCATTTTGCCTGATCTGTTGCCAACCTAATCTGCCTGACTACGTTTTCGCCTGAATCCTCAGCACACAAGTTCCACTTCGGACACTACCTATCACAGGTACATTACATTACAAACGGGCCACAATGACAGTGGACCCTGCTGAGATTGTTAAGGCGATTTCACGTCAGGGACAATTGATTGGAGCTCATGAACAGCATCTTTCTTCCCTGGACGCCAAGTTAGATGAACTTTGTACTATGCTTAAATCTTGTTTGCCTGCTTCCTCTGCAACGGTCCAGACTCTGGATCCTACTCCTGCTACGATCCAACCCACCTCTTCTGTACCACCCAAACTTCCTATGCCTGACAAATTTGGTGGTGATACTGAGGACTGCAGAGGCTTTTTAAATGTTTGCCGTTTGCATTTCCGCAACAACCCTGGGACCTTTAGCACTTCTTCTGCCAAAGTGACTTTTGTAATTTCCTTGTTAAAGGGGAAGGCCCTGGCCTGGGTCTCTCCTTATCTGGAACGCAATGATCCTGTCCTGCAAGACGCTGACAAATTTCTGGCTTCTCTCCAGACTGTATTTGACAAGCCAGATAGAGCTTCTGCAGCTGAGTACTCACTCTTGGACATGCAACAAGGCACCAGGTCTGTGGCACAATATGCTATTGAGTTTCGTACCCTTGCTGCTGAGACTACTTGGGACTCAAGGGCATTACGTGCAGCCTTCCGAAAAGGTCTTAAAGATCGCATCAAAGAAGAATTAGTCTATAAGGATTCCCCAGAAGACCTAGAGAAATTCATAGAGCTCTGTGTTCGTCTGGATGTCCGGTATCATGAAAGGTGCCAAGAGAGACTTAGAACTCGCAAGTTTCCTCGGCCAGTCTACCGTTTGGCCCCTAACTTCCAAGCACCACCTCAGCCAGAACCTGAAATCTCAGTTGAACCCCAGACACCTGTGGAACCCATGGATGTAAGCCGTCTCCACCTAACTGAGTCTGAGAAACAAAGGAGGCGTGCATTGGGCCTATGCCTATACTGTGGACTTAAAGGACATTTATTATCTGTCTGCCCTTCCCGTCCAGTAAAAGGCAGGGTCTAACCAGTGTTGGAGGAGCTGGCTTAGACCTTACAGGTATATCCTCCAAGACCAAGATTACCATTCCTGCAATTATCCATTTACCCTCTAAACTTGTCTCCTGTGAGGCTTTTGTGGATTCTGGAGCTGCTGGCATATTCTTGGACTACACTTTTGCTAAAAAAAATAATATCCCATTTGTTCCAAAATCTAGACCCCTGAACATTACCACCGTGAATGGACAACCCTTGGGAGATGGCATTGTAAAATTTGAGACTATAACAATCACCCTTCAGGTAGGCGTACTCCACAAAGAGGAAGTTGTCTTGTCTCTTATTGATTCTCCACTTCTGCCTGTTATCCTTGGTTACCCATGGTTACAACAACATAACCCTTCTTTTGATTGGGAAAATGGAGAACTAATCTCTTGGGGGTCGTTCTGTCATTCAAACTGTTTGTCTCAACCCAAAAGACTTCCTGCTTGTATGTTGGCTTCCGTGGCCGTCCCACCTACCTTGCCTCATGAATACCATGCGTTTGCAGACGTATTTTGCAAGCAAAAGGCAGAGGTTTTACCTCCACATCGTTCTTTTGACTGTGCAATTAAATTGATTCCTGGAGCACCTCTTCCCAAAGGAAGGACCTATCCCCTGTCTTTGCCTGAACAAAAATCCATGGAGGAATACGTAAAAGACAACTTGGAAAGAGGTTTTATCCGACCCTCTTCTTCTCCAGTAGGGGCAGGTTTTTTCTTTGTTGAAAAAAAAGATGGGGGTCTTCGACCATGCATAGACTATCGAGGGTTAAATCAAATCACTGTAAAAGACTCCTACCCTTTGCCTCTCATTCTTGAACTGTTTGATGTACTTAAGGGGGCTGTTATCTTCTCCAAGCTAGACCTACGAGGGGCTTATAATCTAATTCGAATTAAAGACGGGGACGAGTGGAAGACAGCATTCAACACTCGTAATGGACATTTTGAATATCTGGTTATGCCATTTGGGTTGTGTAACGCCCCTGCTGTCTTCCAACGTTTCATGAATGAAATTTTTCATGATTTCAGCAACAGTTTTGTGATCATCTACTTGGACGACATTTTAATCTTTTCCAAGACTCATCTAGAGCACATCTCGCATGTAAAGCAGGTATTGCAACGACTGAGAGAAAACCATCTTTACGCGAAGATTGAGAAATGCAGTTTCCATCAAAGCCGTATTCCTTTCCTTGGATACATTATAAGTGCTGCCGGTTTCCAAATGGACCCTCAAAAACTTTCCGCTGTCTTGCAATGGCCCCAACCGACCACTTTAAGAGGGCTCCAAAGCTTTCTAGGGTTTGCAAATTACTACAGACGCTTCATCAAAGGTTTTGCCTCCATTGCGGCCCCCCTTACTGCTATGACTAAGAAAGGTACAAATTGCAAGGTATGGTCCTCAGAAGCAGAATCGGCTTTCCAGCAATTAAAAGACATGTTCAGCAAAGCTCCAATTCTTCAGCATCCAAATCCCGATCTCCAGTACATAGTTGAGGTTGATGCCTCTGAGGTAGGAGCAGGTGCCGTGCTCTCCCAGAGACAGCCTAAGTCTGGTAGAATCCATCCAGTAGCATTTTTTTCTAGAAAGTTTTCTCCAGCGGAGATGAATTACGATGTTGGGAATCGAGAACTACTGGCCATCAAATTGGCATTGTCTGAATGGCGACATCTTCTGGAAGGGGCTCCCAAACCTTTTTCTATCCTCACTGACCATAAAAACCTACTGTACCTTCAGACTGCAAGACGTTTGAACTCACGTCAGGCTCGATGGGCTCTGTTTTTCTCCCGTTTTAATTTTGTTCTTTCTTATGTTCCTGGGCATAAAAACAAGAAAGCCGATGCTCTTTCCAGACAGTTTGCTACCTCTGAAGAAGACCAACCTACCGAGCAGTATATAATCCCACCTCACAAAATTGTCGCACAGATCTCTACGGCTCTTTCGCAACAGTTACAAGAAACCCAGAATTGTGTTCCCCAAGGCTTGAAGATACCACCAGGTCGCCTGTTTGTAGCCCCTAGCCTCAGAAAACCTGTACTCCTCTGGGCACATGATGGTGTTTTATCTGGTCATCCTGGTGTCACCATCACTCTTAAGACCTTGCAGCGTCATGTCTGGTGGCCTCATATGAAAAGGGATGTTACTGACTATGTGGCTGCCTGCCCAACTTGTGCTGCTAATAAAGTACCCCGTACATTGCCTACTGGACTGTTACAACCACTTTCAGCACCTCGTCAGCCTTGGACCCATTTGACTATGGACTTCATTACAGACTTACCCAAGTCCGAGGGCATGACTGCTATATGGGTCATAGTGGATCGCTTTTCAAAAATGTCTCATTTTGTGCCGCTCCCGGGATTACCTACAGCGGAAGCACTGTCTACTCTCTTCCTTTCCCATATTGTGAGATATCATGGCATACCTACCAATGTCGTCTCAGACCGCGGATCCCAGTTTGTTTCCCGATTCTGGAGAGCGTTCTGCAAGAAACTGGGAGTAACGCTTTCACTCTCTACCTCACATCACCCTCAAACAGATGGTCAAACCGAACGCATGAACCAGACCCTAGAAACCTATCTTCGACATTATGTCAATGCCTTACACTCCAACTGGTCTGAGTATTTGCCTTTAGCTGAGTTCGCCATTAATTCCCGTTGGCACAGTGCTCTTCATACCACACCATTCTACGCAGCCCTAGGCTATCACCCTCAGACTTTTCCCCTACTTCAGCCTTCTTCTGGTGTACCAGCAGCAGATCAGCGGGTTAAAAATATTCTGCTACATTGGAAAAAGATTCGCTTATTACTACGGAAGTCAGCAGGCAAGTATGCACTTTTTTCCAACAAACGAAGACGCCATATACCTCCATATGTGGTGGGGGACAGAGTTTGGCTATCAACCAAATATGTGAGACTGAAACAACCTTCTACCAAATTGGGCCCTCGATTCATTGGTCCTTACAGAATTATTGCTCGAGTCGGGCCAGTCTCCTATCGGTTGAAATTACCCTCCTCTCTCCGGATTCATCCTGTGTTCCATGTTTCCCTCCTCAAAAGAGCAATTTTCAATCGCTACTCCAGAACGCAACAGCTACCTCCTCCTGTTCTTGTTGATGGACAAAATGAGTTTGAAGTCTCCAAGATTCTTGATTCTAGAAGACAGGGTCGTGGCCTTCGGTATCTGGTTCATTGGAAGGGATATCCTGTCACAGACCGTTCCTGGGTTCCAGCCAAAGATCTGCATGCCCCTTCTCTTATTCGAGACTTCCATGCCTCCTTTCCCACTAAGCCCCGCTAGGCCCCCGGAGGGGTCCACTGGGGAGGGGGCCCTGTCATGTACCTGGGTGTATTTGAACCTGGGATCTTCCTGGTACCAAAGCTGCAGCCTTACCTGTTGCGCTACTGAGCAGATCTGGACTTTTGGAAATGTCCTCTCAGTGTTAAACATTACCTTGGACTCACTAGCCCCACCTGCTGCCAGCTGTGGACAATTTTCAATCAAAGCAGCCCTTAAAAAGGAAGTGATGCTATCTCTCAGCGCCCGTTTGTGTGGAATAGCTCCCTGGGTGTTGTGACTGCTTTTTGATCCTGATTTTCGTGTTGAACTTCTGCCTGAATTCCTGACTACTCTCCAGCCTGCTGATTTTGTACTTCACTGCCAGCTCGTGTATGACCTTTGCCTGCCTGACCGCTCTCTGGATTTCGATCGTGTACCATTTTGCCTGATCTGTTGCCAACCTAATCTGCCTGACTACGTTTTCGCCTGAATCCTCAGCACACAAGTTCCACTTCGGACACTACCTATCACAGGTACATTACAGCAGGGTGCAAAAGCGGAGCGTCTGTCAGCTAGACAGTATGTCTGCTACTGCCCAACGCAGCAAGGGACCGAGCACACCAAAGCCAGGTCCAAGGAGTTCCCCAGCGTGGCAGTTCTTCACACAATGTGCTGATGACAAGACACGAGTGGTTTGCACGCTGTGCAATCAGAGCCTTAAACGAGGCATAAACGTTCTCAACCTGAGCACAACCTGCATGACCAGGCATCTAAGTGCAAAGCACGAGCTGCAGTGGAGTAGACACCTCAAAAACCAAGAAAGGTCTCTGGCTCCTCCTGCTTCCTCTTCTGCTGCAGTCTCGGCCTCTTCATCCACCTCTGTAGTGACAGTGGCACCTGCCACCCCGCAAACAGAGGATCTGGCAGCAACACTACCACCTGGGTCACCAACCATCTCCACAATGTCCCATGGAAGCGTTCAGCTCTCTATCTCCCAAACATTGGAGCGGAAGAGGAAGTACCCCCCTAGCCACCCGCGATCCCTGGCCCTGAATGCCAGCATTTCAAAACTCCTGGCCTTTGAAATGCTGTCATTCCGTCTGGTGGAGACACAGAGTTTTAAAAGCCTGATGGCATTGGCTGTCCCACAGTACGTCGTGCCCAGCCGCCACTATTTTTCCAGGCGAGCCATCCCTTCCCTGCACAACCAAGTGGGGGACAAAATCAGGTGTGCACTGCGCAACGCCATCTGTGGCAAGGTCCACCTAACTACGGATGCGTGGACCAGTAAGCACGGTCAGGGACGTTATATCTCCCTAACAGCACACTGGGTAAATGCAGTGGCGGCTGGGCCTGAGGCAGATAGCAGTTTGGCGCATGTCCTTCCACCACCGAGGATTGCAGGGTGCTTCAGTTTGCCTCCTGTTGCAAACTCCTCCTACTCCGCTTCCTCATCCTCTACCGCCTCCTCATCCGGTCAGCGTAACACCTTCACCACCAACTTCAGCACAGCCAGGGGTAAACGACAGCAGGCAGTTTTAAAACTTTCCTGTTTGGGGGAAAAACCCCACACCGCGCAGGAGTTGTGGAGGGACATGGAACAACAGACCAATGAGTGGTTGCTGTCAGTGAGCCTTAAGCCCGGCCTGGTGGTGTGCGATAATGGGCGAAATCTCGTAGCAGCTCTGGGCCTAGCCGGTTTGACGCACATCCCTTGCCTGGCGCATGTGCTGAACTTGGTGGTCCAGAGGTTCCTTAAAAGTTACCCCAATATGCCAGAGCTGCTGCAGAAAGTGCGGGCTGTGTGTGCGCACTTTCGGCGTTCTCACCCTGCTGCTGCTCGCCTGTCAGCGCTGCAGCGTAACTTCGGCCTTCCCGCTCACCGCCTCATATGTGACGTGCCCACAAGGTGGAACTCCACCTTGCACATGCTGGCCAGACTGTGCGAGCAGCAGCAGGCGATAGTGGAGTTTCAGCTGCAGCAATCACGCGTGAGTCACTCTGCGGAACAGCACCACTTCACCACCAATAACTGGGCCTCCATGCGAGACCTGTGTGCCTTGTTGCGCTGTTTCGAGTACTCCACCAACATATCCAGTGCCAATGACGCCGTTCTTAGCGTTACTATCCCAGTTCTATGCCTCCTTAAAAAAACGCTTCGGGCGATGATGGAAGAGGATGTGGCACAGGAGGATGAGGAGGAGGAGGAGGAAGCGGGATCATTTCAAAGGCTTTCAGGGCAGTCTTTCACAAGTGGCTACGAGGGTGGGTTCCTGCACCAACAAACGCCAGGTACACAATTGTCCGGCAGAAAGGGCACAGTTCTGGAGGATGACGAGGTGGAAGAGGAGATGGAGGAGGAGGAGGAGGAGGAGGAGGAGGCATTTTCACAGCAGGGTGGCACCCAGACCAGCTCGTGGCCATCACTGGTGCGTGGCTGGGGGGATACAGAGGACACAGACGATACACCTCCCACAGAGGACAGCTTTTCTTTGCCTCTGGGCAGCCTGGCACACATGAGCGATTACATGCTGCAGTGTTTCCGCAATGACCGCCGAGTTGCCCACATTTTAACTGGTGCTGATTACTGGGTGGCCACCCTGCTGGATCCCCGTTACAAGGACAACGTACCATCCTTAATTCCCTCACTGGAGCGGGATCGTAAGATGCGCGAGTACAAGCGAACGCTGGTAGACGCGCTGCTGGTGGCATTCCCACCTGACAGCGGGCGTACGGTGGAAGCACAAGGCGAAGGCAGAGGAGGAGGAAGAGGTCGCCAACGCAGCCGGGGCACCGGCAGCACCTCAGAAGGCAGGGTTAGCATGGCTGAAATGTGGAAAAGCTTTGTCAGCACGCCACAACAACCAGCACCACCAGCTGAGATGGAACGTCTTAGCAGGAGGCAGCATTTCACCAACATGGTTGAGCAGTATGTGTCCACAGGCCTACACGTACTGGATGACGGGTCTGCCCCCTTTAACTTCTGGGTCTCCAAATTGGGCACATGGCCTGAGCTTGCCCTTTATGCCTTGGAGGTGCTGGCCTGCCCTGCAGCCAGTGTATTATCTGAACGTGTATTTAGCACGGCAGGGGGCGTTATCACAGACAAGCGCAGCCGCCTGTCCAGAGCCAATGTGGACAAGCTCACGTTCATTAAAATGAACCAGGCATGGATCCCACAGGACTTGTCCGTACCTTGTGCAGAATAGACATGTATACCGGTGTTGTGACAAAAACTGTCCGGCCATCGGATTGTATCCGGCCCATACTGCGAAGGCGCAGCGCTTGCGCAGTACAGAGGACAAGGAGATTCACAAAATCTCCGAAGATGAACGGCGCCTGCGCTGTGAGTGCAGGTTCAAGCCCCACCATCCAATTGGACATACGGTAGCACATAGTAACAGGGCCCCTCACGGGCTCGGTTCGATCACCACGCTTCGGGCACGGCCTCACTTGGCTTGTCTTGAACCACGGATGGTGTGGCCTTCACCTGAACTCACCACGCAGGTGCCGTTCGTCTTGGGAGATTTTAGAAATCCCCTTGTCCTACATACTGAGCAAGCGCAGTACAGGATGGACACTATTTGACGGGGGACAGAATTCGACACATCACCGGCATTACACAGCCATTGTTGTATTTTTGAATCAGTGTTGGCTACCTCGTCCTCCTCCACCGCCGCTTCCACCTACACAGCCACATCCACCACCACTTCAACCTCCTACTCCATATGGACCTCGTCCTCCTAGGTCAAGATTATTATTTTTTATTTTTATTTTTTTTATGTTATTTCCCTATCCACATTTGTTTGCAGAGCACTTGCCATGCTCTTAACAACATTTTGCTGCCATTTGCAGCCCTCTAGCCCTTTCCATTACCTTTTTAGAGCCTTTTTAGTCCTTAGAAGTCCGGGTCCCCATTGACTTCAATGGGGTTCGGGTTCGGGTCTGGGTTCGGGTTAAAGTTCGGTCCCGAACCCGAACTTTTTTCCGAAGTTCGGCCGAACCCGTCGAACCCGAACATCCAGGTGTCCGCTCAACTCTAAAGATGAGGAGGCGGAATCAGACTGGTTGTGGTCATCTCAACTGTTAGAACCCACAACCTCTTCATTGTCCCCACCTGAAGTGTTTGACATTGGAACTCTCAGGCCAGAGGCTCCCGAGTTTGTGCCTCAAAGTATGCTTTCTGAGGAGCTGGAGGATGATCAGGTTTCCCTGACACTGGAAGAACCTGAAGAAGTTCCACCCCTCACAGAAGGAGCACTGGAAAATGTGGAAGAGACAATGTCAAATGTGTCCGAGCAAGGAGAAGAAGTCGTGGAGGGACAAGAGTCTAGTGTACTTGAGCCCTATCACCTAAGGAGCAGAGAGAGAGAAGATCCATTCACCCACCTAAGAGACTGACTTACAATCATTTGGGTGAATGCTCTGAAGAGGATGTGCTCACCTCAAAAAGAACAACCGAGATGCCTGGTCCCTCCACTACACATTTGGTGGGGGACAACCCCAGCTCACCCCCTGGCAAATCTGTTTGGGCCATTCCTGTTAAGGTGGCCTGTAGGCAGAACAACCTCCTTTCCAAAGCATGGTGGGGGGTTCCTCTGCCTAGTTCTTATGAAAATGTGAAATGCCTTATTTCTTGCACACAATAACTGGTCTTTTTCTCCTTGTGTATCTGAACAAAGCATGTAACAGATCACAAACTGTTGCTGTCTTTGGGGACCAAAGATTTCAAGTGGGGGGGGTGTGTAGCAAGGTGTCACTTTTGCACGTAGCTTATGGACTACAGTTTGTACCTATAATAACTTAACTCTTTTCATTGTCCATTTATATCATACAGCTGTAATTCGTTTGGTGCAGCTATGATAAGAACAATGCATGACGGACCTTGTAGTGCGGAGAGACAGAGACTCTATTGCTATGGGTCAGAAATAGACTACAAGGCCCACAACGCCACTGTGCTGCGGAGGAGCATGGCGCCACGCACAGCCTGCTGGGAGGACTTATTTAAGACAAGGCGGGGCTTGTGTTCGTTCTCTTGGGACGCCATCTTGCAAGAGGCAAGAGGCCTGCAGCGAGGGCGCTTAGGCCGGAGAGGCCTGGGCCTAAAGTGACGGAGGCCGGATCGCCTGTCAGAGGGATCCCTGCTACAGCCTTGCTGATCGGACCAGTGAGAGGGACGGCTCCCCACCCCTGAGCATCCAGAGTCACCTATCGACCGACACCCTGTGAGCGGCTAAGCGGATTACCAGGGACCACGACTTGTCCGGAGGCTGTGAACCAAGAGGGCCCAGTCGGGGGATACCAGCGAGGCGAGGCCTTATGTGGTGAGAGGGCACTTGCCCACCAACATAACTAACTGTGTCGCAGAAAGGTAATTTCCATACTTTTACTTACATTTGCTGACAACTGCAGTGCCGCAAGCAGAGACACGTTACATTCAGGATTGAGTTTGCGCTTTGGGAAGGATCAGCATTTCACTTGCTCTTTTCACCACACATATTAATGGTTTAATTCCTCTTCACACTTTCTTTGGATTACAAATACTCAAGTGCACCAACAAAAGCTAGCGAAGATTACTGGAGAGTTTTAGGATCAATCATCAGTTCAGCTCACTGACTAGGTTGATACAGCGGGACATGTAGCAGTAAAGCTCTTCTTAATGTCTGACTCTAAGTTGGGTAAATTTGGGTCTCTTTTTTAATGAGTGAAACCCTGAAACTGTTGTGTATATGTATGCCAGTGGACTCTCACAGGGATATGTTTGAGTCAAATGTCACATATGTAATCTCTATTTTTTTACCAAGTAAACATATTCCTTCTTGGTTGAACTACATCTTGTGTGGGACTCTGTCTTTTGCAGCTGTGTGGCAGGCAAACCACAACAAGGTAACAATATTGGATTACATTCATTGTTGTGTGATATCATTGTGGCCCTCTATATTTGATTTGAGCCAGATTACAGGGGTTGATAGGCAGAGTACAGGCCCAATACTTAAACCAGCAGCTCCTACTGGGGTAGTGCTACACTTGTAAGCCCTTTTACCTAGTATTCCATATACACCAATAAACTGTAAGCTCTTTCACTTTTTGCACCCTTCCTTATAGCCTAAAGTGTGAAAGCTATCCTACCTTCTGTATCCTCCTTTATAAACAGATTTTAATATCTTCATCCTATCACTACTTTACTCTGTACAAATGTCGAAATTATTTCTGCTAAACTTAGAAAAGCCAGCTAAGATTTACCTGCTGTTCTATGCTTAGGGGGTCGTTGCCTCTAGACATTATCCTACGTTTTGGTATGTTCACTTGTGGCCTATAACCACCACCCTCATAGAGATGAGACTCAGTACAAAGTAGCACTGCCCCTAGCTTAATGTTCTAGGTTAAAAAAAGGTGTAATGCTATAAAACCCAATGCAGCAGCATCCTCCTAAACTAAGGGAGTACTATGCAAAAATGGCATTTTGTTTCCTTTTTAGGAGGGTGGGTCACATACAGTTTTAAAATGATGGCATCCTGGATGAAGCATGATGACTTTATCCAAAAGTAGAATGTGTTTAGAAGTCTTTGAACATAGTGGTGGACAACCTGAGCTAAAGTTCAGGGACCAAGTGCACTTACCGGTATATTCTCCACAGAGAGTAACGTCACCAGCACACCAGGATCTCCAAAAATGGGTCCAAAACTTTAATCAGCAATAAACATACTTTCAACAAAAGGCCTTTTGTTGTAACTATGTGATCACTGATTCAAGTTTTGGACCCATTTTTGGAGATCCTGGTGTGCTGGTGACATTACTCTCTTTGACTGTTTACGGTTCCAGCCGTGGTCACTTCAGCACCCAATTAAAAATACAGCCATTTCTGCAAGAAAGTGTGTGTTGGGAATATTGCATTGGAAGTTTTATATTCTCCACAGGTCTATCTTCATGGGCATTTCTTGTCTAAACCAGCTTTTTCATACAGAACAGTAGGCCTTAAATATCAAATTGTGTTTTTCCCATATTAATCTATCCATTTTTGCAGAATTTAAACCATAAGCTAAGGGTTAAAACAGATCTTCCTTGACACACTCTGCTTAATGAACTCCCATATAATTTTTTTTCTTTGTGAGTGTTTGATGGTGTTTTCAGTTTTGATGTATTGCATACTTATATAAAATTTGTATACATGACAAATGTGTGAATATTTAGTAACAATAAAACATAGTTATATCATATTGTCTCTTCTATAGGATGTTTAATCTCTAATTTCTATACTTTATTGAAATAAATAGGAAAATGATGTATATATACTAGAGAAACCCATTGTACTGTATACCACAGATGTTTCAAGAGTTGCAGCAAAATGTGTTCAAAGGTGCTGTCAGGGGATTTGCTGACATCTAGTGGATTTAAGATGAATTACCTTTGTTTGCATTCTACTTTGCAGGGATGTTTCAATGCGCTCTGGAACCTATTTTCACAAGAACTAATAGAAATCCGAGGCTTAATGGAATCTTGATGTGTTTTCTAGCTATACTCTATCAAATCAGTCAACATCACCCTACGTTATTGTCTCTGGCTGACTAATGGACTCACTGAGTATAAAGGCAGTGAAATATCATAATTGCATTTTTTTTCTGCCAAAATGGGGTTTATCCTGAGTTTAAGAACTTTAAAGAGTGGATAATAATTAACTGAAGGAGCTCACAAAGTATGAATGTAAGAGGCAGCAGCAACATTTCTGCTGATCTAGAGGAGTAATGTGCAGTTCTCAGAGTGAATAGCAGATGATTCACACATCAGCAAAACTAAATCAACAAATCCTGCATAAAATGTTTTAGCAACTATGAAATTATTACACACTGAGTGCCTAAAATAACAGTAATCAGTTCAGCAACTTTAAAAGCGTGAATGCATTTTGGACTTCGTAGCTTTGTATGAGCCATTAAAACAATGCCATCATCATACTTTATACAAATGGGGCAATAAAGAAGAATTTTAGGTTACAAAAAATATCACCTCTCTGATTACCATAGGCTGTCATACACATACGGCAAGGGAGAAACACTTGCAGAGCACCTCAATGGCTTTAAACTGCAAAGAAGTATGGCCCTGTTTCAAAACAGATGGCATTACCTGCAGATGAATGGGAGCAGAGGCAGTTAATGCTCACCAGTTATAGTGCTTGGAGCTTATCTGCCAGTTTTGCAGTGCTTAGACTGGATTTCATGACCTGAGATCCAGTGCTGCCACCATTGTAGTGTTTGGTGCTTAGTTTCTTAGTTTCTTAATTCAATGATCAGATCTTGGCAAAATCTCCAATTGCCTGGCACTAGTCATAATAAAAATGAATTTGCAATGATCCAAAATCTGGACTGGGAGGCAGCTTAGAAGCTCAGTATATTACTGAGCTATTTGATTAGAGAAGCCACTTGTGGCTCTGTTAGGCAGTTCCTGTTTCTGAATGTAGTGTGGGTCCCATGGGCATGTGCGAACATCTCTTGCTGGGTGAGTGATACAGGGGCTGCATTGTTTTTAAAGGGAATGTGCAAAGGTGAGCAGTAGTTAAGAGGGGTGCAGAGGTAAGAAGTAGTAGAGAGATGCAGGGAGTGCAGAGGTTGGCAATGGTGCAGAGATAATTGGAGAGAATAACTATGTATAGTAGGACTAGAGATATTATGGAAGAGAGTAACTATGGATAGTAGGTCTGCAGAGATATGGGAGAGAATAACTATGGACAGTAAAACTGCATGGATAATTAGAGAGATAGTGGATTGTAGGACTGCAGAGATATGGGAGACAATAACTATGGATAGTAGGATCGCATAAATAATTGGAGAGAATAAATATGGATAGTAGGACTGCATAGATAATTGGAAAGAATAACTATGAATAGTAGGACTGTATAGATAATTGGAGAGAACAACTATGAATGGTAGGACTGCATAGAAAATTGGAAAGAATAACTATGAATAGTAGGACTGCATAGATAATTGGAGAGAACAACTATGAATGGTAGGACTGCATAGATAATTGAAAGAATAACTATGAATAGTAGGACCACCTGGGTGGCTAAACCGTAATGTAAAAAGCCACATTAAAGAGAAGAAAATGGCATTTAAACAATATAAAGGGGATGGGTCACTGTCAGCATTCCAACACTACAAGGAATGAGAAGCAATAAGAAGTGTAAGAACGCAATCAGGACAGCTAAAAAAGTCTACAAGAGACACATAGCGGAGGAGAGTAAAAAAAATCCAAAGAAATGTTTTATGTATATTAACAGTAAAAAGGCAAAATCAGAGCACATTGCCCACATGAAAGACGAGGATGGGAGCATGGTTACGGATGACACAGAGTAGGCAACTGTACTGAATTCCTTCTTCTCCTCAGTTTTTACGCATTAAAAAGGGGGTATACTGACCACGACAGTACTGTTAGTGCCACATCGCAGGACATTCCCTAGTAGCTAACAGAGGCTAAGTGAGGTTATAGCCAGACCATTGTTTCTAATATTTTCGGACAGCATACTGACAGAATTGGTACCAGCTGATTGGAGAAAAGCCAATGTGGTATCAACATTCAAAAAAGGACAGAGGCAAATCCCTGGAAACTAAAGGCCAGTCAGCCTAACATCAATAGTGGGTAAATCATTGGAGGGGATGATAAGGGACTATATCCAAAAATGTACTGAAGGAAAAAATATCATTAGTAGTCATCAGCATGGGTTTATGAAGGGTCGTTCCTGCCAGACCAATCTCTTAACATTCTACGAGTAAGTGAGCTGCCAACTAGACAGGGGAAGGTCTGTGGATTTAGTGTACCTGGATTTTGCAAAAGCATTTGACACAGTCCCCCATAAACAATTAATTTACAAGATGAGGTCTGCAGGCATGGACCATAAGGTTTGCTCTAATAAAACTGGTTACAGGGGCATGTCTAAAGGGTAGTGATAAATAATGTGTACTCAGACTGGTCTGGAGTGGAAGTGGGGTACCCCAAGGTTGTCCTGGGACCAATTCTATTCAATTTAATGATATAGAGCAGTGGTCATCCACCCTGTCCCCAGGGCCCACTAACAGGCCAGGTTTTATGTATTACCTTGGGGAGATGCAGACTAGAATACTGCAATCACTGAGCAGCAAATTATATCACCTATGAAGTATTTCAGTTATCTTGCAAACCTGGCCTGTTAGTGGGCCCTGAGGACAGGGTTGATGACCACTGATATAGTGGATGGGATAAATAGCTCAATCTCAGTTTTTACAGATGACACAAAATTATGCAGGGCAATAACTTTACATCAGGATATAGAAATTTTACAAAAAGACCTAAACAAAATAATGGAGTGGGCAACTACATGGCAAATGAGGTTTAATGTGGAGAAATGTAAGGTAATGCACTTGGGGGCAAAAAACATAAATGCAAACTACTCACTAGGGGGAGAACCTCTGGGGGAATCAAGGATGGAGAAAGATCTAGGGGTCCTAGTAGATAACAGATTGAGCGATAGCATGCAATGTCAAGTTGTAGCCACCAAAGCCGGAAGAATATTAGCATGCATTAAAAAGGGTATACTCCAGAGATAAAACGATAATCCTACCAGTTTATAAAACTCTGGTTATACCACATCTGGAGTACTCCGTCCAGTTCTGGTCACCAGTCCTCAGAAGGGATGTGCTGGAACTGGAGAGACTCCAAAGAAGGGCAATTAATTAATAAGGGGACTGCAGGACCTCAATTACGAGGAACGACTGCAAGCACTAAAATTATTTTTGCTGGAGAAACAACGCTTGAGAGGAGATATGATAGCTATTTGCAAATACCTCAATGGTGCTCCCAGCATAGGAAACAAACTTTTCAGTCTCAAGGAGTGTAAGAGTACATGGGGCCACACAATAAAATTGGAGGAGAAATGGTTTAACCTTAACCCCTTCCATACCGGGCCATAGCAAAATAACGCCGGCAGGAACCCTCTCTCCCTCCGGGTGGACGTCCTGGGTTTGAGGGGGGATATCTGAATGATGCCTGCAGCTAGAGGCATCATTCAGATATCCTTGTTTGCAGCCGGCGATCCTGCGCACAATAAGAACAATCATAGCTGCGGTTCCACCTCTTGATCATTCTTATAGGCGGCGGGAGGGGACATCCCCCCCGCCGCCATCCGGTGCCTCTCCGGGCTCTCCCGTGCGATCGGGGACCCGGAGAGAATCAGCGGCGCCGGTGGTGGGTCACGTGATGAGCATAGAGATGACTGGTGACCAGATGGTCACCAGTCATCTCTATGATCGTCGGAGGCCCGGGCACGATGTGATGACGTCTCGCCCGGGTCCTCAAATGTAAACAAAGCCGCCATTGTGGCTGTAAGTATGAGATCGTGAAAAAAAATTCACTGATCTCATGCTTTCCAGCCTGGAGGAGAGATGTGGGGTCTTATTGACCCCGCATCTCTCCATAAAGAGGACCTGTCACACACATTCCTATTACAAGGGATGTTTACATTCCTTGTAATTGGAATAAAAGTGATCAAAAAAAAAAAAAAGTGATAAAAAAAAAAAGTAAAAATATATATATTTTTTTTAAACGCCCGTCCCCAATAGCTCGCGCTTAGAAGCGAACATACGCGTAAGTCCCGCCCGCATATGTAAACGCCGTTCAAACCACACATGTGAGGTATCGCAAACAATTCTAGCACTAGACCTACTCTGTAACTCTAACCTGGTAACCTGTAAAAATTTTCAAAGCGTCGCCTATGGAGATTTTTAAGTACCGAAGTTTGGCGCCATTCCATGAGTGTGCGCAATTTTAAAGCGTGACATGTTAGGTATCTTTTTACTCGGCGTAACATAAGCTTTCATATTTTACAAAAAAATTGGGCTAACTTTACTGTTTTGTTATTTTTTAATTCATGAAACCATTTTTTTCCCCAAAAAAAAGGCGTTTGAAAAATTATTGCGCAAATACCGTGCAAGATAAAAAGTTGCAACGACCGTCATTTTATTCCCTAGGGTGTCTGCTAAAAAAAACATATATAATGTTTCGGGGTTCTGAGTAATTTTCTAGCAAAAGAATGATGATTTGTACATGTAGGAGAGAAGTGCCAGAATAGGCATTGGTATTGAAGTGGTATAAAAAGCCCTGTATGGAAGTGGTTAAACTGCGCAGAGGGTTCTTCACTGTTAGGTCTATAAGGATGTGGAACACTCTTCCACAATCGGTGGTGGCAGCGGGGAGTATGGATATTTTTAGGAGACTCTTGGATGTACGTCTTAAAGATCACAACATACAGGGATATGGGAAATAATTATAGACACTGACACATGTACACCTACACAGGTTTAACTGGATGGACTATTGTCTTTATTTAACCTTACCTACTATGTAACTATGTGTAGCGACCTCACCCCATCTCTTTCTTCTAGGGGTATCTCACACGATAGGGTGAGATGCGCTACGGCCCATGTCCTCCCCATAACTATGGATGAGGTGAAGGCCAGTACCAAATATTTCCTCGGGCCTGTGTGCTTCTGTAAAGGATTAAGTCCTGCTGTGCCAACACTTCCCTTTGCTCCCATTAACCAGAGTTCCACACACCGATCACAGTCCAACTCTTGTTTTATTGCATATCTCTCAATAAACAGTGCTTCAGTAGCCAACTGGTTGCGACTGGATAACATTTTGATACAGGGGATGAGCAGGTCGAGGCACTGTCCTGATTGTCAGCTAAACCACTGCGATCTCGCCTGCGGTTACTATAGCCTTAGCTAGAAAGGACTTAGAACTTGAGAGTCTCTACCAGCGACAAGAGAACGTAGATAGGAGTACCTTCGCTGCGTTGTGGCCCCTATCAGGGGAAGATGTCCCTCCAAGGGAGTTACCAGAGGCCCATCCATCACTGGGTTGATGCTGCTTCAGACTCTCCGAATGGGTAACCTCCCCGGCCTCCTTACCTCAGACATGGGCCCCATCCACCTCAGGGACCCTCGGACCTCTCCACCCTCGCGGGACCCAGTCAAAGTCACTGGGCCCCAGGCCTCCTGGTTTAGTACCTCACCCCAGGCTGAAGGTGCCTGGGATGGACTCCAACTCCATTCCGGTCAGGCCTAGGGCACCTGAGCCGGAATCCGGAACCGCCCGCACCCAGGCCTAAGGTGCCTGAGTGCGTGAAGAAAAACCTCCACCAGAGCAAGATCTCATGACCAGGGCGTCTCCCCCTTTTATCCCCTCCAATGACGCCACGGCAGGTTCCCCGCCCTCGCCGTACCATCTCCGAGAAGGGACAAAAAGGACAGAAGTATGGCAGTGAATCTACCTCGAGCCTGCGGGCACCTGCCACTCACAGGCCAAGGAGATTATTACACCGCCCAATCCTCCACGAATACAAATGGTCCATTAATCCCATACTTACACACCTGGACTTCCACCCAGGTGTACCCCACCTAAATTTAGAGACCCCGCTACATACTCCCCCCTGTGATTTGACGCTGTTCCCCAGCGTCTGGTGCAAACCCATGTCTCCCAAAAGTGGTGACATAAGCCTGACCCCAGAGGCCTTCCCTAAAAATTTTGAACCTTAACCGTACCAAGACCTGCTCAAAGGGGAGGGGAACATAAGACAATAAACTTTTTTTTTTTTTTTATAAAACCCTCTAAGCATGTACACATATACAATCCCTCCCTTTACTGTCTAAGAACCACCCTATACTCAGTAGTCTTGACAGACGAATCTCCTGCAGAGGGAAAAAAAACAACACACAAGGAAAACCACATCCTGACATTCTGTGAAAATTTGGAATGAATGGGTCCATCAGCCGAGAGACCCACTCGCTCCAATAAGTAAAGTGATGCAAATCTACAAGCAACAGCCGTTGCGCAACACTGCCACCTAGTGACGATGCCACGGTGATGACACTTGATAAAATCTTCAGTCTTCTTGCGTCCCTACTCTGATTCTACCCCCAAAGTCTATGTCTTTGAACTGTGAAGAAGAGAGAACAAACAAACAGCTCTCATTCCTCCAAAGAGTAGAAAAAAAACAAACCCAAATAAAAAACTAGGGTACAGTTCGATGCTCCGGCAAGAACACCTCCGGAAAGTTGTCACGGGTAACACAAATGAGTCTCTTCTCACAAATAAAACCTCGGGTCAGGCAAAAACAAAGGCTTCAGATGTTTATCGAAAACCTCAATCGAATAGTCAGCGTCCTCTCCATCTTTCCTGCAGATGCGCACCTTGTCTGCATGGATATGGCGGCCCCACATCCAGTCTGCTCTGCAGTCTCTAAACTTTTTCGACACGGGTGGCAAACAGGACAAGTATCGCCGGGCATGAGGCACTCTGAGTGTAACGGCACCCCAAATACGAAGGGGGTTAACGCCGTATAAGATGTTCCCTCTCCTGGACACCCACTCGCTACCAATCTTCCACAGCCAGGCGACCCTTTCCCATAGGAATTAATCCTTCTGGAAGAACGAGACACACGCTCTGTATCTTCCTAAATCGAATGCCTTTTATTGAGAAATATTGTAACTTTTATATACATCTAATACACATTAGTTTAACATGAACAATGGCCCAGCTCCACCCACACATTACAAGGCTCAACACATTATTTTGACGTCTGTTAGGAGACAACAGACTTTAATAATCCCCTTTATGTTTGAATGACTATGCATGACCTTTATAGTCACCAGACTGTCTGATACTTTACAATACACACAAGGACAGACTTAATTTCCCCAACCCACATCACCACAAACAATGAACAGGTCTTCTAGAAGCTGGAATTTATTAACATTACACTAGACAGGTGATTGAGGCTGAACACCTCAGTATCTCTCAATTAACCTGTTGAGTTCAGAAACAGTAAATAGTCCTTTACAGATATCCTTGGGGATATGGTGGATAAATATTACAGACCCATTTTAGGTAGCCCAAGATATATTTCTTAATGTCCATTATTTCCTGGCTCACCCTGTGTCCAAAGTGACCCTCCTGTCACACTGAGTTTCTCCCAAACTATCTCATCATACCATCGCTGTCGCAGAACTTCAACCTCAAACAGCAAGTCCCTGGGCAAGTAAGGATATTCCCATCCGTACTCATGAGCGACCCTCTGAGAAAAGAGCCGTTGCAATCGGGCTAAAGGAGGCATTGTGGCCCGCTCACCTCTCCTGGTTGAACGATGGTCTCCGGGTGCCGAGGTACTTTCACTACCTCAGATGTCTTTTCTCTCGGTGCCCGTAGTGATGCTCACTGTTTGCCCGCCAACAAAACGGGTGATGCTGTGGATTGTGGAAGAGCAATTGGAGGACTAGGCTTCCTCGTAGATTCTGGGGCCTCCGCCCGGGGCGTGTTATCTCCTATGGACATAGGCGAATCTTGGGGTGCACGTAGCATAGGTAATGGGCGTTTGTCCCAACCCTTCCGGTGAAACAGTTCATCGATCTCACCGTCATCTCCACAATCCGACAGTGACTCTAGGTCGGAGTTGTCATACATCTCCGCGGGAAGGTAGTCTCTGGTAGACGTGGTACTACCCTCCCTAGCGGGCTCCACCGACTGTGGACCCCCCACACCTCCAACCACCACCACAGTCCCAGCCCCTGGCTCACCTTGACCTTTTGTAGAACTGGGATGTCCAGGACTCTTCCAACCGGATCCATCCAGGCCAGGCAAGCAACGGGGTGAAGCTCTTCCACGACCATAGGAGGCCTGCACCAGGACGACTTTCCTCATTGGAGGTGGGAGCAGAGAATCTGTGGTGACCGAAGCAGCATCCTCAGATTTTTCCTTCTCAGTCTCTGATTGGGCAGTCACATCGCCCTGGTCAGAGCGTACGGGAACCTCCGCAAAGGCCTGGATCTCCCCTTCTGGAGTAGCGGTACCTGTGAGGCTGTTGAGGCGAAGGGCCCGGGGCCTTACTGTGGATGGCTCCACCTCGAACAAGAACTCTTTGCATCCCTCGCAATGCCCGCATGGCTTCAGGTGAACCACCAGTCCCGAGCATCCGGGACAGATCACGCCGAGGGCCTCCGTGTCTCTGCAGGTGTACAGAGCCAACTGTCCTCGGGGCCTGAGTCTTATCCCCGTGTCTGTAAGGGGAGCAGCAAAGGTAGTCATCTTCGTGGGGTAGGGAACCGGAATCCACGGGGAGCTTGAGGCCATCCCGACTGTCTGCTGCTCCATCACGCAGTGACCACGCGCCGAAGTCTCCGCGTGAGTTCCTCCACATGGCCAGACTCCTCCCACGACTTGCACATTTTTGCGGGCTTCCATCAAGCTCCGCCCACGAACTGTGTAGTCACGGGGTGCCTCATGGGGCAGTGCAGTAAAAGCCCCCACATGTAGTACGTCACACGGCTGGACTTCTCCCTCTTCTCGCTCCTCCGCATGGGCCTTTCCCGTCTTAGGGTCATTTCCACGACTTTGAGCAGGGATGCACTTTGGCCGATCACATGGCCGACCTGCTCCGAACTCCTCCGGGCAGCAAAGTCCAGACACAGCCATTCTTACTTCCAAAGTCAAAACACACATCATCCCGGACTCACGAGCCCCCACGTGTAGCGACCTCACCCCATCTCTTTCTTCTAGGGGTATCACACACGATAGGGTGAGATGCGCTACTGCCCATGTCCTCCCCATAACTATGGATGAGGTGAAGGCCAGTACCAAATATTTCCTCGGGCCTGTGTGCTTCTGTAAAGGATTAAGTCCTGCTGTGCCAACACTTCCCTTTGCTCCCATTAACCAGAGTTCCACACACCGATCACAGTCCAACTCTTGTTTTATTGCATATCTCACAATAAACAGTGCTTCAGTAGCCAACTGGTTGCGACTGGATAACATTTTGATACAGGGGATGAGCAGGTCGAGGCACTGTCCTGATTGTCAGCTAAACCACTGCGATCTCGCCTGCGGTTACTATGGCCTTAGCTAGAAAGGACTTAGAACTTGAGAGTCTCTACCAGCGACTCAAGAGAACGTAGATAGGAGTACCTTCGCTGCGTTGTGGCCCCTATCAGGGGAAGACGTCCCTCCAAGGGAGTTACCAGAGGCCCATCCGTCACTGGGTTGATGCTGCTCCAGACTCTCCGAATGGGTAACCTCCCCGGCCTCCTCACCTCAGACATGGGCCCCATCCACCTCAGGGACCCTCGGACCTCTCCACCCTCGCGGGACCCAGTCGAAGTCACTGGGCCCCAGGCCTCCTGGTTTAGTACCTCACCCCAGGCTGAAGGTGCCTGGGATGGACTCCAACTCCATTCCGGTCAGGCCTAGGGCACCTGAGCCGGAATCCGGAACCGCCCGCACCCAGGCCTAAGGTGCCTGAGTGCATGAAGAAAAACCTCCACCAGAGCAAGACCTCGTGACCAGGGTGTCTCCCCCTTTTATCCCCTCCAATGACGCCACGGCAGGTTCCCCGCCCTCGCCGTACCATCTCCGAGAAGGGACAAAAGGGACAGAAGTATGGCAGTGAATCTACCTCGAACCTGCGGGCACCTGCCACCCACAGGCCAAGGAGATTATTACACCGCCCAATCCTCCACGAATACAAATGGTCCATTACTCCCATACTTACACACCTGGACTTCCACCCAGGTGTACGCCACCTAAATTTAGAGACCCCGCTACATATGTAACTATGCATAGATAATTGGAAAGAACAACTATGAATAGAAGGCCTGCATAGATAATTGGAGAGAATATCTATGAATAGTAGGACTGCATAAACAATTGAAAAAAATAACTTTGAATAGTAGGACTGCAGAGATAATTGGAGAGAATAACTATAGATGGTAGGACTGCATAGATAATTGGAGAGGATAACTATAGATAGTAGGACTGCATAGATAATTGGAGAGAATAACTATGAATAGTAGGACTGCATAGATAATTGAAGACAATAACTTTGAATAGTAGGACTGCATAGATAATTGGAAAGAATAACTATGAATAGTAGGACTGCATAGATAATTGGAGAGGATAACTATGGATAGTAGGACTGCAGAGATAATTGGAGATAAACTCTGAGGATAATAAAATCACATATGATATGGGATAGATGCAATATCCGGCAGTATCCAGCTGCGTAGAAATCAGCTGTAGTTTGCACAGTCACTTTATGGTGCACTTGGTGAACCCGAAAAGGAACATTTATTATAGTCTGAACAAAGCACACCAAACTTAGGTCTAACATGTCAGTGGAACAATTGAAATATAGCAGTGCATACATGTGTTTACACAGGATGCAGCTAGGAAATCCCTTACATGTGGATATAGATCATCACTACTGGAAATGTACTAACAGCTCAAGCTTTTTTGTTCATTATGTAATGTAGTGAAAAAGACTAGTAGCCTTGACTTAACAGCACATTTATTTTACAGATATAAAAACCAGCTGTACAATCTTTCCATCACTTGACTATAAACAAACCCAACATACACACAACTGAAAACAGCTGAGTAAAATACAGAACTAATAAAGTATAATGTAATTCACACTTTCCAATGCTGCCTGGAAGCAACAGACCTAATGAAACTGTACCAAAGCAGTAAATGAGTTAATACAAATTAATTTTAGATTAAATGAACAATGGCAAAATGATGACAAATCAGCATATTGTAATTATATCCTTATTTAAATATTTAACCAGTCCCTAATGATCTCATAAAACCGCGTAAGGCAGAATTAGTTTTTAATGAAAATATTCATGAGATCATTACTGTCTGGCTTCTAGGCACAGGCAACCAAACCTACTAGATATATAGCTCCGTATTTTCACAGCTATTGCAAAACCAAAGGTTAGTATTTGAAATCTCAATATAAATTGTGCCCTGCAGACATTCTGCAACATATGCTAAGCAAATGTCAATTTTCCATGCAGATTTCTTTCAATGCCTTTGCCTGCGTAATTCAGCTGTATTTAATCCATCCTTCTCATCCCAGGAACAGCTTCAGGTATTTACTGAAGAGCAGCATGATCTTATTGGAGTAAACAATGGCAACTAGAAACCGAGAGGATCAAGGTTATATATGTGTATAATGCTATTTGTTCCTCACGTTTTCACAAAACTACATTTTAACAGTCCCAGATATGTACTTTAGCTCCATAGTGCCAAAATGTATCCAATGCTACAGATATGCATCATTTTAAAGACACTTTATTGATCCATACACTAATAGATCAATGGAAGTGACATTCCAATATAACACATCACTTTGACAAAACACCCTTCTACTTTCAATATATTTATTGTCTTTTGTAAGAATAAAGTACACAACCGTATAGTCGTATAACAGCCGTGATACATCAAAGGTACATAAACAATATAGGATAGAGAAATATCTCTCCCGGGTGCATGGTCTATGCCAACAAAATACAGTCGGTGTAAAAACAATGTCCTGAGCCTATAACTATGATACAGAATGCAAATGTCACAGCTCATAATAAGGATAACATACAAGGTAGAAGGCAGTCAACATGGATACTCCAGCCAAACACCCTCAAAAGTACCAACCACAACCCTGAGAGCCAGGATCATCCAGGAAAGAGGAAAAATAAAATTAAATAAAAAGAACAAATGTTGCAGACTATTAGGTATACGCTCAACCAGAACATTATAAAGGACACATTGGTGTGTCTGTGGAGCCGACACGTCTGTGACTCTGCACAGCAGAGCAAAGATACCATTCCAAAAACTATGAATCTTAGGACACTCCCACCATACATGATACATAGATCTCAACAGTCTACAAATGTCAAAAAATTTGAAATGGTAAAACTATGTTCAATATCTCTCCCTCAGCGCTCACAGAAAGATTGTTAGTAAATCAGTAAGCAGCCACTATAATAAAACAAGATACATCAAAATATATGTCAAAGTAAAAATACTAATACTAAAACATTAGCAGCGCTAGTGCAAATAGCAAGAATATAGCAATAGCAATAAATTGGCTTAAAGTCCACTTATGAAGAAGACATGAAATTGTAGTCCACTTAGATAATGCACCTTAGTGATAGTCCATTTTAAAAGAAAAGGTGAATGTAAAATAGTCCATCTTAAAGGAAAATGTTTACAACGATCCAAATATAGGTACGATCTCCTTCACGACACCGCTTGTGTCACAACCCTGTCACTTACCAGATCGTGCTGGATTATACGCTTATCAGTCAGAGGATGTTATCAGCTCACTGAACACTTTCCATCTAGATGTTGCTCATCACAAGCAATGGATAAAAGATGCACATAGCGTACAACCTACATCGTCGGCTTCTCCTTGCTTTCCTCACCCGGGAACACCGCAGGAGCGGTGAGAGGTTAGACAGGAGTGCGCGACTTTCACAGTTTTTCTTCATAAGTGGACTTTAACCCAACAGTCTACACCCTCAAAAACATAGGAGGAATACATTCTAGCTAGTCCTGTCAGAACTAAATACCAGCGGGTAAGAACCTTCAAATTAGCAACATTCATGATACAAGTAAACAAAGTCCGAAGTGACAAAACACGTCGGGACGTTGCTACATGGCAACGCTGAGACGGTGACTCCATGTGCACGAAGTAAGCTATTAGGAGATCGCAAAACTGAGTCACCTGCCATGTTTGGAATTTTAACAAGGCGATTTTGAATCTTTTATGATGTAAGTGCATTACTTTTAATAAACCGATTACCTTAAGGTGTTTTTACCCTATTGGAGGCTCTGTCTTAATTTCTATCCCCACATTTGGAGTGTCTTTATTAATCTGGATGGAGATTGGCGTTTAAAAGCGGCTCTTCAATAACATCTAATTAGGCGATATTTGCCAGACACGAGAGTGAATGGCAACAGCATCTGGTGAGCTTTATTCTTAAGGAAGTGGAATTGGCACACATCAGTTTGGTGAAGGATTTTGGTGGATCAACGAGATTTTTTTCACAATTTTTTGATCACTTTAAGTTGGACTGTATTACCATAATGACTTGCATATGTTGGAGCATATATATTTTTTGGAAATGCCATATGGACACTTTTCATTATGTATGGGTGTTTTATGTTGATCATTTCACAATGTTAATATTTAGGAGTTTTGTAGATTAATTTAGTGCGCTACTGTGGAATTATTGGTCTCTCCCTCTTCTTTTACATTGACATTTGTTTTACCTCATTTGCATGTTTATTGAATATTAACTAAGTGGCAGCACAGACAGGTGTTTTTCATTAGTGCAGTGCGCACACATACATATATTTTAATTGTTTTAATTTATTTTAATTTTTTATCACCTCGCTTAAGCCATAGAATTCTCTTTCAGTGACACCTGCATGACTCATTGACACTGCTTTTGGAAATATTGTAAAAAAAAAAAAAAAAAAAGTAATATGCATGTGCCTTTATCAAGTGCTTTATGATCTGACCCTCTCTTGTTATAATTAGAGCATGGGTGAAAAGGCATCAGTAACAAGTGGAGAATTACCACCTGTGCCTTTAAGGAGGAGTGGGCTTCTTCCAGGCTCACTTGCCCTCTGCCTATCCATTACAATGCATGTGCTTCTACTATGGAGGCTCTCAAAAATGTATAGGGTTAGGACTGCAGATAATAATGGGGTGTCTTTTCGTGGCCTCTGCAGCTTACGCATGTATTTGCAAATGTGTGCTTACTAAACCTCTGTTTTTGACGCAAACTGTAATGCCTAGTACACACGACCGTTTTTCCGTCAGATAATAAACCAACGGTTTTCCCGACAGAATTCCTCTCAGCCTGCCTTGCATACACACGCTCAGACAAAAGTCAAAAGCGCGGTGACGTACAACACGTACAACGGCACTATAAAGGGGAAGTTCCATTCCAACGGCGCCACCCTTTGGGCTACTTTTGCTGATCCTCATGTTAGTAAAAGTTTTGTGTGAGACGATTCGCGCCTTTCAGTCTTCGTGCTTTCAGTTCGTTTTCCACCACTTCATCCACTTCTCCTTCCTCCACATCCTCAGGTTGGGGTTCTCTCTGGTCCCCTTCTTTAGGAGGTGTGGGGTTCCTGTTGTCCTCTGAGTGGTGTCCTCCGAGTCTTTGCTCCCCTATGAGAATGAAACAAAAGGTATACTTAGCACACAAATATTTGAGGCCAGAAATAGGAATATGAAACATTGCTTGGAAGTGGGGTACAATTGTCTGTTTTGGCAGAGTTTCAAGCTGAAGCCATTTTTTTTCCCTTACCAAAGCTGGAATAATTACCTTTTTTGGACAAGTTTCACACATGGAGACACCCCAAGAATCCACTGGAGCACCTGTGTGGGACATTCTAAAAAGTTTGTTCTGGTGGCCCACACTAGTGCTCCTTAAATCCAGATGTGTAAACAGCTGCTGAGTGTCCTCTCCTTTACACTGAATCAAGTTTGCATTTCATTCTAGTTACAAACGCATCTAGACAACAATGTACTAAACTTCTTTTAATACAAATAGGCATGACCAAATGTAGTTATTAACCCTGTATCTAACAAAAACATTGTATGTAGTGGGGGAACGATGTTTACTACGACCGATTACTGTGCCCGCTAACCATAAAGTTTCCATTTTAAACTGTCCAACAGTAAAGAAAAGCACATGGAGCAACATGCAAGTAATAATAATAATCTGAACACAGGACAAATACTTACTTTTTTAAAGCATTTTCTTGATCCTTCTGTACTGGTCGTGCTCCCTCAGTTTCAGGTCTGACCAGCGTTTCCTCATCTGCTCCTTGGATCGTCGTACCTCAAAATTATTGTGCAGACTCCTCACAACTTTATTCATGATCTTGGCCTTTCTCACATTAGGGTTGGTGTACGGCCCATGCTTCCCATCATAATCGGTCCTCCTCAAGATGTCCACCATCTCCGCCATCTCTGCAAAGGACATATTTGAGGCCTTGTATCTCCTCCTGGATCGTGACGTTTCTGGCTCCGGGCTTTCCTCCTCGTCACTGGAATTATCATGCACCTGCTGTGTCTCCGCCATGACTCTCCCACTGCGTGCCGAAAGAGAAGGGGTGGGGAATATACTAGAATTAACGTCAGGGGCAGGCCAAGCGGGCGGAGTTTCACGCATGCGCAGTGTATATAAAGCTAACACGCATGTGTCGTACCTACGTTCTGTGTGCGGAGGAAGAAGTAAGCGACGAACGTGAGACCGAAGGTAACATTTTCACTTGGGGCATCAGTGGCCTATACTGCTTCGAGATTGTGGCCTATATGGGGATAAAGATTAGTAGAGTTTAAAGACTGACATTTATATTTTTGGCTTGTGTTTTGTCTTGCAGAAAGAATGAATACGATGCAATAATTTGCAGCGTGACGAATGTCTTCATTAAGAACGCTAGTTTTACCAGAAAGAGTGCTCCCGTCTCCTACTTGATTCTGAGCATGCGCGGTTTTTTTGCCCGTCAGAAAACCATACAGACGAACAGTTTTCCCGGGTTTGGATTAATAAATTAGTGTAACATTACCACGCTATGAGATCGTTTTTTCCACATCAGTGTTATGGCTGATGGGGGGAGGATCCTCAATCTCGACAAACTCTGTTGGAAGAAAGTGTCTGATTATAAGGTGTAGTCCATCCCTTGATCTGCCGATGAGAGGAGGATTCTTTGATGCAATTGGCATGGTGCTTAAGGCATAATTCCTATTAAGATCTGGTGAGTTTAATATCCACAGGGAGCGGATTTCCACGAGGTGTGGTAATGGGGCTCAAGGAATAGATCTGGATCATCAGCAACTAATCTGTCCTGATGCGATTAATATATGACTCACAGGATGCATATGTTTGAGACTTTTAAAATACATTTTATATGGTTTACGCAGTGCTGCTAATGCTTGCATTTCTTTGTAAGTTTAAGTATATAATTATATGTCATGCAACCCTTAGAGCAGCAGCTTTTTGTTTATTTGAATTGTTTTTAGTAAAATATCTGTTTAAATATACTGTATGAGCACTGGGGGAAGCTGAATACTTGCATTATTTATGATTGTTTGCTTTCGATTTTATAGTTTTTTAGAAGGAGCCCTTCCATGTGCTCCTTCCTGCGAAGGTGGGGGCAGCCACAGTGGCCATTTGTTTGTACTATTATCAAAATTCTACAGTCGGCTGCAGATTTTCCCGTCAAGTATATTTATAAAAACAGTGAGTAGCCAGCAAACAGGAAAGATTCTTGGATTGCACAGTTTATAGCTAATTTGATGGATTAGCATCTCTTTAAAAAGCTTTACAAGTTATAAACCTGTCAACTTTTAATGTGTATTAAAAACCGCTAGACATTTATGCACTGCCAGACATGGGCAAATAACTTGATCAATGGTAATGGCAGAGGAGCTCACTACAGACTATTCATCTTTCCTATTCAAACAGTTTGTAAAACTTTATTGATCTTTACTCCCTTTAGACGCAAACCAATCATTATCAATAATATCGAATTAGTAATTAATCTGAAAAAATTGCAGTAACTAGATGGAAATAGGAGTTAGAGTTTGAAATAAACAATCTCACATAAATATTCTGGTAGTAGCTAGGAGATTTCAAATCAGTGTATAGCCTACAGCAGGGGTCTCCAATTTTTTTAAACAAAGGGCCAGTTTATTGTCCTTTAGACTTTAGGAGGGCCGGATTGTGGCCAGCAGGAGCAAATAATGTGTCGGCATCAGTGAGAATAAATATAGCCTCAGGATTGGAGGTCAATAGGAGAGGGATAGTGCCCCTATTAGTAGGAGGAATAGAATCCCATCATTGGTATCAGTGGAAGAAAGAGTGCCCCATTGTTGATGTCAGTGGGAGGAATAGTGCCTCATATCAGTGGAAGGAATAGTGCCCCAAGGGCCGGATAGAAGCTAGAAAAGGGCCACATCTGGCCCTCGGGCCGCAGTTTGGAGACCCTTGGCCTACAGGATAGAAATGACAGTACTTACTAGAGTAGAGTACTAGAGACAGGCAGAAATGGAGAGAAGTTTATAAGCTTTGAGACTTTCTGTGGAGCAAAGTCTGGGAATAGTTTCTGTTGTTTGAGCCAAAATATTTATAACAAACATTTTTTTTAGAAAGTAAGACAAGCTGAAACACAAGCAGATGAATACAAAGGGGGAATAACATGACTTGACCCATGTCTGGACTGGTGGGCAGGTGTGTACTGTTCAGAGACATGTGTCAATGTGGCTGCTATGGGGCTTGGGGAGGGGGCAATTAAAGTGGACTTTTGGGATAGCTTGTGTATTTTTTCAGCAGCTTATTCTATGCAACTGTGTCTCCACCCTGATGCCAGGTTTGCAGACTGGCAGCAGGTGTCCTGTGCTGGAACACTAATCATTCCAGTACAAGGGACTGCTCCATTAAGCATCACAAAGAGCAATGCATCCCCCAATGCAGAGCAGCTACAGACAACCCAAAAGTACGGGTGCCTGCCAGGAAATGGAGACTCATTCTTTCTCTCCTTATCATGTGACCTATCACATACTGTAATTGTACTGATAGTAGGTCGAAAGTAAGTAGGGGAAAGGAAGTGCAATAGGTACTGCATTCTGCCCCCCCCCCCGACAGTGCCTCCAGCCTGCTGCAGAGCCTTCCCAGCTTCTTAGGGCCTGCTGACCTCCCACAATGCCCCCAAACCTCCAGCAGTGTTCTGCAACCTCCTGTACTTTTCTACAGTGCTCTGAAACCTCCTTGCTTTGCTTGCCCCCAAGCACCCCTTTCCCCCTCCAAAACCCACTTCCTCCACTGGGCAACACAACCTGCTGCAGAGTCCCACAGGATGTCTAGAAAACAGCTATCACACCACTGTTCCAACTAGCCCCATCCAAGGCCCTTCAGCCCCCCACAGAGCCCCACTATTTTTCTTCCTACTGACCATCATGGCATTTATACTTAAGACACTGTGTACTTCTTTTCCCCCACCACCAATGCCAGGACATTTCTTCCTCCTACTGACTTCCAACGCCAGGCCATTTCTTTTTCCTATTACCCCCAATAACAATAAATGTTTTCCTCCTACTAATATACCAACACCAGGACATTTATTCTCTCTACTGACCACTCACATATTGTAATTTTTTTCCTTTTAGGCTCTGTTGGCACTATTGCAAACCCAAAGTTATGCGATTTACAATGCGACTTTGCAATGCGATTTATGATGCGATGTCATGCACCCGGTGAAAACCATGTGAGAACAAGTCACACCAAAGTCGGAACAAACTAGTGCAAAAACCTTTTTTGGAGTCGCTGCGACTTGAGTCGCACCAATTAGAACGGAGACTATTGAAATACATGGTTTTTGACTTGTCATGCGACTTCCCATGTGCCAAGTCGCACAACAACTCACAGTAGTGGAAACATAGCCTTACTGATTGTTGCTTACAGGCATTTTTACCTCCAATTAACCACTAACACCAGAGCATTTTTTCTTATGTTTTCGCTGACCACCAATGTATACAACATGAGTGTTTGCACTAACTACCAATGTATAACACAGCCATGATTGCACAGTCCACAAAAGTATAACAGAAGCCTGTGCACTTACCATTAATAGTATAATGGGGGAACATTTCAATGACCACCATCACAATGAAAGGGATATTTCTGTGCTGACCACCAATGTAATAAAAGGCCGGTTTGTGATCAGATGTGTAATATAACAGTGGAGAGAAGTGATGCTATATAATACAATAGCCACCAATGTAAGTGCTGAGTGCCACAGAGATAGCCCAAGAGCCTCATTGGCATTTTGCTATAGGGCTCTGTGATTTGTAGTTATGATGTTGGACAGCAGGCAACAAAAAGTGCCATATCATGATTCTACTGAAACGGTGTAGTTCACCAGTATGTCCTTAGAGACCCCGAAAGTTCCTACACAAATATCAGATTTTAAAATTGGGGATGCCTAGTTTCGTATGTATTTTCTTTTATTCTATGTTCAAAAATAAAATATAATTATAAAATACAGTAAAACCTTGGATTGAGAGTAACTTGGTCTGCGAGTGTTTTGCAAGACAAGCTAGTTTTTTTTTACAAATTTTTACTTGATAAACGAGCGATGTCTTGATATGCAAGTAGCGTCACTACACAATGGAGTATAAAAGAGAAGAGAGGTGCCTCTAAGTGTAGCAATATGGTTACATTTAATGAAAGTACAACATTTAGCAACTCACATGGTTTATGATTAAAACAAGCACATCTAAGTATGCAGGCATCCGGGGTAAAGCTGTCCACATAGACCGTCCTCCATATCGCCATCGACGTAATCCCTTCAATGCTGCTCCCCACAAGCTCTTCAATCCTCACTTTGAGATCACTCTACTGCAGAGAAGTCTTTCCGGTCACGATTGCAGACTGACAGCGGTGAGAGCCAGCGGTGCGGAAGACGATCATCAACCATGTGAGTTACTAAATGTTGCACCTTCATTAAAGCGGAGTTCCACTGAAATATATATATTTTTAAAGTCAGCAGCTACAAATACTGCAGCTGCTGACTTTTAAAATATGGACACTTACCTGTCCAGGGCGCCCGTGATATCGGTACCTGAAGCCGAACTGTCCCTCAGGCTCTCGGGTGCTGCCGCCGCGAGTCAGGCTGCGCGATCTGAATGGTCCCTGCTGTCTTCTGGGACCTGTGTGTCTCCCAGAAGACAGCTGGGGGATGGAGGAGGGGCCGGATATGGGACTGCGCCTTTCTGTGCCCGGAAGTGGGAGCAAATACCTGCATTATACAGGTATCTGCTCCCCCTCCCCCCTGAAAGGTGCCAAATGTGACACCAGAGGGGGGAGGATTCCGAAAAGCGAAAGTTCCATTTTAGGGTGGAACTCCGCTTTAAATGTAACCATATTGCTACACTTAGAGGCACCGCTCTTCTCTTTTATATTCTGTAGCTCCTTCTGTATAACAAGCATTCTGTACTGCATATACAGAATTATTTTATTGTTGTGGGTTTAGTAACACTTTATAAAAGTTGTAAAGGCAGAAGGTTTTTTATCTTAATGCATTCTATTCATTAAGATAAAAAAAAACTTTTTTGTGTAGCAGCCACCCCAGCACCCCCCTAATTACTTACCTGAGCTCCATCTTTCTCCAGCAATGTCCACGAATGTCTAAGCCGTCCGGGACACTCCTCCTGATTGGCTGAGACCTAGTAGCGGCGTCATTGGCTCCTGCGGCTGTCAATCAAAGTCAGTCAGCCAATCAGGGGAGAGAGGAGACTGGGCCGAGGCTCCATGTCTGAATGGACATATGGAGCTGTGACTCGGCTCCAGTGCCACTATAGGAAGCTGCTGACTTTGGGGGCACTATATAGGAGGGAGGGGCCAGGAGCAGGAAAGAGGGACCCGAGAAGAGGAGGATCCCAGCTGCTCTGTGCAAAACCAACTGAACAGAGAAGGTAAGTATAACAGCTTTGTTATTTTTATAAAAAAAATTTAAACAAGACTTTAAAATCACTTTAAAGTTGTTGTTAAGCCACTACTATAAAAACCTCCCATCCCCTCTGTAACATAACAATATGTGCACCTGTGTCTGTGTTATATAAAAAATATGCTGATCTGTACCTATATCAGAGCGTCTCCTGGAGATCACGTGACACCTCGGTTCTCTCCTCTGCCCGTGTCAGGGGAGATGCCATACACCAGGCATGTCCAAAGTCCAGCCCGCGGGCCAATCGCGGCCCGCGTTTTGGTTTTGAATGGCCCGCCTGGTTATCTGGACATATATATCTTTTGTGGCCCCCAACGATCTCCCAGCACCAGGGCCGAAAAAGATATATATCAGGCATCACTATGGTGGATCGCGGGCCGAATCCTGCCCGCCGCTAACATCATTCATTATATGGGAGGCACAGCAGGTTTCTCCTTTACATTGTATAACTCCCCCTTCCTCCCCCTCCCCACACACCTTATTCACACAAGCCTGGAAGCGCTGCAGGTCCGGACAAACGGCGAGACCTTTTAAGTTACAAAGCAGGTGATTGGTTGCTAGACAGTGGGGCGGTCCCAGCAACCAATCACCCGCCTTTAACTTGAAAAGTCCCGCCCTTTGTCTGGACCTGCCATGCCATGCGTGCTTCCCGGCTTGTGTGATTAAGGTAGGGCAGTGTGGGAGGGGGAATGCTGCATTGATGAAAGGGACAATCTGTCTGTCTCTGTAATATCGAGGGAGTCTGTAATGGAGTGGGTTCTGAGATGGAGTGGGGGTCTGTAGTGGGGGGATCTGTGATGGAGTGGGTTCTGTAATGGGGGGGCTCTGTGAAGGGGAGGTCTGTGATGGAGTGGGGTCTGTAATGGGGGGGCTCTGTGATGGGGGAGGTCTGTGATGGAGTGGGGTCTGTAATGGGGGGGATCTGTGATGAATTGGGGTCTGTAATGGGGGGGATCTGTGATGAATTGGGGTCTGTGATAAGAGTGGGGTCTGATGGGGGGATCTGTGATGAGGTGGGGTCTGTAATGGGGGGGATCTGTGATGAGGTGGGGTCTGTAATGGAGTGGGGGGATCTGTGATGAAGTGGGGTCTGTGATAGGGAGGTCTGTGATGGAGTGGGGTCTGTAATGGGGAGGATCTGTGATGAATTGAGGTCTGTAATGGGGGGATTTGTGATGAATTGGGGTCTGTGATAAGAGTGGGGTCTGATGGGGGGGATCTGTGATGAGGTGGGGTCTGTAATGGGGGGGGATCTGTGATGAAGTGGGTCTGTAATAGAGTGGGGGGGATCTGTGATGAAGTGGGGTCTGTGATGGGGGAGGTCTGTGATGAAGTGGGTTCTGTGAAGGGGGAGGTCTGTGATGAAGTGGGGTCTGTAATGGGGGGGGTCTGTGATGAATTGGGGTCTGTATTGGGGGGGGCTGTAATGGGGGGGGTCTGTGATGAGGTGGGGTCTATAATGGAGTGGGGGGGGGGCTGTGATGGCGTGGGGTCTGTAATGGGGAGGATCTGTGATGAGGTGGGGTCTGTAATGGAGTGGGGGGGGATCTGTGATGGAGTGGGGTCTGTAATGGGGGGATCTGTGATGAATTGGGGTCTGTAATGGGGTCTGTAATGAATTGGGGTCTGTAATGGGGGGGGATCTGTGATGGAGTGGGGTCTGTAATGGGGGGATCTGTGATGAATTGGGGTCTCGAATGGGGTCTGTAGTGAATTGGGGTCTGTAATGGGGGGGGGGATCTGTGATGAGGTGGGGTCTGTAATGGAGTGGGGGGAATCTGTTATGGAGTGGGGTCTGTAATGGAGTGGGGGGGATCTGTGATGGAGTGGGGTCTGTAATGGGGGGGTCTGTGATGAATTGGGGCCTGTAATGGGGGGTCTGTAATGAATTGGGGTCTGTAATGGGGGGTCTGTAATGGGGAGGGTCTGTAATGGGGGGAGGGGATCTGTGATGAGGTGGGTCTGTAATGGAGTGGGGGGATCTGTGATGGAGTGGGGTCTGTAATGGGGGGGGATCTGTGATGAAGTGGGGTCTGTAATGGGGGGGGGATCTGTGATGGAGTGGGGATCTGCTTCACAGACCTTTATTTAAAATTTAAGGTTTTTTTCCTGAAACTTCCCTCTTAAAGTGAAGGTGCGTGTTATACGCCAATAAATACGGTATATCCAAATAACACGCCTGAGCTCACCTCTTCACCACACACAGCCACAAAGGCAAGATAATTCTTGTTGGGCAGTGTATCAGTGCTCGGAGGAACACACTTAGACCAAATTTGTATGGTTCAAAGAATGTCAGGCAAAATAGTCGGCCCTCGAACATGTTCACTTTATCAAATCTGGCCCTCTTTGAAAAAAGTTTGGACACCCCTGCCATACACAGACATCCAATACAGGTGATCAGATCGTTGGGCTGCACTCAAGGAATCAGGAACAGAGTAAATGAAAATATATATATTTATTGAAGATAAAGACACACGTGTAATCAAACAACAGCAAACCATAAACAAGAAATGAGTACAAAGAGAACACAACAAACCCCAAAACACCTAATCTATCTAACTAATATACAGTCAGGTCCATAAATATTGGGACATCAACATAATTCTAATCTTTTTAGCTCTATACACCACCACAATGGATTTGAAATGAAACAAAGAAGTTGTGCTTTAACTGCAGACTTTCAGCTTTAATTTGAGGGTATTTACATACAAATCAGGTGAACGGTGTAGGAATTACAACAGTTTGTATATGTGCCTCCCACTTTTTAAGGGACCAAAAGTAATGGGACAGATTAACAATCATAAATCAAACTTTCACTTTTTAATACTTGGTTGCAAATCCTTTGCAGTCAATTACAGCCTGAAGTCTGGAACGCGATGACATCACCAGACGCTGGGTTTCATCCCTGGTGATGCTCTGCCAGGCCTCTACTGCAACTGTCTTCAGTTCCTGCTTGTTCTTGGGGCATTTTCCCTTCAGTTTTGTCTTCAGCAAGTGAAATGCATGCTCAATCAGATTCAGGTCAGGTGATTGACTTGGCCATTGCATAACATTCCACTTCTTTCCCTTAAAAAACTCTTTGGTTGCTTTCGCAGTATGCTTCGGGTCATTGTCCATCTGCACTGTGAAGCGCCGTCCAATGAGTTCTGAAGCATTTGGCTGAATATGAGCAGATAATATTGCCCGAAACACTTCAGAATTCATCCTGCTGCTTTTGTCAGCAGTCACATCATCAATAAATACAAGAGAACCAGTTCCATTGGCAGCCATAAATGCCCACGCCATGACACTACCACCACCATGCTTCACTGATGGGGTGGTATGCTTTGGATCATGAGCAGTTCCTTTCCTTCTCCATACTCTTCTCTTCCCATCACTCTGGTACAAGTTGATCTTGGTCTCATCTGTCCATAGGATGTTGTTCCAGAACTGTGAAGGCTTTTTTAGATGTTGTTTGGCAAACTCTAATCTGACCTTCCTGTTTTTGAGGCTCACCAATGGTTTACATCTTGCGGTGAACCCTCTGTATTATCTCTGTTGAAGTCATCTCTTGATTGTTGACTTTAACAAACATACACCTACTTCCTGGTGAGTGTTCTTGATCTGGCCAACTGTTGTGAAGGGTGTTTTCTTCACCAGGGAAAGAATTCTTCGGGCATCCACCACAGTTGTTTTCCGTGGTCTTCCGGGTCTTTTGGTGTTGCTGAGCTCACCAGTGCGTTCTTTCTTTTTAAGGATGTTCCAAACAGTTGATTTGGCCACACCTAATGTTTTTGTTATCTCTCTGATGAGTTTGTTTTGTTTTTTCAGCCTAATGATGGCTTGCTTCACTGATAGTGACAGCTCTTTGGATCTCATATTGAGAGTTGACAGCAACAGATTCCAAATGCAAAAAGCACACTTGAAATGAACTCTGGACCTTTTATCTGCTCCTTGTAAATGGGATAATGAGGGAATAACAAACACCTGGCCATGGAACAGCTGAGCAGCCAATTTTCACATTACCTTTGGTCCCTTAAAAAGTGGGAGGCACATATACAAACTGTTGTAATTCCTACACCGTTCACCTGATTTGGATGTAAACACCCTCATATTAAAGCTGAAAGTCTGTAGTTAAAGCACATCTTGTTCGTTTCATTTCAAATCCATTGTGGTGTTGTATAGAGCCAAAAAGATTACAATTGTGTCGATGACCCAATATTTATGGACCTGACTGTATACAAGTAAGGAAACACACATACATAAACAGGGCAGGGACGAGAGAGACAAGTGGGGCAGAAGGCCAGGTACTGGGAGCAGTCAGCTTCCAGGACCACCTGGAAGCAGGTATCAGGGGACAGGTCACAGGGACAAGATACAAGAAACAGAGTCCAGGACAAGGCAGGAAACGGATCAGGATCAGGTTCAAGCAAACAAATCAGGTTCAGGCAGGGACAAGGCTTACAAAAGGAATTCTGGAGCATTGAGCCTTGGTTAAGGGCGGGCTTATATAGTCCAGCAGACCCAGATTAGGTGTGTTTTATGGCTGGTTGAAAGTCTTGGCGGGGAGACACCCGCTGGTGGCCACCAGAACTACACCCACTGGTGCTGAACGCAACAGTGCCACCAGCAGGTGAGCCCAGTAATGACACCATTCCTGACAGTTCCCCCCCTTAAGGAGTGGCCTCCGGATGCTCCATTCAGCCCTTGGTTTGACATTCCGAAGGGATGCGGAAAAACCCAAAAAAGTTTCCATACTGAGTCTGCGGACTTCTTCGCAATTCCTAGGCCAGAGTCATTTAGTTCACTGGGGGACATGCCACCAGAGTCTGAAATAGGACACGCACCCCACAACTAGGGTCAGGAAGTTTAGATCCGGAAATTAAAATTAGCAGAGCAACGGGCAAGAACCCATCGGAGGCAGACCACGCAGGGGCAATAAATTCAGGCTGGGGGACAAGCTCCGGCTCATCAGGCTGGGCAGCGGGCTCCGGGTCATCAGGCTAGGCAGCAGGCTCCGGATCATCAGGCCGGGCAGTGGGCAGAGGTACTTCTAGCCGGGCAGCGGGAAAATAACCACCAGGCAGGGTATCAAGAATGGGACCATCAGACAGGGCATCAGGAACAGGACCACCAGGAACTGGATCGTCAAGCTGGATACCAGGTATGGGATCACTAAGCAGATAAGACATTGGATCATTAAGCAAGACAGTGGGCGCTGGGACATCAGACTGGAAAGCGGGCAAATCAGACTGGAAAGCGGGCACCGGAATATCAGACTGGAAGGCAGGCACATCAGACTGGAAGGCAGGCGCATCAGACTGGAAGGCAGGCACCGGGACATCAGACTGGAGGGTAGGGACATCAGCCTGGAAGGTAGGCACCTGGACATCAGACTGAAAGGCAGGCACCTCAGACTGGAAGGCAGACACCGGACATCAAACTGGAAGGCAGGCACATCAGATTGGAAGGCAGGCACCGGGACATCAGACTGGAAGGCAGGCACTGGGACATCAGACTGAAAGGCAGGCATGTCAGACTGGAAGGCAGGCACGTCAGACTGGAAGGCAGGCACCGGGACATCAGACTGGAAGGCAGGCACCGGGACATCAGACTGGAAGGCAGGCACCGGGACATCAGACTGGAAGGCAGGCACATCAGACTGGAAGGTAGGCACCAGGACATCAGACTGGAAGGCAGGCACCGGGACATCAGACTGAAAGGCAGGCATGTCAGACTGGAAGGCAGGCACGTCAGAATGGAAGGCAGGCACCGTGACATCAGACTGGAAGGCAGGCACTGGGACATCAGACTGGAAGGCAGGCACATCAGACTGGAAGGTAGGCACCAGGACATCAGACTGGAAGGCAGGCACCTCAGACTGGAAGGCAGGCACCCGGACATCAGACTGGAAGGCAGGCACCTGGACATCAGACTGGAAGGCAGGCACATCAGACTGGAAGGCAGGCACTGGGACATCAGACTGGAAGGCAGGCACGTCAGACTGGAAGGCAGGCACGTCAGACTGGAAGGCAGGCACATCAGACTGGGAAGCATGCACATCAGACTGGAAGATAGGCACCGGGACATCAGACTGGAAGGCAGGCACATCAGACTGGAAGGCAGGCACGGGACATCAGACTGGAAGTCAGGCACGTCAGACTGGAAGGCAGGCACGTCAAACTGGAAGGCAGGCACCGGGACATCAGACTGGAAGGCAGGCACCGGGACATCAGACTGGAACGCAGGCACATCAGACTGGAAGGTAGGCACTGGGACATCAGACTGGAAGGCAGGCACCTCAGACTGGAAGGCAGGCACCTGGACATCAGACTGGAAGGCAGGCACCTGGACATCAGACTGGAAGGCAGGCACATCAGACTGGAAGGCAGGCACTGGGACATCAGACTAGAAGGCAGGCACGTCAGACTGGAAGGCAGGCACATCAGACTGGGAAGCATGCACATCAGACTGGAAGATAGGCACCGGGACATCAGACTGGAAGGCAGGCACATCAGACTGGAAGGCAGGCACGGGACATCAGACTGGAAGTCAGGTACGTCAGACTGGAAGGCAGGCACGTCAAACTGGAAGGCAGGCACCGGGACATCAGACTGGAAGGCAGGCACCGGGACATCAGACTGGAACGCAGGCACATCAGACTGGAAGGTAGGCACTGGGACATCAGACTGGAAGGCAGGCACCTCAGACTGGAAGGCAGGCACCAGTACATCAGACTGGAAGGCAGGCACATCAGACTGGAATGCAGGCACCGGGACATCAGACTGGAAGGCAAGCACCGGGACATCAGACTGGAAGGCAGGCACCGGGACATCAGACTGGAAGGCAGGCACCGGGACATCAGACTGGAAGGCAGGTACCGGGACATCAGACTGGAAGGCAGGTACCGGGACATCAGACTGAAAGGCAGGCACATCAGACTGGAAGGCAGGCACCGTGACATCACACTGGAAGGCAGGCACCAGGACATCAGACTGGAGGGCAGGCACATCAGCCTGGAAGGTAGGCATCGGGACATCAGACTGGAAGGCAGGTACTGGAATTTCAGACTGGGCAGCAGGCACAGGCACTGGCACATCCGGCAGAACAGCAGGTGCTGGCACAACAGGCTGAACAGCAGGTGCATTGGACTGGATAGCAGGTACTGGAACTTCAAACCGGGCAGCAGGTACTGGAACTTCAGACTGGGCAGCAGGCACAGGCGCTGGCACATCAGACAGAACAGCAGGTGCTGGCACATTAGGCAGAACAGCAGGTGCATTGGACTGGATAGCAGGTACTGGAACTTCAAGCCAGGCAGCAGGTACTGGAACTTCAGACTGGGCAGCAGGCACAGGCGCTGGCACATCAGTCAGAACAGCAGGTGCTGGCACAACAGGTGCATTAGACTGGATAGCAGGTACTGGCACTTCAAACCGGGCAGCAGGTACTGGAACTTCAGACTGGGCAGCAGGCACAGGTGCTGGCACATCAGGCAGAACAGCAGGTGCATCGGACTGGATAGCAGGTACTGGCACTTTAAACCGGGCAGCAGGTACTGGAATTTCAGACTGGACAGCAGGCAGAGAGTTGGCAGGGTTAGGTGGGTCGTCAGGTTCAGGATCAGCTGGCAGGAGGACGGACCGGAGCAGGTTGGTTGCAGTGGAGGCAGATTGGGATAGTGGCAGGATTGAATGTGTTGGAAAAAACTTCGGTTTTTTCATTGGCTTCGCCACTGAGGATTTGTATATGAATATAGGGACTTAGGTAATAGATACAGCTGGAAGAGGTGAAAAGCGGAGGGATGGTTAGACAGAGGGTGCAGACTTTGAAGGGGATTTTGGTGGAACTGCTGGAGGCAGCCGAGAAGAAGCAGAAGGGTTAAAGGCAGGGTAAGTGCAGCAGGAGGAAACAGGGTACTGGTACTTCATTGTTAGCATGGTGTATTGTTCAGCAAAAGTAGGAATTGGGGGCAAAGGAGAGGAAGACTGGTATCTAGCCACAGAAATGGGTAGTTGGGAACTGACAGAGGCTGAGTTCAACAAACTTGACAAGGCCTGTAATAATGATTTCACAAAATCAGGTTTGCACACTGCTTGTCTGACCAGAGACTGCAGTGAATCAAGACATGCTGCAAGCACCTGTTGAGGACAAGCTGAGTACTGCTCACGGAAAAAGGCTGAGTCATCTTCCAACAGCCACACCAAAGACTCTACCTGAGCTGCATTAAAAGGAGGTGTATAATCGTCACTTCCACTATAGGCATCAGACAGGGCCAACTTTGTACAGACCTGAATCAATGGCCGCACGTCCTCAAACAGAACACTACCCTGATCAACAAAAACATGAGCAAAACGGATGCATTCCAGTAACTGCTCTCTAGTGTATTCACTTAACGTCTGATGACAAAAATCCCTGTCATCTGTTGCCAGGAGCGACAGATACAGAATCTCTTCCAGATACATCTTTTGTAATTTAGCAAGTGCTCAGACCCAATTCCCAGGTGCAGCCAATCTGATTGTATGGCTCCAGAATTCTGTCAGGGGAGATGCCATACACAGACATCCAATACAGGTGATCAGATCGTTGGGCTGCACTCAAGAAATCAGGAACAGAGTAAGTGAAAATATATTTATTCATTGAAGATAAAGACACACGTGTAATCAAACAACAGCAAACCATAAACAAGAAATGAGTACAAAGAGAACACAACAAACCCCAAAACACCTAATCTAACTATCTAACTAAAATATACAAGTAAGGAAACACACATACATAAACAAGGCAGGGACGGGAGACAAGGGGGGCAGAAGGCCAGGTACTGGAAGCAGTCAGCAAGGGGAAGCTGGAAGCAGGTATCAGGGGACAGGTCACAGGGACAAGATACAAGAAACGGAGTCCAAGACAAGGCAGGAAACGGATCAGGTTCAGGCAGGGACAAGGCTTACAGAAGGAATTCTGGAGCATTGAGCCTTGGTTAAGGGCGGGCTTATATAGTCCAGCAGACCCAGATTAGGTGTGTTTGATGGCTGGTTGAAAGTCTTGGTGGGGAGACACCTGCTGGTGGCCACCAGAACTACACCCACTGGTGCCGAACGCAACAGTGCCACCAGAAGGTGAGCCCAGTAATGACACCATTCCTGACAGCTCGGGTGATAGCTCCAAGGGGTCAGAGCTCATGATAAACCGTGGTCAGTTTACAGGGGAGAGGGTAAAGCCAGGCAGGATCAGCCAGTTTTTTAGGTGATAGAAGGGGCCATATTACACAGCACAAGCACTGTGCTGTATAATATGCTTTAAGGGAACAGGATCTGTTTGTTTGTTTTTTGTTTTTTTAGGTTAACAAACATTTTAACAATGATACAAAATGTTTTTACTTAATATGTTATAGTTGTGGGTGTAGAACATAACATTCTACCCATTTAAGCTATAAACATCTTATTTGCACATCACTGCAATAGAATTGCCATTTCCATAGATCAGTGTTTCACAACCAGGGTGCTGTGGTACCTGGGGTGTCATCTGGGGTCCCCCGGGTGCAGTGAGTATGGGACTCAGTTTGCCATGGATAGCATCTTGAATTGTTATGGTGCAGATGGGCCTGCTGTGAAGACGAGGCTATGAAGTGATGGAGGGACCTCTGATGTGAAGGTGGGCTTCTAATGTTACATTAATTTCATCAAATCGGTTGTGTGCATTGTCCCAGGCTCAGTTTCCCATAAGTATAATTTAGTTTTTTTTACTATTTAGACTGGGGTGCCTTGAGATTTTTCATTCTTTTAAAGGTGCTGTGACTGAGAAATGGTTGAGAAATGTTGCACTAGATAAAAGAAAATATAAAATAAAAAAAAAAATGGAATTTGTTTATGGTAAATTTCAACTCCAGCCAAAATGTTTTATTTCGTTTTAGAAAGAGCGGGGAAGGGTTAGAACCTCTAAAGCCCTGTACACACGGCCGGGAATCCCATCAGGAAAAAAACATTGGTTTTCCTGACGGGATTCCTGGCAAGCTTTTCTTGCTCGCC
The DNA here is from genome assembly GCA_029206835.1 of Rana muscosa. NCBI lineage: Eukaryota > Metazoa > Chordata > Amphibia > Anura > Ranidae > Rana > Rana muscosa. Next base: position 671,775,074 of record CM055121.1, read on the forward strand.
TGAGTGTACACTCGGCACATTCAAAAGAACCGCCGTTCTTTTGAATGGCAAGAACGCGGTGATGTCATCGACTACGACAAGCATACGCTCCTCACATTCGATGCCGTCCCCGCCATCTTTCTTCACCCTACACTACCCTTGTAAGCCACTGCGCATGCGTCGAAGTCTCATCGAGCATGCGGGTTTACCTGGAGACAGGTAAGCATACACACTCACGGTTTTCTCGTCGGGAAACAGACCAACGAGAATCCCGACGAGAAACCATACACACCGCCGTATTTCTCGGCAAAAAGCTCTCCCAGCAGTTTTCTTGTTGAGAAAACCGGCCGTGTGTACGAGGCTTAACAGTTGTTTATTACTATCCCTATTGGATAGATTTACCCTTACTGTCAGGTTGAAGGTGATGGGAACTTCCTCCGATGTAAACATAGACCAAAGCAAAAACACATTTTTAGCGAGGATATGGTAGAACTTCCCATAATGTTTTTACTTTTTTCTGTACCATATCATATTATTTGAGGCAACCACATTATGCCACCCCATTTGTTGTTCATGTGTTTGTAGCAATGTGGACTACAATTGCAAAATACAGTGCTTCCCCATCATTTCTATATATATCGTATTGTCCCTCTAGTGTCCAGCGTCACTATCTGAAATGATATTCGTGAGCCAAACCAAAGGGATTGTGGGATTAGTAGTTCCTCCGAATGGAAATTTCCCTGCATGATGGACTACATATCATAGGGATGTTTGCTACCATCAGGGAGATTGCTGGGTAGAGCTATAAAAGAGACCAGAGATCTACCCCATGTGCTCTTCCTCCTGGGCCCTGTGTGTGATGGACCTCTCTGTACAGAGAGGGTGAGGTCGTGGCCTACCACGCGAGGTACAACATTCCAACTTGGCCGAGAGGGGCCTAGCACTGCATGCTGTTCATCAGACATCCATCCAGCACCAACTCGGTAGTCCGACAACCTGCGCTTCGTGCTTCGCATCAGGTGATCATCACAGCGGATCCGCTACAAGGATGTCTCTCCGGGAGCCACTATCAAGAAAGCTTTGAAATCGGCCTGGTCATGGGTGAGAGGGCAATTGCCCACCTTTGCAACTTTCTTTGTTACTTGACTGGGACACTGTGGTACAGATAGCTTTACCTTGGGAACTACCTTGGGAACACTTTACTTGTTGTGTTACACTGTGTGAATTATTATTGCTCTGTGTCTTTAAGCTCTGCTCCCTTCTGTCTAGCTGAACTCTCTCTCCCACCGTAGTTCTGTATATTCCCCTCTACTTCCTGTCTCTCTCTCAGTGCTCAGTTTACCCTCCATGCTGAAACATCTTTCCATGTGGCTTACAACACCAACGTTTTTCTACCTATGAATATCTATCATTAAATGGAACATTCGGAAGGATTCATCGTCTGTCTCTCTAACAGTGAGTTGTTATTTATTGAGTTAAGCTGTCTGAATTGATGCAAGGGATAAATAGAACACCAGGTCGTGTAAGCCCTACATGAAGCTGGAGATAAAGTTTATGGCTTTGTAGTTGAGTCAGAACAGTAGAAAACTGAGTTTCACAGCCTAATTACAAGATTTCTGCATGACAGTACTGATACAGACAAGATTTACTGCCCTCATTGCAAGAAAGAAGAAGAGAGCAGCACATGGCAGCCTCATAGCCTGAGTCAGGCTGCATGGTGTCATATTTCAGAACGCAGATCCTGCCTGCTTATCACTCAGTCATCCTGCCATGAGTAACCAAGCCTCTGAATGTGAATACACAACAACCCTTGAACGGGACCCTGAGGAAACTGAGTTACCCAAACCCTTAGTTAAACCCACTTGGAAAGTAATAGAGAATTATGAAGCTTTAAGGACTGAATTGTCAAATAGCTTGAAATTATTTTGGGAGAAAATCGTTGCTGAATCTAATACAGTGCCTGTTGAACGTGAACTACCGGCACTAGAGGGTACCATTAAACAACATTCTGCCTCATACGAGCTCTATAAGTTTGCCAGTAACAAATTCAATAATGTCTTACAAAATATGAAATGCTCTTAATCTAGAAAGAAGCAGTTTTATCCAGCAAACCACATCCGAGGCAGAAGCAAAGATAAAGCTGTTTCAGGACACTGCATCTCACAGATCTGTTTCCACCAGACGTTCTAAAAAGTCTTCTAGATCCCATAGTTCAAGATACTCAAGATAGTTCAAGATACTCATCACTCAGTGAGTGACTTATTAATGCCCGCGCTAAAGTGGAAGCCAGCAAGGTGCAGGTCGCATATGCAGAAAAGAGAGCAGAGTTGGAAGCTCAGAAATCGCGTGAAAGAGCAACAATATAAACCTTAACCACTTGCTTACTGGGCACTTAAACCCCTCTCCTGCCCAGACCAATTTTCAGCTTTCAGCGCTGATGCAATTTGAATGACTATTGCGCGGTCATACAACGCTGTACCCGAATGCAATTTTTATAATTTTTTCCCACAAATAGAGCTTTCTTTTGGTGGTATTTTATCACCTCTGCGGTTTTTATTTTTTGTTAAAAAAAATTAAAAAGACCGATTTTTAAACAATTTTTTTTTATATTTTGTTATAAAATTTTGCAAACAGGTAATTTCTCTCCTTCATTGATGTAGGCTGATGAGGCTGCACTGATGGGCACTGATTGGCTGCACTGATGGGCACTGATGGGCTGCACTGATGGGCACCTATAAGGCGGCACTGGTGGGCACTGATAGGTGGCACTGATAGGCGGCACTGGTGGGCACTGAGAGGTGACACTGAGAGGTGGCACTGATGGGTGGCACTAAAGGGCATTGATAGGTGGCACTGGTGGGCACTGAGAAGTGGCACTAATAGGTGGCATTGATAGGTGGCACTGATAGATGGCAGTGATGGGCACTGATGGGTGGCAGTGATGGGCACTGATGGGTGGCAGTGATGGGTGGCAATAATGGGCACTGATCGGCACTGATAGGTTACACTGATTAGCATCATTGGTAGGTGGCACTGATGAGGCACTGATTGGCACCACTAGTGGGCATTGATAGGTGGCACTTGTGGGCATTGATAGGTGGCACTTGTGGGCATTGATAGGTGGCACTGTGGGAACTGGCAGGTGGCAATGGCAGGTGGCACTGGAAGGCGGTATTTGTGGGCACAGATGACGCACATCTGCCTCCCTCCTCTTCGGGACCGATGTTCCTTGTAAACAAGCCGGTGATCGGCTTTTTTTTCTCCTCACAGCTATCAGTGCAGAGGAAGGTGCAAGTGAGAAAGACAGCATCAACCTAAACATAGCAGATATCAAACGCACTAAAGACTATGTCCTAAGCCACTGCAGTGCACACTTCATCGTCTCCAATACTCCCGACAACATAGAGACTCTTTCACAGCTTCAAGTCATAGAGGTTCCAGGAACTTCCTGCACGCAAAATCACTACAGTGCATTTCCTGCCCGCCTACCTAACCTTCCTTCATACGTCACAGAGCATCAGAGCGCAAGCTTTAAGCAAGTCATCAATTTCCGGTCATCGGTACAGCCTTGAATCAACGTACCATTGGAACAACTGACTTCAAGCAAGCAACTCACCTGAATGCATCTGCTGCACCCTATTTCCCTGTGTCTTTTAACAAGAACGTCAAAGATAGTGCAATCAGCACCATTCAGCCAACAGCATCTTGCATAAAGGCAGAGACAACTGAGACAGCAGAGTTTGTGAGGTACATACTTCGCAGAGAGCTCACAAAGACTAGTCCTACAGGTTTTAATGACCAACCTGAGAACTACAGAAGTTGGAAATGTGCTTTCAGAATTGCAATCAGTGATCTTGGCATTACAGCTGCTGAAGAACTGGATCTGCTGATCAGATGGCTTGGTCCTCTATCTGCTGCACGTGTTAAGCCATTGATCGGTTTTCATGGACAATCCTACAGCAGGCATCACAGCTGCATTGGAGTGACTAGAGCAAAGTTATGGCAGTCCAGAAGCTATAGAAAATGCTTTGTTCATGCGTCTGGAAACTTTCCCAAAGATATCTGGTAAGGACAACAAGGAGTTCCAGAGACTGAAGCCTCGTACACACGGCCGAGAATCTCGTCGTCAAAAAACACGTTGTTTTTCTAGACGAGATTCTTGTCAAGCTTGACGAGCTTCTTGTCAAGCTTGACAAGCTTCTTGTCAAGCTTGACGAGCTTCTTGTCAAGATTTCCTCGCATACACACTGTCAATTCCAAATCTCGTCATTGTAAAGCGTGGTCACGTACAACACGTACGACGGCAGTATAAAGGGAGAGTTCTATTTCAATATCGCCACCCCTTGGGCTGCTTTTGCTGATCTCGTGTTACCGCGTGTTAGTAAAGGTTTGGGGAGAAACGATTCGCGCTTTTCAGTCTTCGTGCTTTCAGTTTGTTTTCTGCGGTTCAGTTTGTGCTTGTGGGTTCGTATCTTGTCTTTCAGGGCGTGTAGTCAGGTCGTATCTGTTTTACAGTGCGTTCTTGTCCGCTCGTTTCTGATTTTCAGGTCGTTCTTCATAGGCCTTGCTGTTCTTAAGTGCGTTCTGTTTAGTACGTTCTGATCAGACGACTGTCTTCTAGCCATGTTGCGGGTACATTCTCTTTGTAGAGTTCGTGCTGTGTGGGCGCTTGGTGTTGGTCTGCTTGTCTTGGACCAAGACGAGTCCATGAACAGGGTGAGGAGGAGTTCATGGACCAAGTATTGGTTGCTCCAGCGGGACCAATGCTGTAAGCTTTTAATGCCCCTTTTTTGGCCTACATGCATACTTGCCTTCACTAACCTCTCCAGCATGCTATCCTGGGCCCAAACACACCTAGCCTAGTCACTTACCAATGTATTTTGTCAGCTCCATTGTAGTGCTTTACCCCCCCCCCCCTAAACACCCCCTAAAATGATTCCAAATGTATATTTTATTTTATATTTTTTGTGTTCACAAACTCATCTAGCCCCCCCCCCCCAAATATTTTTACAATGGGCCATCAGAGGGGGTGATGAATATGATACTTGAGCCTTCTATTTTAGTATTTAAAAACACATTAACCTGAAACTTCTACTGATGTTGGCCAAGAATGTATTTTTGTATAATCTGCTTGCAATGTTATGTGCAAAAGTAGTAATATTTATTTATCTTGTTTGACTCCACAGCTTCCTTAAACGCCCAAGGAATGGCAGACTGTGGCCTTCCCCAACTGCGGAGGGGCAATAGATGGGAAGCATGTCCGCATCGTGCCACCACCCCGGTCAGGGTCGTTTTTCTATAACTACAAGGGGTTTCATAGCATCGTGCTGATGGTGGTGGTGTCAGCACAGTATGAGTTCCTCTATGTGGATGTGGGGAAGAATGGCCGGATGTCCGATGGGGGAGCCTTCAGCCAGACGGAGTTTGCCCTCCGTCTCCAGAGTGACGACCTTGCATTGCCACCGGATGCAGGGAATGTTGAAGGACTCCCCTTTGTGTTTTTGACTGATGAAGCCTTTGGACTTGGACCGCATCTCATGAGGCCATTTCCCCAGAGGACCCTGACCCCGGAGAGGAGGGTGTTCAACTACCGGCTGGCCAGGGCCCGAAGAGTCGTGGAGAATGCCTTTGGGATAATGGCCAGCCGATTCCGCCTTTTCGTGACACCAATTAACTTGGCGGAGTACAAACTGAACTACCGTACTTATCGGCGTATAACACGCACTTTTTTCCCCTGAAAATCAGGGGAAAATCGTGGGTGCGTGTTATACGCCGATACCCACATCCCTGAGCTGTCTCCGCTGTCTGTGAGCGGAGCGGAGCGAGATACACATAGCCGAATGTACTCGGCTATACTCGGCTTTTCTCGGCTCCGCTCACAGTCACGCCCAGTCCCGCCATTGGACCTGTGTTATGTCCATCATAGGGCGGGACTCGGCGTGACTGTGAGCGGAGCCGAGAAAAGCCGAGTATAGCCGAGTACACTCGGCTATGGGTATCTCGGCGGCGGCTCCGCCCAGTCCCTGCGTCCCTGCGTTCTCGGCGGCGTCCGCACAGTCTCGGCACCAATTTTAAAATGCTGCACGGCGACTCTGGGGCAAGGCTGCACGGCGACTCTGGGGCAAGGCTGCACGGCGACTCTGGGGCAAGGCTGCACGGCGACTCTGGGGCAAGGCTGCAATGGACACTGACAAGGCTGCACTGTGACAAGGCTGCAATGGACACTGACAAGGCTGCACTGTGACAAGGCTGCAATGGACACTGACAAGGCTGCACTGTGACAAGGCTGCAATGGACACTGACAAGGCTGCATTTAAATGTAAGTTATTTTTCCTTAAACTTCCCTCCTAAAAGTTTTTTTCCCTAAAATTTCCTCCTAAACTTGGGGTGCGTGTTATACGCCGGTGCGTGTTATACGCCGATAAATACGATATATAGTGTTCTGTTGCTGCGTGCTGCATAATTTTTTGCGCATAAAATCACCAAATTATATGGTCTCAATTGGGCCTGAGGCTGGACTTTCGGGGGACAATCTTTTGCCGGGCCTTGAAGCTGGCCGTCCTGGCTTGCCCCCCCAAAACACCCGTGAGGTTCGGCAGAAATATGTTGAGTATTTCACGGGTAGGGGGGCAATTCCTATGCCAGGCAATGCATAAAAGCTTTTTTCCAAACAAAAAATAAAAATCTGGTTTAATCTGATTTGTGGATGTATTGCTTGTGTTTCTTTTAGCTGTCTCCTAGTTTTTCCTAGTGCACTTGTAGTGCCAAGTGTAATTTCCTTTAGTAACACCAAAAATATACACAAAAAAGGTTATAGCGGATTTGACAAAGAAGCTACACTTTGTTGTTGTTCATAAATTTTACTCTGTGCACATTCACACATGGTAAATATAACATTTTTGGTGTTAGAAAAGTTTCATTTTTTTTTTTGCCCATAAACAGGCTTTTTTTTTTTTTTTTGGTAATAAAATACAAAACTCTCATTACCATACAACAAAATACAACATTGTAAACCTCTCGGCAATATCAGACATTCTATTTTAGTAACAATGTCTCTATCTGCCCTTCATAAGATGGGGTGTTGTCACCCCAGAACAAGCCAAAATTTTAAGATGCACACAATTTATAGGGTTTTTAAAAATAGGATTTTTTACTCACCGTAAAATCCTTTTCTCTGAGTCTATGGACCGACACAGCTTCTCTATTGACAAAGTGGGTATTATCCATTAATTAGGAGTGACTAGGCAGAAAACTTGTAAAAAGTGTTGCATCACACCTTCTACAGTACCGCCCAGGGGGCGGACCCTCTGGGTATATCCCCTCAGTCTGCATCTCGCAGATCAGTTAGTCAAAAAGCAGTAAAAACTTAAAAGGAGGGGTGGGTGCTGTGTCGGTCCATGGACTCAGAGAAAAGGATTTTACGGTGAGTAAAAAATCCTATTTACTCTTTCGTCCATGGACCGACACAGCTTCTCTATTGACAAAGTGGGACGTCCCAAAGCAGTGTCAGAGAAAAAACGAGGGGTGGTAACAGCATAAAAATAAACTTCACCCCAAACACAAAACAGCACTCCTCCAATGAAGGAGTTGCAACTCTAAACAGCCGCTTGCAAAACCTTGCGGCCGAAAGAGGCATCTGAAGATGCACCTACATCAACTTTGTAGAATTTTGTGAAAGTGTGAGCGGACGACCAAGTCGCGGCTTTACATAATTGGGAAACAGACGCTTGATGTCGGAAAGCCCAAGAGGCACCTATTGCCCTGGTCGAATGCGCCGTGACAGGAAAGGGGGGCGCTTGACCCTTTAAGGGGTAAGCCTGGATTACTATCTGTCGGATCCACCTAGAGATGGTGGCCGACGAGACTGCTTGGCCCTTCTTGGGACCAGCCACCGAAACAAACAGTGAGTCTGACTTCCGGAACAGGGAAGTACCAGATAGGTATACTCTCAAAGCTCGGACAACGTCCAAGGAATGCAACGCCGACTTCTTAGGATTCGACGGATGAAGACACAAGGATGGAAGTACAATGTCTTCGTTGAGATGAAAAGCCGAAACGACCTTCGGAAGAAAGGAAGGCTGCGGCCGCAGCACCGCCTTATCCTTGCGGAAAACCAAATAGGGAGCCTTGCAGGACAAGGCTGCCAGCTCAGAGACTCGTCTAACTGACGTAACAGCCACCAAAAAAGACCACTTTCTGAGAAAGTGTCAACAGGGGAATATCTCTAATATTCTCAAACGGTGCCTTCTGAAGCACCGAGAGGACCAGGTTCAAGTCCCACGGAGGTAACGGGGGACGGACCGGAGGGGCCACATGTTGAACCCCCTGCACAAAAGTACTCACGAGAGAGTGAGCCGCCAGGGGTCGCTGAAAAAAGACAGCCAGGGCAGATATCTGTCCCTTAATCGTACTTAGGGCAAGCCTTTGGTCCACCCCATGCTGTAAAAACAGCTGGATTCTGGAAACCAAATAGGTACACGGATGCCATTTCATTTCCTCACACATGGAGATGTAGGCCTTCCAAGTGCGGTGATAAACCTTCCTAGAGGACAGTTTTCGAGCACTTCTCATCGTAGAGATTACTGAATCTGACAGGCCCCGGTCTCTCAGTACCTGGTTCTCAACAGCCATGCCGTTAAAGCCAATGACTGTAAAGCAGGATGGAGTATGGGACCTTGCGATAGCAGGTCCTTCCGTAGTGGTAGGCGCCAGGGGACGTCTGCTACCAGACGTACTAGATCGGTGTACCAAGGATGCTGAGGCCAATCTGGAGCGATTAGGATCATTGGAATTCCCTCTGCCTCCACTCTGCGGAGCAGAAGAGGAAGAAGCCTTAAGGGAGGGAAGGCATAGATTAACCGATACTGACCCCACAATGCCACCAACGCGTCTGTTGCGTCTGCCCATGGGTCTCTTGACCGGGCCAAAAACCTCAATACCTTCCGATTGAGTCGGGAAGCCAGAAGATCTACATCTGGTGTGCCCCATCTTTGGCAGAGGAGTTGGAACACCTCCAGGTGTAAGGACCATTCTCGCTGGTCCAACATCTGGCGGCTCAGGTAGTCCGCCTGCCAGTTTTCCACACCCGGAATGTACACGGCCGACAGTGCCGGTATGCTCCTCTCTGCCCACTTCAGGATGCGAGCAACCTCCGATGCTGCAGCTGAGCTTCTTGTTCCTCCTTGATGATTGACATATGCCACTGCTGTGGCGTTGTCTGACTGGATCCTGACTGGACGCCCTTGCAGCCTCTGAGACCATTTGAAGAGGCACAGCCTGATCGCCTGGATTTCCAGGACATTGATCGTCAGGAGGGCTTCCTCTGGGGTCCAGCGACCTTGCGCCGACTGAACACCCCAGACTCCCCCCCAACCTGTAAGGCTGGCGTCCATCGTGATCACTATCCAGTAAACCGGAAGAAATGACTTCCCGGCCATAAGAGCCGGTGCTGTCAGCCACCATACCAGGGATCTCCTGACTAGGTGGCCCACTCGGATTTGATAATCCAGAGATGAAGGGCATCTGTTCCATCTGGACAGAACTTCCTTCTGTAACACTCGAGTGTGGTATTGAGCATATGGGACCGCCTCGAAGGAGGCTACCATGAGGCCCAACACTCGCATGCAAAAACGGAGTGGCGACCAATTCCTGGAAGTCAGCTGCCGTACTGCAGCCCGGAGGGTCTGCAACTTCTCCACAGGGAGGAATACCTTTGCCTCTGAGGAATCCAGAATCAACCCCAGGTACACTAGGCGTTGAGTGGGCACCAATACTGACTTTTGCGTGTTTAGTATCCAACCACAGTCTCGAAGAGTCTGACAGGTAATAGACACGCTTACCTCTAATTCTGAGCTTGAAGGGGCCTTCAATAGAAGGTCGTCCAAGTAGCCCATGATAGCGATACCCCGCTGTCTTAGAAGTGGCAAAATCGGAGCGAGCACCTTGGTGAACGTCCTGGGTGCTGAGGCAAGGCCAAACGGGAGGGCCACAAACTGGCAGTGGTTCTTCCCGATAGCAAATCGCAGAAACCTCTGGTGTCTGGAGTATATAGGGACATGCAGGTATGCGTCCTTGATGTCCAAGGAGGCCAGAAAGTCCCCCGGATGGAGAGCCGTGACTACAGATCGAACCGACTCCATCTGAAATGTGGGGCACCCTAAATTGGACGAACCCCGTCCTTCTTCGGCACAATGAACAGATTTGAGTAAAAACCCTGACCCAGTTCCTGTTCTGGAACTGGAATAACTACCCCGCGTTCCAGTAGACCCTGGACCGCCCCATACAGGGCCTCCAGACGGGTCGGTAGTAGCTGGAGATTGGAGGTGATGAATCTGTCCGGTGGACAAGAGAGAAATTCTATCTTGTAGCCTGAGGAGATTACTTCGCAAACCCACCTGTCGGAGACTAGAGCTGTCCACTGAGTCGCGAATTTGCGAAGACGTCCCCCCACCCGAGAGCTGGGTGGGGGCGGACCTTCATGCGGACGCAGATTTGTCTGCAGGCTTGTTGGGTCTGCGGGACCAAGGACGCTTTTGTCCTTGGGCAGGCGCTTTATCGGCCTGGGGTCTTTTCCCTGTCGCCCTAGGGGGACGAAAAAAACGATTGCGTGCAGTAAAGGAGGGCCCTTGCCCTTGGCGTGGCCCCTTACCCTTGCTAGTTTGGGGAAGCAAAGTGCTTTTACCTCCTGTGGCATCCTTGATGATGTCATCCAGAGAAGCCCCAAAAAGTCTGTCGCCCTTAAAAGGCAGCTCCAACAGGGCTTTCTTGGAAGTCTGGTCCGCAGACCAGCCCTTTAGCCAGATCAGGCGGCGTATTGCTACTGCATAAACCGAAGCTTTTGACAGCAGGGGAATAGTATATATGTCTGACTCGCAGACAAACTTAAGGCCCTGGACCAACTGGTCGGCCAAAGTTATCTCATTAGGAGGAGCATCTCGCTCCTTTAACCCCTGGAGTAGCAATTTTGCCCATTCAGTAAGTGTCTGAGACACTAGGGCCCCCGCCAATGCCGGGCGTACTGCCAAGCCTACCACTGAGTATAGGTAGCGAGCGAGTGCTTCAGCCTTCTTATCCACAGGGTCCTTGAAAACAGGAGCCCCTTCTACTGGAATAGCTCTATTAAGTCTGGACACTGGAGGGTCCACTACAGGTCCTTCTCAAAAAATTAGCATATTGTGATAAAGTTCATTATTTTCTGTAATGTACTGATAAACATTAGACTTTCATATATTTTAGATTCATTACACACAACTGAAGTAGTTCAAGCCTTTTCTTGTTTTAATATTGATGATTTTGGCATACAGCTCATGAAAACCCAAAAATCCTATCTCAAAAAATTAGCATATCATGAAAAGGTTCTCTAAACGAGCTATTAACCTAATCATCTGAATCAACTAATTAACTCTAAACACCTGCAAAAGATTCCTGAGGCTTTTAAAAACTCCCAGCCTGGTTCATTACTCAAAACCGCAATCATGGGTAAGACTGCCGACCTGACTGCTGTCCAGAAGGCCATCATTGACACCCTCAAGCAAGAGGGTAAGACACAGAAAGAAATTTCTGAACGAATAGGCTGTTCCCAGAGTGCTGTATCAAGGCACCTCAGTGGGAAGTCTGTGGGAAGGAAAAAGTGTGGCAGAAAACGCTGCACAACGAGAAGAGGTGACCGGACCCTGAAGAAGATTGTGGAGAAGGACCGATTCCAGACCTTGGAGGACCTGCGGAAGCAGTGGACTGAGTCTGGAGTAGAAACATCCAGAGCCACCGTGAACAGGCGTGTGCAGGAAATGGGCTACAGGTGCCGCATTCCCCAGGTCAAGCCACTTTTGAACCAGAAACAGCGGCAGAAGCGCCTGACCTGGGCTACAGAGAAGCAGCACTGGACTGTTGCTCAGTGGTCCAAAGTACTTTTTTCGGATGAAAGCAAATTTTGCATGTCATTCGGAAATCAAGGTGCCAGAGTCTGGAGGAAGACTGGGGAGAGGGAAATGCCAAAATGCCTGAAGTCCAGTGTCAAGTACCCACAGTCAGTGATGGTCTGGGGTGCCATGTCAGCTGCTGGTGTTGGTCCACTGTGTTTTATCAAGGGCAGGGTCAATGCAGCTAGCTATCAGGAGATTTTGGAGCACTTCATGCTTCCATCTGCTGAAAAGCTTTATGGAGATGAAGATTTCATTTTTCAGCACGACCTGGCACCTGCTCACAGTGCCAAAACCACTGGTAAATGGTTTACTGACCATGGTATTACTGTGCTCAATTGGCCTGCCAACTCTCCTGACCTGAACCCCATAGAGAATCTGTGGGATATTGGGAAGAGAAAGTTGAGAGACGCAAGACCCAACACTCTGGATGAGCTTAAGGCCGCTATCGAAGCATCCTGGGCCTCCATAACACCTCAGCAGTGCCACAGGCTGGTTGCCTCCATGCCACGCCGCATTGAAGCAGTCATTTCTGCAAAAGGATTCCCGACCAAGTATTGAGTGCATAACTGAACATAATTATTTGAAGGTTGACTTTTTTTGTATTAAAAACACTTTTCTTTTATTGGTCGGATGAAATATGCTAATTTTTTGAGATAGGATTTTTGGGTTTTCATGAGCTGTATGCCAAAATCATCAATATTAAAACAAGAAAAGGCTTGAACTACTTCAGGTGTGTGTAATGAATCTAAAATATATGAAAGTCTAATGTTTATCAGTACATTACAGAAAATAATGAGCTTTATCACAATATGCAAATTTTTTGAGAAGGACCTGTATAGGGGGAGAGGTCCATTTCTTCAGAAAACTCTCCTCAAAGGGGTACCGTACCGCAAACCTCTTTGGGGCTGTAAAGACCCTCAGTGGGTTCTCCCATTCCTTGTATAAGAGTTTGTCAAAATAGAACACACAAGGGAACACCTTAGCAGTGCGGGCAGGTTTACGAAACCCAAAGGGGACTGGAGTTTCTGCTGCTTCTGCAGTATTTTCCAACTTTAGCGTATCCCGCACCGCAGTAATAAGGTCAGATACCAAAGCCGTCTCGCGTACTGACCTGGACTTGGAGTCACCCTCACTGTCCGATCGGTCACGGTCTGCAGTCTCTGATGCATCCGAATCTGGGCCATGAGCCGTAGCTGGTTCTGCATCAGAATTATCCCCGGAAGATTGCAGGGGACGGGGGCGTTTACTACCCCCTGTATTCCCGTGTGCTGCTTCCACCCTGGCAGCAAACGCCTCTAGGATTGCCGACATAGCGTTCATAGACACCTCAGGGGCACCAGCTGCTAAATCTGGTGTTTCAGGGGAGAAGACATCTGGCTCAGATGCCATGCTGACCACACTCTGACACCCACAGGGCTCCAGGCAAGATATCAATAGGCCACCCTCCTGCGCTGCAGAGATGCTGGGTTACCCAGAGGACTCACCACCCTGGACCGGTACTGCTATGCTGCCGTGTGCTGCGCCTGTGATGCTGTCCCACTGCTGCAGTGTCAGTCTGCTTCTTTTATCAGCACTTCCTGTGTGAATTTTCGCGCCAGTGTAATGCACCCTAGAGGCTGGAGACTCTCGCAAAATGGCCGCCAAAAACATCTGTATGGAAGATAATGTGGGCTCTAAGAAATTGGCAGCCGAGCCGAAGATAGAGGCCAAGCAACCGTAGCCCACAAAAAGATGGCCGCCGAAAGGCAATATATACATACAGGGTGGACAAACATGGCCGCCGATCAGTTGATAGGGGCCAGTGGGTGTGGACTACAAGAAAATGGCGCCGAAACCACAGGAAGATGGCCGCCGGGCAGTCACTAGAGGCCGAACCCGGCATGGACCACCCCAAAATGGCCGCCGACAGCATGGAGGAGGAGGCACACACAGGTAAGCAGAAATTACATTTCTTTTAAATGTTAGTTACAGCCAGCCCCGCTCCAGTGGAACCCCTTAGGTGACCCCCAGCACCCAGCAACCTTTAGCTAGAAGCCCAGGGAGGAGGGAAAGGCAGGGAGAGAGGGAAGAAAGAGGCCACAACCACTTACTTGATCTCTCCAGGAATGTCCAGCTAAATCACCCAGCCGAGGCAGGGGAGTTTACATACCTATCCTGCATGTATTATGCTGGAAGACATTCCAAACAGATCATCGTCCGCGCACGGAAGGTGACTGTTGGCCAGGCATGCTGTGATTGGACCCAAAAGGGACGATCATATGTATGCCCTGGAGCGTGACGCTCACCGGACAGGCTACTGCGACTCGGCCGTAAGGTCAGCCGAAGCTGAGCGGTCCGATGCAAGCCTTGGAGCGTAAGCTCACCGGCCAGGCTGCTGCGACTCGGCCATAAGGTCAGCCGAAGCTGAGCGGTCCGATGCAGGCCCTGGAGCGCAGGCTCACCGGCCACCCGTGGAGCAACGGGCATGTCGTGGAAAACCCAGCGTGTAGCTAGGGTCGGCACACGCTCGATGGCCGAAACTGGGGAGACTACAAGGATCGAGGATCCAGCCTGTCACCCAGTCGGCAGTTGATCGAAGATCGCAGGAAACAAAAAATGTAGCAAAACAAATATCTTTTTCCCCCGGACCAATGGGCCCGAAGGGAGCCATGTCCTACTCCTTGCTAGACAGAAAAAAACTGATCTGTGAGATGCAGACTGAGGGGATATACCCAGAGGGTCCGCCCCCTGGGCGGTACTGTAGAAGGTGTGATGCAACACTTTTTACAAGTTTTCTGCCTAGTCACTCCTAATTAACGGATAATACTCACTTTGTCAATAGAGAAGCTGTGTCGGTCCATGGACGAAAGAGTAAAGGGGTATTTCCCTCCTGATCCCTATTGTCAACATGTGCTATCTGCCATCATGGGTGATCAATGGACGTGTTTTGGGGATGCAACCCCTTCTTCCTTTCACCTACTTGAGTTGCGAGGAAGGGGTTGCACCCACAAAACCCGTACATGGATATCCCCTGATGGCAGATGGCACATGTTGACACACTGGGGCTGATTTAAGAAAATGTTGGCGCATTTGCGTGGGCAGGAATAATTATTGCGACATGGCGCATTCTGTCGACTTGCGACGGATTCGCGAAATCGTTGCGTGTACAGGCGCATACACATTCTTAAATATGAAACAGACATCGGGCACTTGCTCATTGTAATGCTGATCATGTTAATGAGCTTTTCCTTATCACATGGAGAATATTGCTTCCACTTTTATTCCTTTCATTAATTTCTTTTTGAAACAACTCAATATTCATTCTAGAGATCTTCCTCCTATCAACAACTGTACAGATGTTTACTGGACTTGTAATTGTGCATTTTATGGTGATAGTCTATAATCATTGGTGGAGACAAAACTTCCATGAAAACATCTTCTCAACACATGTCTGTGTATTGTGCATTCTGGACAATTCTTTCCCCATACACTGTCCAATCTGATTGGATGACATTTACATCCACTCATTTCTCTAAGCAATTCATTTCCCCATACACTGTGCAATCAGATTGCACAGTGTATAGGGAAAGAATTGTCCAGAATGCACAATACACAGACATGTGTTGAGAAGATGTTTTCATGGAAGTTTCGGCTCCACCAATGATTATAGACTATCACCATAAAATGCACAATTACAAGTCCAGTAAACATCTGCACAGTTGTTAGGAGGAAGATTTCTAGAATGATTATTGAGTTGTTTCAAAAAGAAGTGAATGAAAGGAATAAAAGTGGATGCAATATTCTCCATGTGATAAGGAAAAGCTCATTAACATGATCAGCATTACAATGAGCACAAGCTCAATGTATAAGCAGTTGTGCACTCTGGAGAACGCAGATGCGCCATGTGCAACACACATATTTAACAAGCTAAAGCGTGTGCGCCCTGTCAGGCGAGCATAAAATGGTGTGCTTTGTCAATGCACATGTGCAGTTGAGTAAGCTGAAAGAAGGGTGTAAAAAGGCTTGATTAGTTGTAAGACAGATCTACATGTTCTGGACAGAATTTGTGCATTTAAAACAATATTATATACATACTTTTTAGCCTGGTAACAGAAGATGGTAAACTAGTAAAGTTATCTACAGTATTCAGCAGGGGAGGGCTGGCAGCCTTAGGCCTGGGGGGCAAGTCCAGTCAAGTGGCCCTTTGAACCACCGAATAAGCTCACCATCCCCAGTGCCCATCAGCGCAGCCTCACCAGTGCCCATCAGCGCAGTCTGTTCAGTGCATGGGGATTAAAGAGGAGAGCAGCCGGATTACACAGAGCGGAGATCTCCCACTTGCCCAGCGTGGCCACTCCCATGATGGAAGTCATCAGTGTGCTGTCTATCATAAGAGCCAGTCCAGGAGGCGCGACTTTGTATGACAGTGGCCGCCAGGTAAGTGGGAGATCCCCGCTCTGTGAAATCTGGTGGCGCTCCCCCTCCGAGGCAGCCCAATGGGCACAGACCCTGGGCGCCCTCCCACTGCCCCATCTCGCGGTGCACCCGCTCCCAATTGGCCATACTTGGTCCAGGGACAGTGTCCTCAGTGCGGGGATGTCTGGTCACCCTAGGCTAGTGGCCAGCAGGACCCACAGGTCAGTGGCCAGCAGGACCCACAGGTCAGTGGCCAGCAGGACCCACAGGTCAGTGGCCAGCTCCCAGCAGGACCCACACATGTGGGTCCTGCTGGGAGCTGCCTGTGCACCTGGGGGTCCTGCTGGCTATGGACCTGTGGGTCCTGCTGGCCATGGCCAGCTCCCAGCAGGACCCACATTGTTGAGGGCGATTTTTAGGTTACTGGGTGGGCACTTGCCTGGGGCAGGGTAAATAGGGTGTATGGGGGGGTAGATGGGATGTGGGGTTCAGCTGCGGGTGTCAGGGTCTCTCACCTCAGTGATGGCAGCTGCCCTTGCCAGTACCAGCTCAGCAGGTCCTTGCATGGCCTCCTCCGATCCTGGGGGTGTGAAGTGATGCTCCTGTCCTGGGGTCAAGTAAACTTGCAGCCCAAGCCAGTCATGTGGGTCCCAACTCCCTGGCACGCCTTGCTGCCCAGGGGTAGACTGACAACACCCAGGGCCCCCAGACCAAATAAAGCAAGGGCCCCCTGTCAGGCTACAACAGAGTCTAATGGGACCCCCTCTTTGTGCCATGACTCTAACCCCTGCCCCAACCTCTCACAAAGTATAAATACAATTTTAGCACTACTCTTACCTTAACTATGGGTGCTGTAGCTGTGGCTGGCTCCCGCATCCTCTGAGGCTGGTTCCTGTGGGTGGCTAGCTGGCACCTGTTGGTGGCTGGCCGGCACCCTGCTGTGGCTGGCTGGATCCCTGGTGTGGGTGGGTAACCGTGGGTGGCTGGCTGGCATCCTGCTGTGGATAGTCACCGTGGCTGGTTTGCTTCTGTGGGTGGCTGGCTGGCTCCCTGCTGTGGGTGGGTCACCATGGCTGGCTGGCTCCTGTGGGTGGTTGGCTGGTTTCCTGGTGTGGGTGGGTCACCGTGGGTGGCTGGCTGGCACTCTGGCCCTGCTGTGGATGAGTCACCATGGGTGGCTGGCACCCTGGCCCTGCTCTGGGTGGGTCACCCTGGGTGGCTGGCTTCTGTGGGTAGCTGCCTGGCACCCTGCTGTTGGTGGCTGGCCTGGCTCTCTGCCGTGGGTCAGTGGGTGGGTCGGTGGCTGGCTGGCACGGTTCAGCATGCTGTGGGTGACTGGCCTGGCTCCCTTCTGTGGGTCAGTGGCTGGCTTGCACGGTGAACCCTGCTGTGGGTGGCTGGCCTGGCTCCCTGCTGTGGGTCAGTGGGTGGCTTGCACTGTGCACCCTGCTGTGGGTGACTGGCCTGGCTCCCTGCTGTGGGTCAGTGGGTGGGTGGGTGGCTGGCTGGCACAGTGCACTCTGCTGTTGGTGGCTAGCCTGGCTCCCTGCTGTGGGTCAGTGGGTGGCTTGCACTGTGCACCCTGCTGTGGGTGACTGGCCTGGCTCCCTGCTATGGGTCAGTGGGTGGGTGGGTGGCTGGCTGGCACAGTGCACTCTGCTGTTGGTGGCTGGCCTGGCTCCCTGCTGTGGGTCAGTGGCTGGCTTGTACGGTGCACCCTACTGTGGGTGGGTGGCTGGCCTGGCTCCCTGCTGTGGGTCAGTGGGTGGGTGGCTGGCTGGCTGGCTGGCACAGTGCACCCTGCTGCAGGTGGCTGGCCTGGCTCCCTGCTGTGGCTGACAGAGAGGGGGTGGGCTGACAGAGGGGGGAGTGAGCTGACAGAGGGGGGGTGGACTGACAGAGGGAAGCTGATAGAGGAGGGGTGGGCTGAGAGGGGGGGTGGGCTGACAGAGGAGGGAGTGAGCTGACAGAGGGGGGGTGGGCTGACAGAGAGGAGCTGATAGAGGAGGGGTGGGCTGACAGAGGGGGGTGGGCTGAGAGTGGGGGTGGGCTGAGAGAGCAGGGCTGACGGGGTGGGCTGAGATGGGGGTGGGCTGACAGAGGGGAGGTGGGTTGACAGAGAGGAGGCTAGGGGAGGGGCGCTGACAGAGAGGGGGGTAGATGAGACTTAGAGACCTCAGAAAGACGCAGAGAGGCAGGACTCCAGCAAGTGGTAACGACCAGCCCCGCTTGGCCGCATCCACACGTGACCAGCTCCGCCGATCCATTTGCAGGGCGCGCACAACACAAATGCCCTGTGATTGGCCGAACAGGGTCATGTGCGGCCGCACGCTGTGGAATTCTGGGACTTGTAGTCATGATGCGAGGGTCGCATCATGACTTATGATGCGAGTCTCGGACCATGACTACAAGTCCCAAAATTCCACAGCGTGCGGCCGCACATGACCCTGTTCGGCCAATCACAGGGCGTTTGTGTAGCCTGCCACCTACAAGTCCCAGAATGCCACAGCATGCGGCCGTGCATCTGGCCGACTTCATAAAAATAAAAATATGCTAGGCTGAGTATGCTGGCTCGGGAGGGGGGTGCTGGGCTGAGTATGCTGGCTGGGGAGGGGGGTGCTGGGCTGAGTATGCTGGCTGGGGAGGGGGGTGCTGGGCTGAGTATGCTGGCTGGGGAGGGGGGGTTGGGGTGCTGGCTGAGTATGCTGGCCGGGGGGGGGTTGGGGTGCTGGCTGAGTATGCTGGCTGGGGAGGGGGGTGCTGGGCTGAGTATGCTGGCTGTGGCTGGCCGAGGGGGGGGGGGTGCTGGGCTGAGTATGCTGGCTGGGGAGGGGGGTGCTGGGCTGAGTATGCTGGCCGGGGGGGGGGGGTGTTGGGGTGCTGGCTGAGTATGCTGGCTGGGGAGGGGGTGCTGGGCTGAGTATGCTGGCTGTGGCTGGCCGAGGGGGGGGGGTGCTGGGCTGAGTATGCTGGCTGGGGAGGGGGGTGCTGGGCTGAGTATGCTGGCTGTGGCTGGCCGAGGGGGGGGGGTCTGGCTGAGTGTGGCTGGCCGAGGGGGGGGGGGGGCTGGCTGGGGGTCATCATTCATACTTACTTTAGCCTTGCACCGTGATAAGATCATGTCTCTCCTCTGCAGCCAGTCCCAAGCCAACCCACGAGTGTGACGCTCTTGACGCCGCTCGTACCCCCTGACCCTCCCCTGACGTTCCACATGACCTGCCTGGCTGCCTCTGAGACTCGTGGGAGTTGTAGTTTACTGCACTGATAGGTTCATTACCTATATAGCGCGGCTGAACTACAACTCCCACAATGCAGTGGGTGTGCAGAACAGAAGGCAGCAGCCAGCCAGCCAATCGGCGGCCGCCGCGGCCGACTTTTGGAAAAAAAAAAAAAAAACAGACAGCTAGCGCTGCGGACCGCGGCCGTTTTAAAAGATAATGGAAGCGGCCCGGGGGGAAATCTCCACCTTGCCACCCGCCCCAGCCCGCGCCTGGTATTCAGACAAAAATGTTGAAGATTACAATGGCTGCGCTTGCTAATGGTAGGCGCGAAAGATTGCGCAAGTGTGCAATAGCGCTTCCTATGTAAATTTGGTTTGGTGCATATAAGTGCACCATAATTTTTGATAAATGTTTTGAGCCCCGTTTTTTGGGCAATTGCTCCAATTTCTCCACTGCACCACAGGCGCAGGTCTTTAATAAATCACACCCACTGTGTGCATCTTCCAATTTTGTCTTGATTGTATAAAAGTGCAAAAATGTCAATAAAAAAAAAAAAAAAAATAGAAAAAGGGGTGTTTTGTGCTTCATTCAATTCGCCCCAAAACATCAATGATGTCCTTAAATGTTTGCTCCATACCATTCATCCTTTTCTTCATTCTGTCCAGTTCACTACTACACTCCATAACTTGCTGGATGATTCTTTGGGCACTATCACTAGAGAAACAAGGACTTTCTTCCTCAACAACGTTTTCATCCCCTAAAAATAAAAATAAAAGGTATTATAAAACTCTGCAGGCCTACATCTCTTAACTGAAGCTGTGGTGACAGACAGGGGCGTAACTAGAAATCACAGGGCCCCATAGCAAAATGTTGTATGGCCCCCCCCCCTGCAAACAGCCCCCCCCAACAAAAAAAATGGTAAGGGTTAAATTAAATAGTGGGCGTGGCTTAAAGTGTGTGCCTCAAATCGGGTGTTGTTCGAGTCTGAGATGAATGAGGGACGGAGGAATAAATAAAGAAAGAAAGAAAGATAGAGAGAAAGAGAGAAAGACAGCAGGCCCAGATCCTACACCACAATAGCAATATGTGTATTCCAGAAAGTTTAACAATCAGCAGATAAAGATACTCCAAACACCTGGTGTTAGCGCTTCAATCATCCCAGTACCATGGTTGTTATGGTATCAGGATGATTAAAGCGCATTATTTCTTATATTACATTGTAATATAAAATGAAATAGTTCAACTCACCATAATGCAGAATCAGTGGGAGCTCCGAGTGTGTCACTTGCCACGTCGCCTGCCACCAGATGCCATCAGGTGTCCCCAGCAGAGTCCATCCTTATATCAGGCATTCCCAGCAGAATCCGTCCTTATATCAGGTGTCCCCAGAAGAGTCCCTCCTTACATCAGGTGCCCCCAGTAGAGTCCCTCCTTACATCAGGCATTCCCAGTAGAGTCCCTCCTTACATCAGGCATTCCCAGTAGAGTCCCTCCTTACATCAGGCATTCCCAGTAGAGTCCCTCCTTACATCAGGTGCCCCCAGTAGAGTCCCTCCTTACATCAGGCATTCCCAGTAAAGTCCCTTCTTACATCAGGTGCCCCCAGTAGAGACCCTCCTTACATCAGGCATTCCCAGTAGAGTCCCTCCTTACATCAGCTGTCCCCAGTTACCAGTGGCGTCACTAGGGTTGGTGTCACCCCGTGCAGAAAAAGTACAGTACAGACCCACCTCTTTCATTATAGAAGCCCCTACATCAGTATAGACCCCCCCTCAGGATAAACCACCCCCTCCTCCATCTGGTACAGACCCCCCTGGACAAACCAGCCCCATCTGTACAGACCCCCCAGGACAACTCAACCCCCTCCAACTGTACAGACCCCCTCCAAGAGTACAGACCCCCCAAAGATAACCCCCCATCTGTACAGACCCCCCAGGACAATTCACACCCCAGGAGTACAGACCCCCAGGACAATTCACCCCCCCTGGAGTACAGACCCCCAGGACAATTCACCCCCCCAGGAGTACAGACCCCCCAGGACAATTCACCCCCCAGGAGTACAGACCCCCCCAGGACAATTCACCCCTCCAGGACACCAGACCCCCCCAGGACAATTCACCCCCCCAGGAGTACAGACCCCCAGGACAATTCACCCCCCAAGAGTACAGACCCCCTCAGGACAATTCACCCCCCCCAGGAGTACAGACCCCCCCAGGACAATTCACCCCCCTAGGATTACAGACCCCCCAGGACAATTCACCCCTCCAGGAGAACAGACCCCAGGACAATTCACCCCCCCAGGAGTACAGACCCCCCCTAGGAGTACAGACCCCCTGCCCCCCCATTTATGCACCTGGGCGTGCAGCCGCCCAGAGAGTTACTTGCTCAGACTGTCACTGACTCTCTGGGTGGCACGATGTGATAGGAGGCAGCCAGTGAGAGTGAGACAGCAGAGACTCACTCAGACAGGGATAGCGCAGCGTCGGGACCCAGGACTCTCCATCGGGCCTCGGCGCCGCTCAGGACTCACTATGCTCGTCTCCGCGCCATTTACAGAGCCAAGAGGCGGAGCCTGGGTAGCAAGAAAGTGGACAATAGAAATTGAGCTCCATTTCTATTGCAGCCGCTTTCATTGCCACCCGGGCTCCGCCTCTTAATTCTTCCTCAGCTGGTCTTCTGTAAAATGGAGATGGAGACAGAAATGACCAGTGCCGCGGATCTCTAGCGGTGGCAAGGAAAAAAAAAAAAAGTTGGCAAGTACAGTATGCATTCCTCATCCTCCTCGGCCCCACTGGGCTGCGGGCCCCATAGCGCCCGCATGGGTCGCTATGGTGGTAGTTCCACCACTGGTGACAGACACTGACCTGTTGTGGTGACAATTTCCACCACCTCATCCACTTCTCCTTCCTCCACTTCTCCTTCCTCCACTTCTACTTCCTCCACATCCTCAGGTTGGGGTTCTCTCTGAGGTGTGGGGTTCCTGTGCTCCCTGGAGTGGTGTCCTCCCAGTTTTCTCTCCCCTATGAGAATGAAACAAAAGGTATACTTAGCACACAGATATTTTATGGAAAAAATAGGAACATGATACATTGCTTGGAAGTGGGGTACAAGTGTATGTTTGGGCAGAGTTACAAGCTGAAGACATTATTTAAAATTAAACAAATCTTGAGTATTCACCTTTTTGGGACAAGTTTTACACATGGAGACACCCCAAGAATACACTGAAGCACCTGTGTGGGGCACCCTAAAAAGGTTGTTCTGGTGGCCCACACTATAGTGCTCCAGAGTGCAGATGTGTAAACAGCTGCTGAGTGTCCTCTCCTTTAGGCCCCTTTCACACTGGGGCGGGCAGGTGCGGTGGCGGTATAGCGGCGCGATTTTCAGCGCCGCTATACCGTCGTTATCACCGCGGTATGCGGCCGCTAGCGGTGTGAATTTAACCCCCGCTAGCGGCCGAAAAAGGGTTAATACCGCGGCGTCCCATTGATTTCAATGGGCAGCCGCGGTAAAGGAGCGGTGAACACACCGCTCCTTCACCGCTGTAAAGATGCGGCTAGCAGGACTTTTGGAGCGGTCCTGCTAGCGCACCGCTTCAGTGTGAAAGCCTTCGGGCTTTCACATTGAAGAATACAGGGCATGATTTTTTCAGGCGGTATAACAGCGCTAATATTAGCGCTAAACCGCCTGAAAAACGTGCCAGTGTGAAAGGGGCCTTACACTGATTCAAGTTTGCATTTCATTCTAGTTCCAAACACATCATCTAGACAACAATGTAATAACATTTATGGAATAAAAACAGGCTTGTCTAAGTTAGTTTAACCCTGTATCTTATCAAAATATCGTATGTAGTGGGTGAAAGATGTGTCTGTATGTGTTTTGCGAGATGTCATTTTAAAAGGTCCAATAGTAAAAAGCAACAACATGGAGCAACATGCAAGTTCGGAAATACAATAATAGGAACACAGGAGAAGTACTTACATTTTTCTAGCATTCTCTTAATGCTTCTTAACTGCTCTGACTCCCTAAGTTTCAGGTCAGACCACCTCTTTCTAAGCTGCTCCTTTGATCGTCGTACCCCGAAATTCTTCTTCAGACTTTTCACTACTTTCTTCATGATTTTGGCCTTCCTTAGTTTAGGGTGGGTATACGGCCCATGCTTTGCATCATAATCCGACTTTATCAATATGTTCACCATCTCCGCCATCTCCGCGAAGGACATATTAGATGCCTTGAATCTCCTCCTTGATCGTGGCGTTTCACGCTCCGGGCTTGTCTCGTCGTTATTAGATGAATTAGCAGACACCTGCTGTGACTCCGCCATGTCGTCTGGGCGCCGAAAGAGAAGGGGCGGGGAAAAGTTGATAATGTGAACGTCATGGGCAGACAACGTGTGAGGAGTTTCACGCATGCGTAGTGTGTATAAAGCAAACACACATGTGACGTTACTCCGTTCTGTGTGCGAAGAGAGGAGGAAAAGTGACGAACGTCAGACCGAAGGTATGTTTTTTATACTTTGTGAAATCGGTGGCCTATACTGCATAGAGATTGTTTGGGGATATATATGGGGATAAAGATTTTCTTGAGTTTAGACTGTGACTGACATTACTATTTTTGTCTTGTGTTTTGTCTTGCAGACAAAATGAATGCTTTCTTGGAAAAAGATTTTGTTGGGGAATTCATCGATCGGTTAAGAGAGCTGCCCGCTCTGTGGGAGAGCAAAAACCCCATTCACCGGAAAAAAGGTGTAAGGAAAGCAGCGCTTGAGAGCCTGCTTCCATTTGTGCATACCAGGGTACCCACAGCAACCATCCAACAGGAGGATAGTAAAATTGGGAGCTTGAGAGGCACATACAGGACTGAGCGCTTTAGGGTCCTGGCTTCTCAGAGGTCAGGAGCAGCAGCAGCAGATGTATATGTCCCGAATTTGTGGTACTACAGCAGGATGTACTTTCTGAATGACCACCTTGAAGCAAGGACATCACTGTCCAGTCTTCCCCCCAGACTTCCCTGCAGCCAACCTGAGCCTTCTCTGGAGCGAGAGCAGGCAGTCATCCTGGAAGAACCGGATTTGGACATCTGGAGCCAGGTATAGTATTTAATAAACATTTATTGTGAAAAGTTAATGCAGCAAAAAAAATGTTAATATGTAAATAAATAAAAAATGTTTGATCAAAAAGTGTTTTAAATATCATAAGACAGTAGTAGCCCAAAAAGTTGGGGAGAAGAATGAAAACTGCTGGGGTCATAATGATAGATTTAGATTATTCTATTGATTTACATTCAATTTGCAACAGTTATGAGCTGAAAATTGTGTGTGAATGATGAGCCAAAAACTCAAACTATGTCCTTTTTTCATACACAGGATGACATCAACCAGGATGAGGGTCTGTAAAGTGTCAGGCAGGAGGAGGCAGGGCCCACTGTGAGCCAGGAGGAGGCAGGGCCCAGTGGCACACAGGAGGTGGCCGGGCCCAGTGGTAGACAGGACAGAGGTGGCCGGGCCCAGTGGCAGACAGGAGGTGGCCGGGCCAAGTAGCAGGACCAGATCAAAGGTGCCTCCCATCCGCCTTACAAGAAGGACCAGGAGGGAAAGGACCACCAGCCAGGCAGCAATGGCCCTGATTAGAGAGGCACATGCCACCCTCTAGGAGCCAACAACTACAGAAGAGGCCTATGCCGGCCTAGTTGGGGCCAAATTTCTATCTATGAGCATGGAACAACGCCTCCTATGTGAGCCCCTGCTGCTCAGCTTACTAAACAAGGGGGTGATCGGGAGAATTACCCCCAAAACGGCGATATGTGAGGTCGCCCAGCTTTCAGAACCTCAACCTCCTCCTCCTCCTCCTCCACCTCCTTCTTCTTCTCCTCCACTCCCTTCTCCTCCATCTTGCTCTCCTCCTCCTAACACGAGTAAACCTCCAGTGGCACAGCCTCCAGCCACACGCAGAAGGAAGGCTGCAGAGAAGGCTGCCAAGAAGACTAGGAAGTGATGGCCTTGCTTCAATGTGGTCTGACAGAAGGCAGCCTTTTGTAGTACCACAAAAATACAGGTATATGCGCAAAGGCTAATGCTCTTATCCCCTGTCAATTAGCAGCATTTGGTGTCATAAACAGGACATAGTCTCTGAGAGTCCATATAAAACAAGTATAAGAAATGGAAGGAATGGGAGCAAAAAGTCCAGGGACTCCAGAGGCTGCCGTCATAGGGGAAGAGAAACCTGATTCCAGACCGCAAACAAAACACAAAAAGAGAGGCGCCTCTAAGAGTAGACGTTTGATAACACTTTAATTAGCATATGTGGTATGCACTCACATTTAGATGAATAAAAATGGGCATATAAAATTCCAAATGAAGTCAGGGTGACCGCTTCTACGACCTGTTTCCCAAATCCAAGCAGCTGCGGTGGCACTCGTTGTGCTGGTATCACTCCATCAGATGGGAGCCGGCGTCTGGAGGAACTTCAGCGTCAGACCAAGGCTAGAGAAGCAAGGCAAGGATGGTAGCAGGGAGATGGCGTCACCAGTAGTGGACGCGTTTCCTGAGTTGGCACGCTGCGATATAGAGGCAAGCCGCACTCCTTTTTTTACGCAGTCTGTTGTTGAAAAAGAAGTGAGGCTTGCCTCTCTATCGCAACGCGACAACTATGCTTGGTGAACATATACCACAAGGATCAACCAGAAAAGACTCTAAAGGCGTATGCTATCCTAGACGATCAGAGCAATAGATCACTTGGAAAATCAGAACTGTTTAATCTATTTGAAATAAAAGGAAAAGCTCATCCTTACACCTTGGGTACCTGTAGTGGAACTATAGAGGTTTCCGGAAGAAGGGCACATGGTATCTTCTCTCAAAGGTAACTTGCAATTACCCCTACCTACACTTGTTGAGTGCAATCAGACACCTGCTAACAGGGAAGAAATCCCTACTCCAGCTGTTGCTTTCCATCACCCTCACCTGAAGGTAATAATAGCAAATGAGATACCGCCACTTGGACCTAGGTTGGGTCATCATAGGCAATGTCTGTATAGGCAAAATGAAGAGACCTACCAACATTTCATCATTCAAGACAAATGTTCTGCCAAATGGCCAAAACACTTATTTTGAGCCATGCCCACATCACTACTGGGTGAAAGAGAAGATAGCCAGCCAGGAATGGCAACATGGTATCTCAGGTAACACAAGCCCTTTCTCCTGCCACGATGACGACTTTGGCTCTACAGTGTTTAATGCAACCAGTGAAGATGACATACTGGCTCCTTCAATGGAAGACAAATAATTCATTAAAGTAATGGACAATGAGTTCTTCCAAGACGACTCCAATAACTGGGAAGCACCCCTACCTTTTTGTCTCCCAAGAGAGAAGTTGCCCAACAACTTGCAACAGGCCATCAGTAGATTCTCCTCCTTAAAGCAAAACTTAAGCAAGAAACCAGAGATGCAAAAGCACTTGGTGGACTTTATGCAAAATATATTTGACAGAGATCATGCAGAGCCTGCACCCCCACTAAAGGATGGAGAAGAATGCCGGTACCTTTCATCCTTTGGCGTGTATCACCCGTGCAAACCAGACCAAATCAGAGTTGTCTTTGATTCCAGTGCTCAGCATAAAGGCGTATGTTTCTCTTAACAACATTTTCCTTACGGGGCCCAACTTGAACAACAGTCTAATAGGAGTATTGATTTGCTTCAGACAAGAGCCTGTAGCAGTAGTGGCCAACATTCAACAGATGTTTCACTGCTTCATCGTCAGAGAAGACAACAGAAACTACCTCAGGTTTCTATGGCACAAAGACAATGACATCAACAAGGAAGTTATAGATTATCGAATGAAGGTACATGTCTTCGGTAACAGTCCTTCACCAGCATTGGCAACTTATGGGCTAAGGAGAACAGCTCAGACTGGAGAAGAAAAATATGGATCAGATGCTCGTCAATTTGTTGAAGGAAACTTCTACGTTGACGATGCACTCAAGTCTTTTCCAACCGCTAAAGAAGCAATTGATCTTCTCACCAGAACAAAGGAGATGCTGTCTGTAGCAAACCTTAGACTGCACAATATTATATCCAACAGCCAGGAACTTATGAATGCCTTACACTCTGAGGACTATGCCACTAGTCTAAAAAACCTTGATTTAGGCACAGATGTGCCTCCTGTACAGCGAAGTCTGGGTTTGTTGTGGAACATCAAACAACAAGACACATTCACCTTCCAAGTGTCAACTTGTGACAAACCCTTCACTAAGAGAGGAGTCCTGTCGGTGGTGAATAGCATCTATGACCCACTGGGTTTCCTTGCTCCAGTTACCATTCAAGGTAAGAATTTGCTAAGACAGTTATCTATCGAGAACATAGACTGGGATACTCCCTTGCCTAGTGAGAATCAACACAAGTGGGAAAGGTGGAGATATTCCTTGAAGTCACTAGAAAAATTTCAGATCTCCTGTTGCTATGTTCTAGGTTCCACTTCAACTGCTAACCGGAGAGAGACTCATATTTTCTCTGATGCATCAGTTGAAGCTATTGCTGCAGAAGCCTATTTGAGGACCTCTGAAATGAATGGAGAATCACACTGTAGTTTTGTCCTAGGCAAGGCAAAACTCACTCCCAAACCTGCACATACCATACCAAGACTTGAACTTTATGCAGCCGTGCTAGCAGTAGAAATTGCCAAAGTCATTCAAGTAAAATAAACACTAGAATTGATTCTTTCACCTTCTATACAGACAGTAAGGTAGTACTTGGTTACATATACAACCAAACAAAACAGTTTTATGTAAACGTCAGCAACAGGGTTGAACGTATTAAGAGATTCTCTCTACTAAGTCAATGGAATCACGTTCCCACTGAACTCAACCCATCTGACTGTGGTACCAACTTTGTTGGATCATATAAAGAGCTACGATTGGACAATTTCCTGGCCAACAATGGATATACTTGGTTGTTTAATCCTCCACATTCTTCACACATGGGAGGATCCTGGGAACGAATGATTGGAGTAGCACGAAGAATTCTTGACTCCATGTTGCAGACTTACAAGTCTTTACCACTCACCCATGATACTTTGTCTACCTTTCTCGCTGAAGTGTCTGCCATAGTGAACGCAAGACCTTTAGTGCCGGTATCTTCAGATCCTGATGCTCCAGCAATCCTTACTCCAGCTTTTGCTTCTTACTCAAAAGATAGGGTCTGCTGTAATATCTTCAAGTGAGATCGAACCCAAGGATATCTACAGGCGTCAATGGAAGCAGGTGCAACATCTAGCCAACGTGTTTTGGCATCGCTGGAGGAAGGAGTATCTTCATCACCTTCAAGGTCGTAACAAATGGCAAACATCTAAGCTGAATCTTAAGGTTGGAGATCTAATCCTTCTAAAAGACAAGGACGTTTTTCGGAATGAGTGGCCTATGGGTCTTATTACTAAAGTTATGCCCAGTGATGATAACAAAGTCTGGAAGGTAGAAGTCAAGGTAACCAAGGGAGGAGCGACATGAACCTTTAGTCCACCAATTACATAGTTAGTACTCCTTTTGTCAGGTGAGTGACTTGTACAAGGACTAGCCATGCTGTTGGCACGGCGGGGAGTACATTGCTGCTATCTACAGGTTCTACTCAGAACTTTGGAATTCTTTGAAGACGTCATACCTTGGACTTCATGTTCTTCAATCCTGTTGAACTTATGTTTACGCTTGTTTTGTTGCATGCTTTTCATCACAGGTTCCAGGACATTTATCAGTACTGCACTTATTGAATATATATATATTAGTTTATGGTTATGAAATCTAAAGATTTCAGACTATGTGAATTATTATTGCTCTGTGTCTTTAAGCTCTGCTCCCTTCTGTCTAGCTGAACTCTCTCTCCCACCATAGTTCTGTATATTCCCCTCTACTTCCTGTCTCTCTCTCAGTGCTCAGTTTACCCTCCATGCTGAAACATCTTTCCATGTGGCTTACAACACCAACGTTTTTCTACCTATGAATATCTATCATAAAACGGAACATTCGAAAGGATTCATCGTCTGTCTCACAAACAGTGAGCTATTTATTGAGTTAAGCTGTCTGAATTGATGCAAGGGATAAATAGAACACCAGGTCGTGTAAGCCCTACATGAAGCTGGAGATAAAGTTTATGGCCTTGTAGTTGAGTCAGAACATTACTGCAGTTCTATTTGAACACTGTAAATAGACACCTTTAGCCTCAACCATTCCAAGAAATACCATTGCCTTGTTACTGCACCTTATTGGATACAGTTAATGAGCTCTGACTGCCGGTGAAGACCATCAGGCCTGCAACTGAGACTAGAAATAAAAAATGAAGCGCTAAGTGTTCAGAGAGGCCTAGGATTCACCCTGGGTCTCAAGGATAAGTGCAAACCAAGTATTGAAAAATTAAAGTCCACACTAACGTGATAATAAACAAATAATGTCCATAACGTGAATGGTGAAAATTGAATGGCGAAACAAGGTTGGAAACCATATGGAACATCAAATCTTCATAGAAGTGAATGGATAAATACTCTTACCAGATGGACCCACTTGTCAGCGACAGTGGGTCATTAGAGCATGGTATCCCCACGGGGAAAACTCAAAACTTGTCTGTAGACAACGATCATGGATGGAATTCACAAGCTTGAAAGGTGTCGATTCAAGATGTCAAAAAAAGGGGGATTCCAGCAAAGGACTCACCATGCGGTGGTCTCAACTCAGGTAATACACAGGGCAGTGTAGCAATACTTACCGTATATACTCGAGTATAAGCCGACCCGAGTATAAGCCGAGGTACCTACTTTTACCACAAAAAACTGGGAAAATGTATTGACTCGAGTATAAGCCGAGGGGGGGGGGGATGTGCCCATTGCCATCTCACTCTGCCACCTCACTGCCCATTGTCACCTCACTGTGCCCATTGTCGTTTCACTGTGCCCCCTTACTGTGCCCATTGCCATCTCACTGCCCATTGTCACCTCACTGTGCCCCCTTACTGTGTCCATTGCAGCCTCCCTGTGCCCGAGTCAGTGTACCTCAAAATCTTGTAATTCCGTGGCCGGCGTCCATTGTTCAAATCTCGCGCCGTTCTCCCTGTCCCTTCCGTGATAGGCGTTTCCAGCAAACACTGTGTTGAGTGTTTGCGCCTATCACGGAGGTCCTCTCATTCGCCGACTCCGTTTCCCAGCAGGCACTGTGTTCAGTGCTCGGCCAATCACGGACGTCGGACAAGAGGACCTCCGTGATAGGCGCAAACACTCATCACAGTGTTTTCTGGAAATGCCTAACGCGGAAGGGACAGGGAGAACGGCGCGAGATTTGAACAATGGACGCCGGCCACGGAATTTCACGATTTTGAGGTACTGACTCGAGTATAAGCCGAGGGGTATACTTTCAGCCCTAAAAAAGGGCTGAAAAACTCGGCTTATACTCGAGTATATACGGTATCTGAGTCCTGGATGACACAGAGGAGCCAGAACTTCCAAATGATCGATTCACCATGACATGGAAAAAGAAAAAAGGAGGGGAGGGCTCCAATAGTGTAAATCAGTTTGAGGGTTTATTGGATAAAACCATCATTACATAAAAGTGATCACATGAAAAAAACAAATAAAAATTGAGGCAATAAGCGGAGTGGTTGAACCGGCCCTAATTGGATATTGAAATCGATCGGATCACACAGATCGATCGTACCTCTTTACTCCAAACTGCCCCTATGAAACCCAGAGACGATAAGTTTCGATGGTCTTTCTTTACCACATACTCATCTCAATCAAGGCAGATCAAGGAAATCCTTAGAAGGCATTGGGGCGTTTTTCAAAACGATCGCCTTTTGGGACCAGCACTACCCGAGCACGCTGGAGTCATTTTCAGGGGGGCTCGGTCAGTGCAGGGGCAGATCGCGCCTAATATTATCGATCCTCCCAAAAATATCTCCTTTTTTCAGAATTGCATTGGCTATTATCCATGCCGTAAATGTAATGTTTGTTTGCACAATACTTGTGGTAGGCGTAAGAGTGAGACTTTTCAGTCTACTGTTACTTCACGCATATATCACATGAAGCGTTTTACCACCTGTGCAACCAAATACATAGTCTATCTTTTAACGTGTCCGTGCCATAAACAATATGTAGGACGGACCATCAGGACTTTCAGTATAAGGGTCAATGAGCATATTGGCAATATTAAAAACGGTAAACCTGACCATACCGTATCACGGCATTATCTGGAAAAACATAACCGTGACCCTAAGGGAACACAGTTCCTAGCCATTGACCAGTTTGTTTCTCACTGGAGAGGAGAATCTCGGGTTAGAGGAGTATCTCGGCTCGAGACTTACTGGATATATGAGCTTCGGACGTACTCACCATTCGGAATGAATGTAGAATGGGACATTAATTCCTTCATTAATTTAGCTTAGAACTTTGATAATTTTCATATTATCCAGTACGTTTCATTGTTTCTGATGTTGTGTACGCTATTGTACCTGGTCCGGAGTGTCACATGTTTATAGATAGGGCATATTTTGTTTGTAGGGATCCATGTGTGTCTTTTAGTTATTTTTTATTAATATTACAATTGATTCATATTCATTAAGTATGTATCAATATATGTTTTTGTATGAGGGTTTTAAGACTATGCGTCTTTTTTTTTCCTAGACATTAGTTTATTCTTAGTTTACGAGGTTTTGTATATGCACTAGTATACTAGTTATTGGCCACAAGATGGCTCCCTTCGGTTGAATTCATTTTTCACTAATTAGAGGTTTACTGTGGGACGCCTTGGCTTCTATGGTGCAATGCACAGCGTTCGCGGCCGTCTCCCTGGCAAATCACGGTGATTGACGCCGTGCGTCGTCACGCTACAGCGTCATGACGTCACGGCGTCCCGCAAATCTTGCTGGGTCGGTTTGCGCATGTCTGAATGCTTGCGGTCTATATCGGCGGCTCTGTGCAGCAAGGATTAATGTTCCTTGCTGACAGTGGAGTCTGCCTAGGTCCCGGATTGGGCCAATGACGGTGAAGTGGGCTGTACATACTGGGCTTATTGCCGCCCACTTCCTAAATGCCGTTTTGGCTGGCTTTTTTGGGACCATACCATTGATTTTCCACCTTATGCTTCCTGGGTCAACTAGTGATAGCTCAGCGTGCACGATTCTGATTGGCCACATCAGTGAGGCTGCGAGGTCATCTGATCATATGATGGGCTCTCCTCCAATGACGGGCCGGTCTGGATCCTGCTTGCTGATTTGTGCGTTACAATCAATACTGGAGTGTTTTATTATAAATATTTGGCAGTAAGTGGGAGCAGGTTCAACCACTCCGCTTATTGCCTCAATTTTTATTTGATTTTTCATGTGATCACTTTTATGTAACAATGGTTTTATCCAATAAACCCTCAAACTGATTTACACAAAAAAAATAAAAATAAACGCACTGATTTCTTTGACTTAATACCTTAAAGGGTTTGTAAACTCTCGTATTTTTCACCTTAATGCATCCTATGGCCGTCACTGGCCCCCCAGCCCCCCCCTAGTTTAATCTACCTGAGCCCCGAATTTGCCTCGGCAGGGACGCGCTGTCCTCCTCTCCACGGGGTCCCGGCTCTTGAGTGGATAGATTGATAGCAGCACAGCATTGGCTCCCGCTACTGTCAATCAAATCCAAAGACGGGGCGCTGGGGGCGGGCTGAGTCATATGTAGCGCCCTCCCCAAAAGGTGGGGAAGCTATTTACAAATATAGAGGGATGTCTGAGCCAGTAATTGGACTTAGAGGGTTGAATTGCATTTAATTTTACCTGCTCTAGCTGTGGTTTGCCCTTATTGCCTGTAGGTGGCATAACCACCTCAGGCACCTGTTGGAACTTGGGCAAACCATGGTGCATTGAGTGGCCCTTCTCGGCAGCAGTACAGTGGGAGTGGTCGATCCGCTGTGCCTGCTGAGAGGGGATACTTAAGGGGCAGACGCCATTGATTGGAGTCCGTTTCCGCCCCGCAGCCATCAGGTCATGAGGTGTGTGTGTGTGGTCCTGGTCTCAGGGCCACGTTGGCCCGAGGCTGCATCGCTCTCTAGTAGGCCCAGTTAGTCTGGCTGGGGCCTACAGTCGGAGAGGGGATCCCAAGCTGTCCGTCCACATGGGGAGGAAGCTATCTTGGTGAAGGAGACCAGGGGAGGACCTGCCCTGGAGGAGACCGGCAAAGTGCTGCTATCTTGGGTGAGGCCTGGTAACTTTGGCAAGGAAGGATCCACAATATTACAAGCCCTGCAGTTCGCCGGATTGGCTTAAAGGCCCTTTAACTGTACGGCTGGAAGTTTGGGACTTTAAAATCCTGTGGCAGAGGATTCCTGGACTATCCATTTGCTCAACTTCAAAAGGTCTGTGGCAGAGACTTTGTACACTTCAGAAGGTCTGTGTCAGAGACCTGCTTCATCTTGGGCAGTCTGTGGCAGAGACTGCCCTGTTGCTGATTCGTGTGTCATCCCGGCTGCTAGGCCATGTGAGAGGGGACTATCCGGGTGACCAATACCCACTCTAACATTGAGAGTGGTGAGTGACTTTGATCCGAGACTGTTATATTTTGTGGTGAGTGCCTGAACCTTCCCCTACTCTTCTACGCCTTCTACTTCTCAACGTTTACTGCATAAGAAAAAAAAAGCCTAACTGTTTGAGGTTTTACATCTGTGTGGACATTGCATTACTACAGATTTTCTTACCCGGACAACAAAGCTGAAGAGGTAACGTGCAAATCCCAAAACTAACCAGCGGCCCTCTAGGGGGTATTGCTACACATACATTCAGTGGCTATGGATGCCGAATGAATGACTCGGGAGCACGCCCGCAAGGTAACCCCCCGGGAGAGCGCTTCTCCTAGGGGGTTATCTGATGCGGGGAGGAGCCGCAAAAGCCGCCGAGAGACCCCAGAAGTCAGTGTTCGGGGCCACTCTGTGCAAAACGAACTACACAGTGGGGGTAATTATGACATGTTTGTTATTTTTATTTTTTTATAATCGAACCTTTACAATCATTTTAAGGTTGTGCAAAGATATCTGAACCCAGAGTGTCAGGTGGGTTGGAATGTTTACAGGGTAATGGTGATGCAGATGAGCAGGTAAATCCAAGCAGTCCTCAAGGGGGTCATGCTACATGTTGTAGGGACAGGAAGTAAAGGAAATTTGCCCCAATTACATGAATAAAAACCTGCCAAATATTTAACTCTTCTTCTAAAATAAAACAAAAAAAGACTAGAGTTAGGCTTTAAGAAATTTCTGTGGTATAGGAAATGAAAAACGAAAAAGCCCTTCAAGTTCTGCTACTAATAAAACAAATGTTGATAGACAGTTATTTTATAGGACGACTACGTCAGCACAGGGACAAAGGATGTGACTTTTTTGGCTCTTCTTGGCATTTCTCATACACCATGGTGTTTTCTTACAGGTCCTCTGGGATTTGAAGAAATAAAAGTTCCTGAGAACATGGCATTGCCTGGGAGATCATGCATCTCTGGGAATGAAAGAGTTATTAAGGTGTGAGGCTTAGAAGCCAAGAAATAATTTATTTATTAAGTGTGTATCCATTTATATATTCTACATTAGATGGGAAAAATCGAGGAAATAAGACAACACTTATTTTTAGATGCGAAACAGATTTTTTAAAAGCCAGAATTATTTAGCAATTTAAAAAAAGCAATATTGGCAAAAGTATAGTGGATCACAAAGCATATAGCCATAAGAAGTTCCAAGCTATTGCTGAGGGGATGTGGTGTTTTCTTGTGTAGCCAGGTGCTTGGGTACAAGAATATGGAGAACACGCCAGAACATCAGCTACAACTGCTTTCACTTTCACTTTGACTGCAATGCTGAATGTTGTGTTACACTACAAAGTTGTGTTCCCTCCAGTTAGCGGTGGGAGAGCTGTAGCCAGGAAAGTCTATAGACTTCTATGCAGAACACGGAGGATCATGGGACATGAAGTTCATGAAGTAAGCCAGATTGTGGAACTCATGGACCCTTTGCATAATAATAGCCAAGAGACACTGAGGCAAGGAGGAGCAGTGGAGATGCTTGTCTCAGACTGTTCAGCTAGGCTCCCTTTTTTTTGCAGCACAGGAGCCAAGGTGTGAACATCAGTCCTGGTGCACACAGACCATCTAATGTACAGGGTAAGTCACCAGAGCCAGAGAATGGGGCATGTGAGTGCCGTTTTGTACCAGTCTGTCGGCCAGCGCAAGCACCACCACTGAGATAATACCACTATTGCCACAAGGAGAACCTGAGTCATTCTGCACAGATTCAAGGGACCATTGTACATCGGTTGATCACAGCTGTATCACTTGGACTGGTGAGAGGGCATTGCTGCTCTTGCTGCTATTCAGGGACTGGACATATGATGAGCAGCATCCGATACTGCATGCAGATTCATTTGTACTGTGCACTAATTTGAGTCTGGGTCCCAATGCTAGCCGACTGAAGAGTAGGGAAAGGGACTGTTTTTTTTTTAAAGTTGTTCCACAAGGCCCCTATTCACTGCCTAGATACTGTAGAAGGTACCTCCCTTACATACAGTTCTGGTCACAGCATAGTCATCCATAGAGTGCATTCTAGAAGTATAACACCCTGATTAAAGGAGGCTCATTGCAATACTGACTATTGGTATAGTTAAAGTTATCATTGCTAATGTTTATGCCAATCCTATTGCATAGTACTTTTACCAAATTGCTGCGGTTTAGTGATTATGCTGTCTGGTGAGTTGCATTACTCTATACTACAAATCTACTCTCTTATGCATTTACTGCTATTTACTTTAATATGTGACCATATACTAAGTCCTGTTTTCACTAGTAGTTAGTCTGGTGTCTGTTTCCTGATATGGTATCCTTATTGTGTGCAAAGTATTATTTTTGGTGCTTTCAGTGGCACTGCAAGCTCTGTTTGCTTAACCTGGTGTGTCAGAGGGGCTGAAGTTATTCATAGCATTGAGGCAAAGAGCAGAGAACCCATTCTATCCAGCAGCTCCTACTTTAGTTCCCTTCCCTCAGAGCATGCCGGAGGCCCAGAGAAGATCATAGAGAAGGCGGGTGGACCGTGAAAATCCCTAGGCACAGAGGAGGAAGAATTTTTAATCCTCCTCCGCTTTGAATGATGGGGCCGCCTCGACCTCTCTCTGCATTAGGGCAGGGAGTCTGGGACGCAACGTCACTGGTTGCGAGACGCCAGGCGGCCCTAGCAACCAGTGGCCAGTAGAGCCTCAGTTAGCAGTGGAGGTGGAGCTAGTGCTACAGGTTCCTAAACTAGAACGGCACTATCTCAGTATAGTCTATCTGCGCCTCTGCGGCACCCTATTTTCAAGGCATGAGATTGGCGGCCCAGTCCGCCCCTGTTCCCTGCATTCCTCATCAAACAGACTGCTCACTAGTGTCCCTTCTGCTCGTGGGGGTGGCGGTGCCACCCTGTAAAATGCCGCCCGAAGCAAACGCCTTGTTTGCTATGCAGCAGATATGCCCCTGTTTATGGGTTTATAAGATTTGCAATCATTGCAGATTTTACACAATGTCCAGCATGGTAGATAGTGAATCAATTCCATTTGCCTAACACTTCCTAGCACTTTTTAGTCCACAGATACAAACCCCTACCTTCATAGGTATGTGCACAGGGTGTGCCGGATGTGCCTGCTGGGCACACCCTAATCACCCCATTCACATTAGAGTTATTGTTCTGTGTGCATTTCCTTTCTGAAAGCCTTTCTTTCTAACTCTAATCTGCAGGCAGGGAGATCATGTGCTGGTGGGGTAAGGAAAGAGTGCTGCAAAGAAGACTGTATGTACAGTATACATACATACATACACACACATGCATGTGTGTTTGAGCTTTTTTTTTTCTACCTGAGGAAGGGGCTTGACCCCGAAACATGTAGTCTCTCTGTCAGCCGAGTTATCTCCCTGGTTTCCCTGGCATCAGCACCTTTGTACTGGTTCCAGCTCTCGGATTTGCCCATAGCCCGCGGATCGCTCTGCACTACTTCCACCAGGCCTTGACGTCACTTCAGCACGACAGGCATGGCTCGAACGGCCGCTGGGCCTTGCTGGCCTGTGCTACCACTACAGCTCCATTCATCCTGTGTTTCCAGCACACTGGCTTCCAGATCCTCGCATCCTGTGCCCCTGGTTGGGATCCTCTGTGTTCCATCAGAGCCTCCTTGGCATTCATGCGGCCCCAGCCTCCAGATATTCATAGTTCTGGTCCATCATGATTTCTGCATGGTTACCAGACTGCTGTATACCTCGGTACCCCATACCCTCATTACCTATGGAATATTTTTTTATTTTTTTTACTCATCAGAGGCCCATCGCTTTCTTCCCATGTTGGTTTGTTTTGTCTACTGAATGACCAGCCTCAGGCATATAGATACCCAATCTTGTGTCATTTGCTCAGTCCTGGGGCCGTCTGACCAGAACCTTTAGCATCATGATCTAAGACAGGTACCGGTAGGCCTGCTTGCCTTAGGGGAATGGAGGCTGCTAAAGGCAGAAGAAACAACAGCCAACTATAGTTCCTTACCTAGGCTTTGGGCTGTGCATTACAGTAACTAAAGGCAATTGTTTTATATTTTTGTGTAGAGTGGAATGGGATTAGAACACATGTCAGGTTTTAATTGCTGTCCATGTCCCTGTAAGGTAGATACTCTCACTTACTGTTTTGGCTGTGTGACAGGAAGTGAAATGAAATCTCCCCAATGGGACACAGATGCCAAAAATTAGGGGTTTATAACCCTCTTTTACACCATCCAAAGTGAAAAAAATAAACGTTTTGCCTTTAGTTCTACTTTTTTCATTTTCTATTTTTTTCATGAATAGATAATTAAAAATGTATGTTTTCTTTGTTTTCTTTGCCTATTGTCAAGCATTACCTGCAC
This sequence comes from Rana muscosa, assembly GCA_029206835.1. NCBI lineage: Eukaryota > Metazoa > Chordata > Amphibia > Anura > Ranidae > Rana > Rana muscosa. The sequence goes on from CM055121.1 coordinate 671,813,485, forward strand.
ATACACTTAATGCAAATTTGCCACATAGGAGATGAAACTATTTCTAAAGTCACCTATACATGTTAAATGTGTGTTAGATAAATTTAAAATTATACTTTATATGTCAACTATCAAGATGCATATTAATCTTCTAAAGTTAAAATGTTTGTTTTATATAACTCTATTATACATAAATATGCTGAATAGCTCTAATAGTCCTAATTACTGGAATAAGTCATATGACCATATTATATTTGTGCAAAAAATGTGCTGACTTATAGTAAAACTGTATTTTGCTTACATCTGCCAAACATGGGCTGTGAACCATGAAATAATTTATGTTTCCATTGTATGAGATAATTTATGTATCCATTGTATGAAATATCCTGTCATAAGGTGTAGGCTGAAAAAGGATATGTCCCTCTTTCCTGCTAAAACGTCAGAATAAAGGTTGAAATTATACACATGATCAGGACATTACGAGCAGGAAAGGGGAAGGTTTAAGGGTTATAAAAGCAGAATGTAAATCTATGACAGGCAGAAAATGGATCTCTGAAGCCGCAAATATACTTTAACCATTTTCTCTGCATATGCAATAAAACATCTTGACTTGTAACGAGAGTCGGTCCGAAATTTCTTTGACATTTTGGTCCTTCGGACCGGAAGTCCAAATTCCTGGAAAGCACTAGCCAACAACCCAGTGAACCGATGTCCGTACGGCAAAAAACTGTAAGTCCTCCGTCTTAAATTTGACGTTAACAGAGGCCGGCTCACTGAACTAGTGCCTCCCGGGCAGCGACTTACCGGATCAGCACAAGAGACCGCTCTCGGGGCAAGGTAAGATATTTTCATTTATTATATTATACCTTTAGGCCTAAATGTGATTAGGGATTTAATGAATTAAGGGATTTTTGTTAAATACATATAATATAGAGATGAATTGAATGTTTATCTGTTGTGTATATGTTTTGCTTTATCCGAGTTGAAGGAATATAAGTAGATACGTCCGTAGTTTAAATCCCTTTGATATAGGAGTATGGTCCCATTCTAATACCCGGGTGCAGATAAAGGAAATTTGTCGACAAAGGACCTAGGTCCTGACAGCCTTGTAAACTGCAGGAATTCCCGTGGGGGACACATAAATATTCCTACATCAAAAACATGAACCCCTGTTAATACAAAGGTATGGCCTGATAGATTTCCAGGTAACAAATAGAGGTAATTTGACGAGCCCTTGCGCTCAGCCAGCCTCGTATGTTGTGTAAAAAACCTGTACAGGCATTTATAAATACCGTTGAATTAACAAATATTAATGTTTTGATAAAGTGTGGGAACAACAGTCGAGAGAAATTAAGTCTCTTTTGTAATTCTGTTCATGCTCCCTACAGTTTACTGAAATATTAATGTTTTGATCAGGGGGGGTTGACCAGTCAGGTGAATTTACATTCGCCTTGTAATTCTGTTCATTCTCCCTATAAATGAATAAAACATTAAGTAAGAAGACAAGACACCAGTATTATAGCAGCACACAAGATCAATAATCTAGAAGTGATATGTCACGACTAGAAAGTTTGTGAGTAGCTGCAGAAGTGATAAGATACTGTGTGCAGGTATTGTGTCAGTGTGAGAAGACCTTACAAAAAAAAAAAAACTCTGTGTGCACGTTAAAATGGGTGTGATCCATGGAAAATCTGTTGGTTTGAATGAAGATGCTAAGTATATGTGTAGTCTAGACAAAGAGAATGTGAAATTTCTTAAGATGTGGGAAACAAAATATGATTTTGATACTTCCTTAAATAAGGATGGTTGTGTAATGATGTGTAGAAAGCTTAAAAATAAGGCCGGCCCGAAAAAAAAGGAAACAGAAGAAATTAGGTCTTCCCCAGGCAAAAAAATGGCTTGAGGAGGCTAATCGTAGGGTAAATTCAGAAAACCATAAAAAAACAAAAAAAAAAAACTATGTTTTTAGACAAAGAGGAGGACAATAATATGACCGTCCTCCGAAGCTTAGTTCAGCAAGTATTGACTGAACAAAACTCAACAAATCAAATGCACCCAACAGCCCCCACACACCCTTTAGAAGATACCCCAAACCCACTGACAGTTGCCGCTCCCCCTTTAACCACAACTCCCACTCCCAAATCCCTATACCCTATTGCAGACTTACATTCCCCACCACCATACGGGACAGAGGCATGCAATAGGCCACCTCGACTGACCCCCCGACTATCGGCAAACAACCCTTTTTCCATGCAATGTGACCCCCCCCACTGTTTGCTGTCCCTTCGTGGTCACCTGGGTCACCCCCAGATGCAACCGTTTCTCCTACGGCTGCAGCAAAACCCCCTCTCAAAATGACCCTTGCTGTCCAGAGAAGTCCACAAGGGACCCCCCTTACAGCAACGGTTACAAAACTCGTCGGCCACCTGCTCAATAAATTAATATCCCCCGCAGCTGGGGAACAAACAGAATTTGGGGAGGAAGAGTTCCCATTAATTGAAGTTCCCAACCCTAGGGCAGGACAAGATGTAGGAGGTGTACCAGCCCCCAACACTATGATGGTCTATCACCCCTGGACCCCCGAGGATGTTAAGAAAGCTATTGAAGGGATACCACATCCCAAAGTTAACATAGCTCAATTCAGGGATGGTATCATGGGAATGATTGCTAGCTATCATCTCAATGGGAGGGAAATAGAGCAGGTCATCCGACAGGTACTGGGACCTGACTGGCATCATGTAGTGGGAGATTGGAGTGGATTAAACAACCAGGGAAGGGTGTTGCCTCATGATGATGCAGCACTCGAAGTCAGGAGAAATGCTCTTATAGCAAGGATAGAAAATAGATGGGTACGTCGGGCCGACTGGTCCATTATAAATCAGTGTATGCAAGGAGAAGAGGAAACAGTGGATAATTTCATTGTTAGGATGAGGGAGATTTTCAATAACCACTCTGGGATAGAAATACCAGCAGACCAAGTGAACGATAGCCCATATGAGCAACAGCTAAAGAATGCAATCCTGAAGGGGCTGATAGCCCCTATATCAAGTTTTGTTACCAAACACATGATTAACCATAGGATTTGCAGACTTCGGGAGCTAATTGAGTATGCAAGGCATGCTGAAAGGCACTTCCAATCAAAAAAGAAAGTAAAAAAAAGGGAAGGTGTTTATGATGGGTGAAAGTAATGATGTGTATGTTGTTGAGAATCGGAACAAAAGATTGGGGAACACTCGAACAAGGCCCCGCATTCAGGATTATGAGGGGAAAAAGAAGAGGGGGGAGTGTTTCCTGTGTGGTAAAAGAGGTCACTTAGCGAGAGCATGTGAGTCAAACAGAGAGGAAGAAGCATGACTAGAAAATGTTGGTATGTCCACAGAGAGAGATACAGAGGGAAATGAGGAGAAAGAGTCTGAGATCTTGGATGTGTGTAATGTTGAAGCTTGTTTGCATGCTGAAGTCAAGCCAGAAATAACATTGATTGTAAAGGGTAGTTGGGTAACATTTCTCTGTGACACCGGGGCTTGCAGGACCCTAATACACCCACTGGATATGCCACCAGGGGTAAAGAAAACAGGTGTAGTATATGTAAAGTCCGCAAATGGGTTAATGCACCAGGAGGCCGTGTCTGAAGGCCTTACTGTGGAAGATCCACAGACAGGTAAAAAGGCTCAGTGTAAAATTGTAATTTCAACGAAATGTCCTGTTAATTTGTTGGGTAGAGACATGTTGCATGCTCTCGATATTTCTGTCATACCAGTGGAGGGGGGCCTCAAAGCCCATCGGCTGTGTGAAAAACGAATCACAGCCGTGGATAATGAGCCCCGATACTGGTATAGCTTGGATTTGCAAACTGAGGGGTTAAAGATGCCCAAAACCCTGACAGAAATAGTTGAAGAAGAGCCTGTGAGGAGCGGGTACAAGGTCCAGACGAACCTCCATTGCACTATGTACTACAAATGACCTCAGGGCCTGATAAGTCTTATGAGAAACAGTTAATGAGTCTCGCTAACACTGAAGTGCTCTTAAGATACCTGTACTGTGATAAGGAAGGAAATAGTGTGGCTACTTGTCTCCTACCACAACCAATTCTGCAAATATATAGGCAGGATACTGTACCTCATGTTTCGGTCACCCGGAACCCTGGGGTATCATGGTATGAGCTGGGAGAACTTATCACAGACTGGGTTCTACTAACAGATGAGGAACTAGAATCCAAAGGGATTCGGAGGTGCAGATTAGCATGGTTTGTTGAATGTACACCCAGAATCCACATGATTGAAGTTTGTGACAAAAGACAGTGACTGACACTTTTGACCCAAGAAGAAGAGGATGCCTTAAAAGACGTCCCCGATTTCTTGTGGTCAAAAGGAAAAACAGACGTTGGACTAATTAAAACAGCCAGTGAGGTCCAAATAACCCCTAAAAGTACAATGAGGCCTCATCAAAAACAATATCCACTAAGGAAAGATGCCGAAGAGGGAGCAGACCACTTGATAATGGAATTACTAAAAAATGGTGTCATCATTGAATGTCCGGATTCACCATGTAACACGCCCCTGTTCCCAGTCAGGAAGCAGAAGGGAGGGGAAGATGGGTGGAGACTTGTACAGGATTTACAGGCGGTCAATAGGGCCGTATTACCGAGGGCCCCGGTGGTCCCAGACCCGCATGTACTTCTGAACGACCTTCACCCAGATAACAAGGTATTTTCTGTCATTGATATCAGTAACGCTTTCTTTTCTATTGCCTTACACAAAGACAGTCAGTTCTGGTTCGCTTTTACACATAAAAAGAAAAAATACACATACACTAGGTTACCCCAGGGATATTGTGAAAGTCCAACTATTTTCTCACAAGAAATGTCCAATAATTTGTCTCGGTTTGTACCTCCCTGTGGGAGTCAAATTCTCTTGTATGTGGATGACATTTTGGTAGCAGCTCCTTCGGAGCAACAATGCAAACTTGACACCTTGGCTCTGATGCATTTCCTCGCAGAACAAGGTCACAAGGTCAGCAAGCATAAACTACAACTATGGAAAGAAAAGGTGACATACTTGGGTTATATTTTGTCTCAAGAAGGCAGACATCTGGATGAGATCCGAAAAGAGGCCATCCTTCGAGTCCCCAAACCACGCACCAAAAAAGAAATGATGTCATTTCTTGGTATGGCAAATTTTTGTAGAGCATGGATAGCTAATTATGCTACGGAGGTGGCGCCTCTTTCTGATCTCATCTATGGTACACAAATGTCTGCGAAAGATTGCATCCAGTGGAATGTACAAGCAGAGGATGCATTTACAAAAGTGAAGCACCTCATTGTGGGTTCCTCTGTGCTCAGCTTACCCAATTACAGTAAAATATTTTATCAGACTGTAGACTGTAAAGAGGGGTACATGACTTCTGTTCTCACTCAGGTTTATGGGGACAAACACAAACCAATTGCATTTTACTCAACTAAATTAGATCCAGTGGCACGGAGTTTGCCCCACTGTGTACAAGCTGTAGTAGCAGCCTCATTGGCCATACGGTCCTCTGCATTGATAGTATTGTTCCATCCCCTGGTACTTAAGGTCCCACATGCCATCTCAGTGATCTTACTACAAGACAAGATCTCCTATTTATCTCCAGCCAGACATTTATCATGCATGACTACACTTCTGGGACAGCCACACCTTACAATTGAGAGGTGCACTACATTGAATCCCGCTTCACTAATGCCAACACCTGGTGACGGGGATCCACATGATTGTATAGCTCAAATTGATGAACGAGTACTCCCTAGAAAGGATCTCACTGATGTTCCCTTTCTAGATGCTGACATTACCTTCTTTGTTGATGGGTCGTGTAGAAAAAACGATAAAGGGATAAATCAAACAGCTTATGCTATAGTGACACATGACCAGGTCATTGAAGCCAGATCCCTTCCCAATTCCTATTCTGCACAACAAGCTGAAATTATAGCCCTGTCTAGGGCTTGCAGTCTAGGGGAAGGGAAAAAAATAAATATTTATACTGACAGCCAATACGCTTTCTCCACTATACACATATTTGCCCAGCAATGGAAAAATAGGGGTATGATTACGTCCACAGGTAAACCGATCACACATAGAGATCTCATTCTTGCCCTTCTAGAAAATTTACAAAAACCAGCACAAGTGGCTATTTGTAAATGTGCAGCACATAGAAAGGGAACAGATCCAATTACCCTAGGGCAGGGATATGCAATTAGCGGACCTCCAGCTGTTGCAAAACTACAAGTCCCATCATGCCTCTGCCTCTGGGTGTCATGTTTTTGGCTGTCAGAGTCTTGCTATGCCTCATGGGACTTGAAGTTATGCAACAGCTGGAGGTCCACTAATTGCATATCCCTGCCCTAGGGAATGCACTAGCAGACAAGACAGCAAAAGCAGCTTCTGAAGGACAGCAAATAACATACATATGTTATACAAATCTCCAAGTAAATGGTGAGGTACGGAAAGCTATTGATGAAACATGGTTATCAGAAATGCAGAAGGCATCACCGGAAGGTGAAAAACAAAAGTGGTTATCAAAAGGGGCAACACTGGTCAATGATGTATATACAAGTACAGACGGTAAACCCATCTTACCTACATCATTATTTAGGTATGCTGCATTATTGAGCCATGGGCAAGCCCATACCTCAAAAGGAGGGATGGTACAGGTGATCAACAAGGTATTCACAACATATGGATTTACGAACTACTCAAAAAAAAATTTGTCTCACATGTCCGATTTGTAACAGATACCATGCACAAGGTGCCCTACGACCCTTACGAGGTCATTTCCCACAACCCCCTTATCCCTTTCACACAATATGCATGGATTTTATTGAATTGAACAAATGTGAGAATAAAAAGTACTGTCTGGTTATTGTTGATATGTTTACAAAGTGGGTGGAAGCTTTTCCTATGACACACCCGGATGGGCAGTCAGTAGCCAAAGTACTAATCAAAGAGGTGATTCCACGACAAGGGATCCCCTCGGTAATTTACAGTGACAATGGCTCCCATTTTGTGAACCGAACAATACAACAGATTGGTAAATGGTATAATATTGACCTGAAAAACCACTGTGTCTACCACCCACAATCTGCAGGCACAGTGGAAAGACATAATGGTACCTTAAAGAGTAAACTAAGAAAATTGATGGAGGAAACAGGAAAAAACTGGGTTCAGTGTTTGCCAATGGCATTGTTAAGTACACGAATTACCCCTACTGCTAAGGGCCTAACACCGTATGAAATGTTGTATGGTAAACCTTATTATATTCCTCTCCCTGAAGAGGAAACAGATTTAGCTTGCATAATAAGACTGTTTTCAGAAAATATTACTGGGTCTGAATGTGCAAATGAGAAAGAGAGATACCCTAAAACTAAAATGTGAAGTATACCCCCTTCAGTACAAGCATTACCAGGAAATTTTTCTTGTTTCTCTAACATAGACAAGGATGGTTCAAAGGTTGGCACTCTATCTCCTGAATACTGTGCGACCACAACATCAACTACAGACATTAAGTACCAACTAAAATGGTTTCAGGAACAGAAACGGCAACTGGCTGATGTTTGGTGGCTGTGTGGGGACATGAAACTAAGACCCAGACTGCCACCTAGATGGGAGGGTAGTTGTGCCCTTACCCGCCTGTTGCTTCCCTTTTATATTGTTCCTATGACTAACAAATTGATAAAACTACCAGGTAAACACTATTTTAAACGGTTTAAGCGAGAAACACCCCAAGGATCCTTTGACAACCGGGTTTATATAGACTCAATAGGTGTTCCACGAGGAGTTCCGGATGAATTTAAAGCACAGAATCAAGTAACAGCAGGACTCACCTCACTCTTCCTATGGGTACAGCCCAATAAGAATGTCGACTGGATAAACTACATTTACTACAACCAGCAGAGGTTTGTGAATTACACCAGAGATGCTATCAAAGGTATAGCAGCACAATTGGACGCCACCTCTTTGACAGCGTGGCAGTACCGTATAGCATTGGATATGTTGCTGGCAGAAAGGGGCGGGGTATGTGAAATGTTCGGCACCTTCTGCTGCACTTTTATTCCAAATAATACGGCACCTGATGGAAGTATCACCAAGGCTTTGCAAGGCCTACAAATGTTATCCCAGGAACTAACTGAGAACTCTGGTGTAGAGAACCCCTTAACAGGACTCTTTGAAAAATGGTTTGGTAAATGGGGTGATCTTGCAAAAGGTTTGCTCATCTCTGTTGTCATGGCAGCCACGGTCCTTACGCTGTGTGGATGTTGCTGCATTCCTTGTATTAGAGGAATTCTTCAAAGACTGATTGACACATCACTAACAAAGACTATGTTTTTCCAGAACAACACTGAACTATACCCGGAACCTGATGAAGATGAACTTACAGTCCTTTCAAAAGACCTATTTGTCTAAATGATAATACCTGGTAAAATAAAGAACCTGGATATTTGAAGTATTGACATTATAAGTATAATAAGGAGGGAATGTTAGATAAATTTAAAATTATACTTTATATGTCAACTATCAAGATGCATATTAATCTTCTAAAGTTAAAATGTTTGTTTTATATAACTCTATTATACATAAATATGCTGATCAGCTCTAATAGTCCTAATTACTGGAATAAGTCATATGACCATATTCTATTTGTGCAAAAAATGTGCTGACTTATAGTAAAACTGTATTTTGCTTACATCTGCCAAACATTAGCTGTGAACCATGAAATAATTTATGTTTCCATTGTATGAGATAATTTATGTATCCATTGTATGAAATATCCTGTCATAAGGTGTAGGCTGAAAAAGGATATTTCCCTCTTTCCTGCTAAAACGTCAGAATAAAGGTTGAAATTATACACATGATCAGGACGTTACGAGCAGGAAAGGGGAAGGTTTAAGGGTTATAAAAGCAGAATGTAAATCTATGACAGGCAGAAAATGGATCTCTGAAGCCGCAAATATACTTTAACCATTTTCTCTGCATATGCAATAAAACATCTTGACTTGTAACGAGAGTCGGTCCGAAATTTCTTTAAAATGTGTAGGGAAGTGTTCTTTTGTACACTGTGAGATTGTTCACATTCATGCCTGGTACATACCATAGAGTTCTTGTTACAGATTTTTCCTGTTAAGAGGTTGTTTCCTGTCCTGTCAGGAAACCCCTCAAGGCTATATATGTGGATGTCTTATGTCGCATACACACGGTTGGAATTTCCGATAGAAAAAGTCTGACGGGATTTTTTCATCGGATATTCCGACCGTGTGTATGCCCCATCTGACTTTTTCCATCGCAAATTTCCGACAGACTTAGATAGAGAACATGTTCTCTTTTTTTCGACTGAAAAAATCTCTATCGGAAATTCCATTCGTCTGTATGCAATTCCGACGGACTAAAAACCACGCATGCTCGGAATCAATTTGACGCATGCTCGGAATCATTGAACTTAATTTTTCTCGGCTCGTCGTAGTGTTGTACGTCACAGCGTTCTTGATGAGCGGAATTTGAAGTGACCGTGTGTATGCAAGACAGCTTGAGCGGAATTCTGTCGGAACTCCGTCGGAAAAACCATCGGAGTTTATTCCCACGGGAAAACTGGTCGTGTGTACAAGGCATAACAGGAAGTGAGAGAGAGAGTGACCAGCCACATACTGACTGTGCAAACAAGAGGTGCTGCAGACTGATTTTGTGCTGTATCCATCCATCCTTCCAGGCTAAAAAGGGACAATAGGCAAGTGTTACTGCAATGTGTAGCTCACTGTTTGTTATATTACTGTCACTCCTGTGTGAGCACTCCTGTGTGGGAATCAGAGATAGTTGTCAGAGGCTTCTCTGATTCACTGAAACATTCTATTTGCATACTGCAATATACTTAGGCTATTCTCAAGTGTATGAGTGCAAAGGTCATTTGATTATAACCTATCAAGTGACTGGTTTGTGTTGAAGTGTATATCTGTCACTTTATTATTTAAAGTAACAGTGTCCCTTTTTGGTCTGGGTGGTTCCTAGCTAGTATTAGCCTAGGGAACGGTAAACAGCTCAGGGTAACGACAGGATAGGCTTCCGAAGGCCATTTAGATAGGTAGTGGTCTGGTAGCATTGATAGCCTATAGTCAGGTTAGGGACCAAGAGCTAGGCTAAATAGGCCTGATTTGCCTTGCAGGTGGCGTGTTCCAGACTTCTTCGCCATCAGTGTGTTCGTCTGTACAAGTGTCCCCTGGTTACCTCCCAGGAAGCCACCGCTCCACAGATGCATCAGCGTTTGTCCTCTCAAGCCGTATTGTGTTACGCCTTGAAAGTCTTTAGGTATATATCCGGATATACAGTATCTCACAAAAGTGAGTACACCCCTCACATTTTTGTAAATATTTTATTATATCTTTTCATGTGACAACACTGAAGAAATTACACTTTGCTACAATGTAAAGTAGTGAGTGTACAGCTTGTATAACAGTGTAAATTTGCTGTCCCCTCAAAATAACTCAACACACAGCCAATAATGTCTAAACTGCTGGCAACAAAAGTGAGTACACCCCTGAGTGAAAATGTCCAAATTGTACCCAATTAGGCATTTTCCCTCCCCGGTATCATGTGACCCGTTAGTGTTACAAGGTCTCAGGTGTGAATGGGGAGCAGGTGTGTTCAATTTGGTGTTATCACTCTCACTCTCCCATACTGCTTACTAGAAGTTCAACATGGCACCTCATGGCAAAGAATTCTCTGAGGATCTAAAAAAAAGAATTGTTATTTTACATAAAGATGGCCTAGGCTATAGGAAGATTGCCAAGACCCTGAAACTGAGCTGCAGCACCGTGGCCAAGACCATACAGCGGTTTAACAGGACAGGTTCCACTCAGAACAGGCCTCACCATGGCCGACCAAAGAAGTTGAGTGCACGTGTTCAGCATCATATCCAGAGGTTGTCTTTGGGAAATAGACGTATGAGTGCTGCCAGCATTGCTCCAGAGGTTGAAGGGGTGGGGGGGTCAGCCTGTCAGTGCTCAGACCATATGCCGCACACTGCATCAAATTGGTCTGCATGGCTGTCGTCCCAAAAGGAAGCCTCTTCTAAAGATGATGCAAAAGGAAGCCCGCAGACTAAGGATATGGATTACTGGAACCATGTCCTGTAGTCTGATGAGACCAAGGTAAACTTATTTGGTTCAGCTGGTGTCAAGTGTGTGTGGCACCAACCAGGTGAGGAGTACAAAGACAAGTGTGTGTTGCTTACAGTCAAGCATGGTGGTGGGAGTGTCCTGGTCTGGGGCTGTATGAATGCTGGCGGCACTGGGGAACTACAGTTCATTGAGGGAACCATGAATGCCAACATGTACTGTGACATACTGAAGGAGAGCATGATCCCCTCCCTTCAGAGACTGAGCCGCAGGGCAGTATTCCAACATGATAACGACCCCAAACACACCTCCAAGACGACCACTGCCTTGCTAAAGAAACGGATGGTAAATTTGATGGACTGGCCAAGCATGTCTTCAGAATTAAACCCTATTGAGCATCTGTGGGGTATCCTCAAATGGAAGGTGGAGGAGCGCAAGGTCTCTAACATCCACCAGTTCTGTGATGTCATCATGGAGGAGTGGAAGAGGACTCCAGTGGCAACTTGTGAAGCTCTAGTGACCTCCATGCCCAAGAGAGTTAAGACAGTGCTGGAAAATAATGGTGGCCACACAAAATATTGACACTTTGGGCCCAATTTGGACATTTTCACTTAGGGGTGTACTCACTTTTGTTGCCAGCGGTTTAGACATTAATGGCTGTGTGTTGAGTTATTTTGAGGGGACAGTTAATTTACACTGTTATACAAGCTGTACACTCACTACTTTACATTGTAGCAAAGTATAATTTCTTCAATGTTGTCCCATTAAAAGATATAATAAATATTTACAAACATGTAAGGGGTGTACTCACTTTTGTGAGATATTGTATATAGATACATATATACACTGTTCTTCTCAAATATATGTACAGGTACATTCTTCCTGTTATTGCTTTGGTTGTATGTAATGCCATCACTTTATTATACATAAAGTTACACTAATCACCTGCTGGTATGTCTGCATATCTTTACCCTTATGCCCTGTACACACGATAGGATTTTCCGTCAAAAAAAGTTGGATGTGATCTTTTGGTCGGATATTCCGACCGTGTGTATGTTCCATCCAACATTTTCTGTCAGAATTTCCGCCAGCAAAAGGTTGAGAACAGGTTCTCTATTTTTCCGAAGGAAAAAGTTCTTGTCGGAAATTCCGATCGTCTGTATGCAATTCTGACACGCAAAAAAACACGCATGCTCAGAATCAAGCAGAAGAGCCGAAATGCCTATTGAACTTCATTGATCTCGGCTCATCGTACGTCTTGTACGTCACCGCGTTCTTGACTTTCGGAATTTCAGACAAGATTTGTGTGACCGCGTGTATGCAACACAAGTTTGAGCCAACATTCCGTCAGAAAAAAAACACGGTTTTCTTGTCGGAATTTCCAATCGTGTGTGTAGCGGCCTGCACCCTCACTCCCTTCTTTATCGGTTACTCTGGCTCTGGTCTAGGGGTATCTTGGAGGGGAGAGCGGGGTGCGCCACAGCCCATGTCCTCTAGATTACAGCATGTAGAGGTGAAGGCCAGAATCAGATTTCCTTCGGGCTGTGTATACGCTCAGAGCCAGGTCTGTTCTGCTGATAACCCCCTTTGCTCCCAGTAATTGGAGTACCACACACTGAAAAGGTCCAACACTTATTTATTCCATAACGGCAAACAAATAGTCCTTTGCGAGCAGACAGTTTGAGACCCATAGAACAGTTCAGTATTGGTGGGGAGTAGGTCAAGGCACAATCCTCAAAGAAACTAAACCGTTGAGGTTTCACCAACGGTTGCTAAGCACAGTGGCTGTTAAATGGAATTTTTGGCTTCAGAGTCTCTTCCAGCGACTCTAGTGAACAGGAACTGGAGTTACCTTCGCTACGGTGCAGCCCCTGTCAGGGGGAAGACATCCCTCCAAGGGAGTTACCAGAGGCCCTGCCATCACCGGGTTAATACTGTACCGGGCTATTCGGAAGGGTTACACTCCCCGGCCTCCTCGCCTCAGATACGGGTCCCAACACCTTAGGGCCCCTCGGACTCCTCCACCCTCGTGGAACCCAGTCGAAGTTACTGGGCCCCAGGCTCCGGCAGTAGTACCTCACCCCAGGCTTAAGGTGCCTGGGATGGACTCCATCTCTCGCTCCGGCCAGGTCAAGGGCAACTGGGCCCGGAACGCCAGCACCCAGGCTGGGTGCGGCTGTGTCCTCCAACTCTGACCCCAAGGTCAGGGCGTCCGCCCCTTTTATCTCCTCTCCCCCTTGCGCCACAGCGGGTTCCCCGACCCGCTGTACCAGCGCCAGGAAAGGACAAAAAAGGGAGCAGTCTTGCGGTGCGGGTTCAACTCCAGCCCAGGGCGACAACGCCACCAGCAGGCCACAGGGAACCTTGCACCACCAGAGTCCTCCAAGAACCACAAAAAGGGATTCTCATATTCCCTAACAATTAGTACATCTGGGTTAAATAACCCAGATGCTCCCCCCCCAATTTAAATACCCGCTACACGTGTATGGGGCATTAGAAATCTATGCTGGGTATATTAGTACTACTGCTTTCAGTTATTTTGGGTGAGTTACTAGTTATTGTCCTAGAAAGGGATCATCTTTACATATGCTAGAGCCCTGTTCTAGGTGGAGGCACTGTTAAATTATATATTCATAGTCCACTCTTCCTTTAGAGAAGGCTCTGGCTAATTTGGTTACCTGTAGGTTAGCTTCATAGCCTGTGTGGAGAGGGCAACTTCATATGACCGCCACCCCATAACATGGCTACAAATGTATACTCATATTATGCTGTATTGGGAAGAGGTTCCTTTTATTATGTCACTTTTTCCTAAATGTGAAGCTGCTGCATGTTGGTTCACTTTTTTAGTTATTGACATATTCTCTTTACAGCATTATTTGACAAAAAATTGCATCAATATGTACTTTCATTTTTATATGGTGCTTTATTCGTGGATAATGCACATACTGTAAATCACCAATTCAAACACAGTACGTCACCTCCGAGTTTATACATCGTTCATGTATACTACACAATAGTTACACATTCTCTTTCATCTGTGTCTGCTTGTGCCATGCAATGCTTGAGTTCTGCATTTGCCTTGCTCTGACACCATTTATTGCATGGATATTTAGAAAAACACAATAGGCCCCAAGGTCTGAGCTACATACGTGACGTAATCTTTCCAGTTAAAAGCTTTGCCTGTATGTGGGTAGCGGGAACAGGTACCATGGTTATGATAATTACAAATATAAATATAGGTATTATCACTTACATGCAACCATGCAGGATGGATATATTAGATCTATGAGTTCCTGTGATCAAATATTGTTTCCAAAGTGCAAGTAACAGACCTTCTCTGATAACCAAAGACATCAAAAGTCATTTATATAGTAATGTCATTTGTTTATGAGGTCTACTACGTAGATATGATTAGCTAACCAATGCAATACAAGCATGTACTGGTTGTGTAACATAGTAAATATCCTGTTCGAACTGGAAATTATATTCTCATTTCTTAATGTTAAAGCAGAGCTTCTCTTAAAGCGGTAGTAAACCGTTAAAAAAAAAACATACTGCAAGACAATAGCATAATGTGCTAGTATGCATTGCATACTAGCACATTATGAAATACTTACCTTAGAACGAAGCCCTGCAGTGGCAGCTGTTCACCGCTAAAGGAGCGGACGTTCCCTCTGCGCTTCTTATGGGATCGCTGGCTCTGGCGCTGTGAGTGGCCGGAGCCACGACAACGTCACTCCCACACACGCATGCGGGAGCCCTCCATTCCGGCAAGTTCTGGCAGGGTACGCCGGACCTGCAGAGAGCATGCACTGCTGACATCAGCGGCTGCATGCAGGTCAATATCTCCTAAACTGTGCATGTTTAGGAGATATTATTTTTTACCTACAGGTAAGCCTTATTATAGGCTTACCTGTAGGTAAAAATCACCAAGCGGGGTATACAACCGCTTTAAAAGAAAACGTTCTACTCATCCTCCTCTTCCCCTCCTCTACCACTTGTGGAAGTTTATAGCTTTTTTTCAGGGAGCAGGAATCTTTTTCTGAAAGATACTCGCTCCCTTTTCCTCAATTCTCGCACAGGTGAGAATTGCAGAAATTCACCCCTCAGCGCCCCAATCCCACAACCCCCTGGGAACGCATCTCATGCATGTAAAGTGGGTAACAGGCTGTGAAGCAGGATTCTCATCCCCCCCTGACAGAACAAAAGGTGGAAATGTATTTTGAAGTGACCCGTGTGTTTGTTACTGTTATTATTTCATTCAGCAGGATTTATAACCTGCTTCTGACAGAAACTTTGTATGCTGGGGCAGCCACAAGCCTGAGTTAGAGACTAGGGATGTTGGGAAACAACTGCACTTTATATTAAACTGTCGTGTTAATCTTCAGTGAAGCTTATAAAACTTTTTCTTTGCCTAGTTTGAAGTTACTAAAGGGTTGTCATAAAGGTAACCAGCACATACAGTCTACAGCTCGGGTAACTAAGCACAATGGGGAATGAAGATAACGGTACAGGAGTCTATACAGTGTGTAAATATAGTGCTTACCAAGGTTAACAAAGGTTTTTCTAGCAGCCTGTAAGAGTGTACAGCTGGGACAGCTTATAGCAGGAGTTGTTGTTGACTCTCTCTTCCTGAGCAGGTCCGACTCCGATAGCAACAGGGGGAAGATCAGCACTGCAAAGGTCCCCAACCTGTGCACAGGTACGGAAGAGTTAAGTAAAGTGCACACATGGAGTCAGTTCTGTTACTGAGAGAGAGGTAGCGGTGATATGCTGGACAGGTGGAGAGGACATTGGCTCTGCGTATCCCTCCTAAATGCACAAGTGACCTTGGTGGTATATGTGGCGGGACCCCCAAAAATGGGGTCGCTATGATGTAAATTTAGGTGCAGTGTGGGAAATAGTGTGGCTCAAATTCTACAATTCTGTTCAATACGAACTCTGCTCTGCCATGTTGTTGCCTGGTGTATAGTTCCCCTGGGCCTGAGGTGGTGCTGTTGCCCAGGTCTCGGGTTGAACCGCAGGTGGCGTTGTGGTACGATTGGTGTCCTCTCTCGGCTACCGTGTGGTGGGCGGGCTCTGCATGCTGTGCATGATGGGAGAGGGTATATAAAGGGCAGACGCCAAGAGAGTGGAGGAGGAGTGGAGAGTGGAGGAGGAGTGTGCCCCCATTGGGGTGGTGTGCCAGGGGGATTCCAAGGACCCCTGGTGGCGAAGTTGCGCCCATTGGCCTTGCTGGCCTGGGGTGCGTGAACTGGTCAAAGAGTCTCGGACACCTTTAGTTCGAGGCTGAAATGTTCCAGGAGGCCCAGTACCTTCAACTGGGTCTACAAACAACACACTGGAGTCCCAGGGAACCCGTGTGAGGGTGACCCGCTCTGAAGGAGAGGAAACCGGGGGAGGACCTGTCCGATGGATCAGTGAAGAAATTTATGGTGAAGGAGAGGCCTGGTTACCTATCAGAGGGAAGGATTGGTGAGTTGCAATACAGCTCCTGTAGCGTGTCCCATTGACACCTATGGTCTCTACTAATCTATGGGAGTTTCAAAGTTCTAATTCAGTAACTAAAGGATTCTGTGGCAGAGAATTACTTAGACTTGTCCGTGAAGGGGACTAACTTAAAGGAACTGTTCGTGTTTCACTCCGGCTGCTGGAACCGTGAGAGGGATCTATCCGGGTGAGCAATTCATACTCAGGCTTGAGTGAAGAATAGGGTAGTTGGGTGTCGCGTGCCTGAACCTGTCCCTCTACCTACTTTGTTTCTATTTTCAACCTATTCCCAAATCTGTTTCAAGCAAGATAAAATAAACTTGTCTGTTTGGAGTTTACATACTGTTTGGACATTGGCTTTCTTTGAGAGGAAGAGCACAGACTTTTCCCTATACTCTGGGTATGAGAACCAATGGACGGGAGGTAACTCTCTGCAGGACCCAAAATTGTAAGAACACCACTCAACCTCTTAAACCAGGAGGATCCGGGCATGTGGTACGGTGTGCCTTTATCCCTGCAAGGAGAAGGTAGGCAGGAGAAAAGGGTCCGTGTGCTACATATATATTGCATTGAGAGAGTTTCAATCACCTGATCAAGTAAAGGTATGTAGGCAGTGACCCAGTACAAAGCGGCTAGCTTAGCCCAGAAGAACCCACCCCGGGGTAGGCCTCTCATGTGACCCTTGCTTGGTGCCCAACGAGGAGGAAAACATGGAGGAGGTACCACCTACCTGCCCTACAACCAATGTTGTTATAAACACACATGCCTTCAAACTTTTTGAGATGGGAACGAGGGACACCTATTAGCAAAAGTATGTATGCATAGGACACACCCCTGCCATGCCCCATAAAGAAGAATTATACAAACAAATAATGATTAGTTAAACCCACAAGTGCTTTTTTACCATTACTATTCCTTTATATTGGCTTTTGAAAATGACAAATGCAGCCATTTAGAAATTGGATGAAAGGTTTAGCACTGGGAAACACTTTTAGAGAGATAAATAGTGCATTTTTTTTTTTTTTTTTTTGTTTGTTTACAAACCTTTATTGAGGTTAAATTGAGGAGGACAGAGGGACAGTCCCTCGAAATCAGGGACAGTTTTGGGAACTACGTGAACACATTTCTTTTTGTAATACCAGCTAAAACCACTAGATGACAGTAAAAGGAAGGATTTGAAAATACGTAATAGAAAAACTAAAGTAGAACGTAATGAACGCTAAATAATTTCTTGCAATACCAGACATAGTCACTAGATGGCAGCGGCAGGTAGGGCGTGAATGACCGAATAGAAAAGTAAAGTAGAACAGCAAAGAGGAAGTAAAAAACTTTTCTGACTAATGCCATAGTTGAAAGGTTGGAAGCTGGAGGCGGAGACCCAAGAGGTAGGCATGATCCGTGAATGCAGCTTTTAATTAGTAAATAGGGTCGATTAATGAGCTCCGATTATTAATAGGAAGGAGTCAGCTTGGGTTACAGCAGTGCTTTGCCTAGCTGCCTTAGTTTTACGTTTGTTTGGTGTTTACTGTTTATGATTTCTGTATAAGTAGCTTCCCCTTAGTGTCAGCTGCCTGTCACTTGGAGACATGATCACAGGAGGACTTAGACCAGTCAGATCTGGTGCACAATCTGTACAGGAGACTCATAGATACATCTGATTGTCCTATTCCAGCTTTGAGAACTCTAATTCTAGTAAAAGGAAAACAATAGCAAAGGGGAAGTATGAAAACAGCTCATACAGAGTATAATGTGCCCATCTGATGAATAGAGCAGTTCTGCTTGGCCCCCTAGAGCCCATAGGTTGGGGGTGGTGGCATTTGCACCCTTTGTGTCCCTTGCAGTTACACCCCACCCCACGTAAGGGCGTGCAACGTGTTGTAGTTCTGGCTAAAAGTAACTGAAATGATGTGCAAAGTGTAAGGAATGTTAAACCTGTGGCCCTCTGAGCCCTCTGATGTGGCCCTCAACCTCAAACCAGTGAAATGCATTTCTAAAATACCCTGTGGGTTTGGTGCGCTTTCTGAAAGTGTACCACGCCTTCAAGATATAATAGAAGTCTATTGCAAAGCGCAGCTAACCCTCAGACTCCATTCATACAGGGGCAACACGACTTCCAGCGCGACTTTGGGAGGCAACTTGGACACGACTTGAGTATGAATCACAGGGCGACTTCAGCGCGACTTGGGGTGACTTACAACACGACTTGAAGTCACCTTCAGGACAGGGGACTTTGCCAGTGGCCAATCAAAGAGTAATCAGCTCTGTGGGAGGGAGGGGTTTGCAGAGAGAACTATTTTTATTTCCTGTAAAGTTGTTTCAGTTAAGACAGGGGATCCGACTTGGAGGCAACTTCCATTGAAATCAATGGGTACAAGTCGCCTAGAAGTCGGATTGAGGTAGTACAGGAATCTTTTCTGAAGTTGGAGCGACTTCAGTAGTGTACATTAAGACGGATCCATTCACTTACATTGATTTTTTCATGTGAGGCAACTAGGGGCGACTTGAAGTCGGATCCAAAGTTGCCCCTGTGTGAATGGGGATATGTAAAGGTTTGTTTAAAAACAAACAAACACATACTTACCTCCTCTGTGCAGTTGGTTTTGCACAGAGTGGCCCCGATCCTTCTTTTCTGGGGTCCCTCAGCGGCGCTCCTGGCTTCTCCTCTTCTTGAGTGCCCCGTTGGAGAGCCGCCCCCCCTCGGGGCACTCGTTCAGGCTCACTCCTGTGTCCCGCTGCTGCGTCTGTTGACACAGACAGCAGGACCCAGCTTGGACTCAACTTGGTTGACCAGTAACAGGGTTTGAGACTAAAGCCTCGTACACACGGCCGGTTTTCTCAGCAAGAAAGCTGCTGGGAGAGCTTGTTGCCGAGAAAACCGTTCGTGTGTATGGTTTCTCGTCGGGAAAACTGCCGGGAATCTTGACTAGAAAAATAGAGAACCTGCTCTCTATTTTCCTCGTCGGGATTCTCGGCAGTGTTTCCTGCCGAGAAAACCGTGCGTGTGTACGAGGCTTGTATGCTTACCTGTCCCCAGGTAAGCCCGCGCATGCTCGATGAGACTTTGACGCATGCGCGGTAGCTTACAAGGGTAGTGTAGGGTGTAGCATGATGGCGGTGACGGCATCAAATGTGACGAGCCCATGCTCGTCGTAGTCGATGACGTCACCACGTTCTTGCCATTCAAAAGAACAGTGGTTCTTTTGAATGGCCGTGTGTACACTCGGCGAGCAAGGCAAGCTTGCCGGGAATCTCGTCTGGAAAACCGACGTTTTTTTTCCCGACGAGATTCCCGCCCGTGTGTACAAGGCTTAAGGCCTAGTACACATGAGCCGAATGCCGGGCGACAAATAAAATTCAGCCGACATTGGGCCCGTGTGTATGGCAGCAGGTCCAACCGGCTGGAGCTGGTGTGCTTGTCTTCGTCGCTGGAAAGCCCAGGTTCAGATAAGTAAAAGGGGGGTTCTGGGGGGGCAGCTGCATCACAGGAGGTTTTTCACCTTAAAGTGGTTGTAAACCCCCAATGCGGATTGTTATACCTATAGGTAAACCTATAACAAGGCTTACCTATAGCTAATGTAAATATCTCCTAAACGTGCGCCGTCTAGGAGATATTTACCTTGTAGTGCGCCAATGATGTCATTGGCGCATGCGCTGTGAAGAAATGGCCCTCCGTGCCGTTTCTTCACTAGCAAGTGCCGTGACTGACAATTTCCGCACGCATTCCCGGGAGTGACGTCACGCAACTCCGGCCAGTCACAGAGCTAGAGTCCGCGACCCCAGAAGGAAGAGGGACGAAGATGGATGCGGCCACCAGCGGGGATGGCGCAGGCTTCATTTGCAGGTAAGTACAACATAATGGGCTACTATGCGATGCATAGTAGCCCATTATGCTTTTTCTTCGTAGGGGCAAAAAGAGGAAGTAAAACCCATCAGGGTTTACTTCCTCTTTAATGCATAGAATGCATTAAGGTGAAAGACTTTGAGGGTTTACAATCCCCTTAAGCTGCAGTGAATCTGTGTTAAAGAAGCCTTGGCTTAGGACAGTAAGGGCTCATTTCCATTTTCGGTTTGGGGGTGGTAAAACCCCATAGTTGAGACATGCTTTTACCACACCAACCGTAGCGTTAGCGTTAGGCCCCTTTCACACATTCACAGTGCATTTAAAGTTTTTGTAAAGTCTCTTTTTTTTTTTTCTCTAAAAATAACAAACATGTTATACATACCGGATGTGTGCAGTTGGTTTTGCACAGAGCAGCCCAGATCCTCCTCTTTCCGGGTCCCTCTTTGGCTCTCCTGCCCCCTCCCTTTTGTCAAATGCCCCCACAGCAAGGAGCTTGCTATTGGGGCAACCGAGCCGAGTCACAGCTGCCTGTGTCTATTCAGACACGGAGCCCCGGTTTGGCCCCACCTCCTCTCTCTCCTAATTGGCTAACTGACTTTGATTGACAGCAGCAGGAGCCAATGGCACCGCTGCTGTGTCTCAGCCAAACAGGAGGAGAGTCCTGGAAGGCCAAGGAACTCGTTGACATCGCTGGAGAGAAATGGGGCTGAGGTAAGTATTAGGGCGGCTGCTAAACACACAAAGTTTTTTTTACTTAATGCATATTGAGATATGTCAGTGTTTTAATAATCAATAGTTATAGCTATGTCTGTGAATATTTTCAGAATCATGGCTATTGACTGGATTGGGTTTGGATATGCTATACTCTTGGCCTTTGGTGGCTTTTTGGGGTTTTCTCGGAAAGGTAAGAGTTAAAAAAATATGTAATCTTAATTGTCATCCATTTTGTTGTCCTAATCTTTTAGTTAGGTATGCAAAAGGAATTTACCAATTATTTTAAATGCTATCATTAAAATGTAACATCCTGTACTTTTAAAGTAGTATTTTGTTAGATTATGATAGGTTAAAATACATTCTGGCATACCAGGGATGTGTGAGTACAAGACCCCATTCACACCTCAGCGTTTTGTAGTTTCAAGCTCGAATCTCCAAAAAGCTGGAGGAGAAAATAAATACATTTTCTTGTTCATACATCACAGGACACTGATGCCGCGTACACACGACCATTTTTCTCGTCGGGAAAAATTACATTTTTTCTCTTTAACGAGAAAAACTACCGTGTGTTGGCTTCTGATCATTTTTCCCGACGAGAAAAACGGCATTAATCACGACAAGAAAAATTAGAACATGCTCTAATTTTTCTCGTCGTGATTCACGGCATTTTTTTCCGCGGCAGTTTTCCCATAGGGAAACACTGCCGGGGAGCCTACACACGGTCGTTTTCCTCGACCAAGAGAAAAAATGTCGGGAAAACCGGCCGTGTGTAGGGGAACAAGCCGTTCCTCGTTTTTCCCGTTGATTTTCTCGACGGTGTTTTCACCGTCGAGAAAATCGATCGTTTGTATGCAGCAAGAGACTTATGCCCCATACACACGATCATTTTTCATGCCGTTAAAAATGCCATTAAAAAAAATGGCCATTAAAAATGATCGTGTGTATGCTCCAGAGCATTTTTAACGACGTGAAAAACGGGCATTAAAAATTTCGAACATGCTCTCTTTTTTCACGTCGTTTTTCATGTCGTTTTTTTTAACGACGTGAAAAACGATAGTGTGTATGCTTTAACGACGTGAAAAAAAATGCGCATGCTCAGAATCAAGTATGAGACGGGAGCGCTCGTTCTGGTAAAACTAGCGTTCGTAATGGAGATAGCACATTCGTCATGCTGTAACGAACTGAAAAGCACTAGACTGAAAAGAGCGAATCGTCTCTCAACAAACTTTACTAACATGAAGGGTGGCGCCATTCGAACGGAACTTCCCCTTTATAGTGCCGTCGTACGTGTTGAACGTCACTGCGCTTTGCTTGATCGTTTTTTTTAATGATGGTGTGTACGCAAGGCAGGCTTGACAGGAAACATGAAAAAAAACGAGGAGAAAAACGTCGGGTTAAAAAATGACATTAAAAACGATCGTGTGTACGGGGCATTAGATAATTACTTAGTGGGTTAGATAGTCAACATCAGGTGATTGGACACTGGCAACCCTAATTACAAGGCGAGTTCCTCCCCTATATAACCCCTCCCATATGGAGAGCACCTCAGTTTTTTAGCCAGTGTCTAAGGTGGTTGGTCACGTTGAACATGTGCTAAGAAGAGAGCTCTGTTTGATGGTCTCTGTGGAGGCCTAAGAGCTATACAACCGGGTCCATACCTCGGGCCAATACTAAACGCCTAAGATGGATGGTACCCGGGCCTCGTGGAAAGAAGAAACAAGGTTTTGCCTGTAATGTCTCTCTTCGGAGGTCTGGGTTCTGGGATCCAGACTTTGGTGTACTATTTTAACAGTGGCACGAAACGTTTCTGGCAGAGTCCTCTACAGGGAAGAAGATCCTGTAAGTAGGAACCCAGAACCCTGAAGGTTGGCAAAACTTTACCCGCCGTGATGGGTGAAGGCTGGATCTGTTGTTCTCAGCAGTTTTCCTGCCGCGGGGATAAGGTAAGTGAAGATAATTTTTTGAATATTATCTTCTGTGAGTAGTTACATGTTTTACCTGGTTTCCGCACCCAGAGGGAGTAAGTAACATACCTGGTGTATACTTACATGCCGTCCAGGGACACGCTCAGTGAAGTTGGTCTGATAAAAACTGATCACCTCCTCCGCTGCACGCTCTGCCACAATAACTATAAGAGTGGCGACCCCATGCAGTCTAGGGGTCCCACGAAGTCCTCCAGCGGTTTTCTCTTCTCCCCCCTCACCCCTGGCCGCCGCCAAGACAGTCAGCGTGCGCGCATGCGCGCTTTTGACTGTACAGGTGACAGGGAAGGAAGGGAGGAGGCATGGTTGCGCGCGCGTGCACGGCGCATCAGTGCGCAGGCGCCAAAGTGGCATGATTGTGCGCAGGCGCCAAAGCGGCAAGAGCCCAGCATGCCAGAGCCTTCTGTAAAGCGGTGGGACACAGAGCTGTGGGCTGTAAGCATCTCAGTGGATCGGATCCAGGCATACCTAAGACACCTACTCGGCATCAGGTTGTGCAGTGAGCTAATATTTACATGTATTGAAAGACTAAGAGCACAACAGTACTTGTACTAGTACCTCTACTTTGCAGCTTAGGGCTATGTCTCCCATTAACCTCCCTGGTGGTATGATTCTGTCAGATTTTAGGTGCTGAAAGCGGTACCATTATTCTGCATGGAAATTTGGCGTTTTATATTGCAGGCCTGTAATTCTTAGGAATAACTCACTTAAATCCGTCCAAACCAGAGTCTAGTAGACATCCCGGGTATGATAAAGTTCAAAAAACAAAATTATACATTATAATAAAATAAATAACTATAAAATAATTATAACAAATAATATAATAATAATAATAAAAGTGTTTTTCAGTGTTTGATGACGAATTTCCCCACAAATCGCTATCGCTCAATTCTGCGAGTGATTCTAATTTATTATCGCTGTTTTTTAGCTGGTCTAAAACCACTTTTGACATAAAGGGACACTTTTTGGTTGCTATGGACAATCTCCAGTTTCTAGGCAGAAAGAAAAGTTTTTATTATATAAAAGTGCATGCAGGACACTGGGCAGACCTCTAGGGACAATGGGGGTGTGTAATTTTTACATACAGTACTGTAATCTGTAAGATTACAGTGTACTGTATGTATACTGTGTTTTAACTTTTTTGAATTTGGCGCCGATCTCCGTCCCCGTGCGTCGTAACGTCGCAGGGAACGGAGCTCGGCGGCACTCGGAAGTGTGTGAATCGAGCGAGGAGACACGGCTTGATCACACAGCGGAGAGGCATCGCAGGATCCAGGGGACAAGGTAAGTAACTCTGCCTGGATCACTGTGATGCAGCCCGAGTCTGGCTCGGGGTTACCGCTTTTGGTGCTGAAATTTAACCCCGAGCCAGACTCGGGAATACCGCTAGAAAGGTTAAGAGGGTTTCAGGGGCAGGTAAAAGAGGCACTAAGAAATCCCTGCCTAGAGCTAGGGGATCTGGACATGCCTGCAGATTACCATCCCCCCCTGACAGATTGGTAGCAGCCTCACAGGATGAGTCTGTACCCCTGTCAGGCTTTACAGCCTCTCCTAATGTTGCAGCTCCTGTATATGTCACTGAGGACACTATGAAAGCTGCTTTGGATGGCTTGGAAGGAAGGATTGCTACATTAATCACAACCTCCTTAAAAAGTGGCAGAAATCGGGGTAGATCCCCTTCCTCTGCTCTGGGTTCCTTATCAGATGAGCACTCTGATGATAAGATATCCCTATCTGGAGATGGGAATCAGGAGCAGTCTGAGGATTCAGAGTATGAGGAGAAGATCTCTTCTACCTCTCAGGCGCTTAAGATGCAGGTGCAATATTATACAGAGATGGTGCGTACCACATACAAATTGCCCTCTGTTGAGGCTGCCATGTCCTCTGTTTCCTCCTTGGGATCCCAGAAATCCCCACAGGCTGCATATACCTTCCCAATTCATCCCTTGTTAGAGAAATTAATGTATGACGACTGGGTTCACCCAGATAAACTGTTTTCTCCTCCTAAGAGGTTTTCTCTCCTTTATCCAGTGGAGGAAGGATTCACCAAGAAATGGGGGGTGCCAGCTATAGACGCGGCTATTTCTTGTGCAAATAAAAGCCTGACCTGTCCCGTTGACAATGCTCAGGGCTTCAAAGATCCAACTGATAAAAAGCTGGAATCTTTGCTTAAAGCCTCCTTCTCTATGGCTGGTGCTGTGGTCCAACCTGCAGTTGCAGCAATTGGCATCTGCCAGTTCCTCAAGAAACAAATTAAAAAGGTGGTTAACCTCCTCCCTGCAGAGGAAGTTGAGGTTTATGCAGACCTTCCTAAGGCCCTGTGTTTTGCGGTTGATGCGATTATGGACTCTGTTCAGCAAGCATCCCGCCTAAACCTCCTGCTGGTACACATGGTCCCTTTGGCTAAAGCATTGGGAAGCCAAGGTTTCTTGCAAGAGATAGTTGGCGGCGTTCCCATTTTATGGGGAATGCCTGTTTGAGGATGATTTGGACAAATATATCAAAAAGATTACCGGAGGCAAATCCACGTTGTTAAAAAGAAGAGTAAACGTCCCTCATTTAAACGTTCTCTTTCCCCAGCCCCTGGAGCTTCAACTTCCAGGCAGTGGCGATGGCCTCCCAAAGATCTTGGGGTTCAAGGTCTGCTAAACAGAACCCCAAAACTTCCATATGAAGGGGCGCCCCGCTCGGCCGAGTGGGGGAAGGCTGCTGCGGTTTGCAGACGCCTGGCGGGAAGAGGTTCAGGACAAATGGGTCATCTCCTCGGTATCTCTAGGCTACAAGCTGGAGTTCCAGGAACTTCCGCCATCCCCGTTTTCTGAGATCAAGAATCTCCAAGAATTCAGAAAAGGGGAGGCCTTTACTTTTGGCCCTGGAATGCCTGTTAGCCCAAGGGGTAATCATAGAGGTAGCCCCAGAGGAGCAGGGCTCAGGGTTCTACTCAAACCTCTTTACGGTTCCAAAACCAAATGGGGATGTCAGACCTATTCTAGATCTGAAATACCTGAATCTGTTTCTGAACATTCCCTCCTTCCGCATGGAGTCTGTCCATTCAGTGGTCTCCACCCTTCAGGGAGGAGAATTCCTGGCATCAATAGACATCAGAGATGCATATCTACATGTGCCAATATTCCCCGCTCACCAAAAATTTCTAAGGTTTGCGGTGGATCAGCGCCACATTGTTTGTGGCCCTACCGCTCGGTCTGGCTACCGCACCTCGAGTGTTCACAAAGGTACTAGCCTCACCCCTGGTGAATCTAAGGGCGCGGGCATAGCAGTAACAGCTTTTCTGGACGATCTGCTGCTCATAAATCAGTCTGTAGCATGCCTAGACCACAATGTGCGCAGCACAATGGAGTATTTAGAGTACCTAGGCTGGGTCCTTAATCTAGAAAAATCCTCCTTACAGCCCCAAAAAAGGCTGGAGTATTTGGGCATGGTCATAGACACTATCCAAAGCAGGGTATTCTTACCCAGGTCAAAGGCCAAAGCCATAAAGGATTTGGTCCGAGTGATCAATGCAAGGAAAAAATCCTTTATTCTGGTTACTAGGGAAAATCGTAACCACAGACGCCAGCCTTATAGGATGGGGGACAATTCTGGAAGAAGCTTCTGCCCAGGGAAGATGGTCCAGAGCCGAAGAACTCTTGCCCATCAACATTCTGGAGATTCGGGCAATTCTTCTGGCCCTCAGGGTCTGGACTTACAGGTTGCAGGGTTCTCCTGTCCGGATACACTCCGACAATGCCACAGCAGTGGCTTATAACAATCACCAAGGGGGGACCAGGAGTGAATATGATTTTTTCTTGGGCAGAAAGGCATGTTCCCTGTCTGTCTGCGGTCTTCATTCCAGGGGTAGGAAATTGGCAGGCGGATTTTCTAAGCCGCCAGCAGCTGAGTCCAGGAGAATGGTCTCTACACCCCAACATTTTTCAGGCCATACGTCGGAAAGGGGGTACCCCAGATGTAGACCTGTTGGCCTCCAGGTTCAACACAAAGCTGGACAACTTTGTGTCAAGGACAAGAGATCCGCTGGCACAAGGGTCGGATGCCTTAACAATTCCATGGGATCAGTATTCTCTGATTTATGCGTTCCCTCCAGTTCCGCTTCTCCCATGATTCCTCCGGAGAGTCAAGAGAGAAGGAAAGCCGGTGATTCTGGTAGCCCCAGCTTGGCCCTGGTGATCCTGGTATGTGGAGATCGTGAAGATGGCAGAGGGGAAAACGTTGGGTTCTTCTGCTATGTTCAGATCTACTCTCACAGGGTCCAATATTCCATCCTGCCTGACAAAGTCTAAATTTGACGGTTTGGCTGTTGAGACCCACATTTTGAAGAGTCGTGTGCTCAGTCCTATCCACTCTGGTTAACGCTAGAAAGCCGGCCTCCAGGCTCATCTACTACAGAATCTGGAAGGCATGTGTTTCCTGGTGTGAACCCAGGGGGTTGCATCCTAGAAAGTATGCCATTAGCGGGATTCTTGCCTTTCTTCAATTAGGCATAGAAATGAAGCTGGCCTTGAGCACTATCAAGGGCCAGATCTTGCCCTGGTCGTTATTCTTTCAAAAACCACTTGCCTCTCATTCCCTGATCCGGGCCTTTGTCCAGGGAGCACTGCGCTTGAATCTGCCGTCTAAGCCTCCCGTGTACCCATGGGACTTAAATTTTGTTTTATCCGTTTTACAGAAACAACCTTTTGAACCATTGCACCATGCTTCGTTAGTTCTTTTGACAAAGAAACAGTTTTTTCTTGTAGCCATATCCTCAGCAAGGAGGGT
This sequence comes from Rana muscosa, assembly GCA_029206835.1. Lineage (NCBI taxonomy): Eukaryota > Metazoa > Chordata > Amphibia > Anura > Ranidae > Rana > Rana muscosa. Next base: position 671,841,401 of record CM055121.1, read on the forward strand.
ATCGAAATTGGCAGGTCTTTCATGTAAAGAGCCATATTTGATTATTCATGAAGACAGGGTGGTGTTGCGTCCTCACCCAGCTTTTTTACCTAAAGTGGTTTCAGGATTCCATCTGAATCAAGATGTAGTCCTACCATCCTTTTTTCCAGATCCGCATTCCACGGAGGAAGAGAAGCTACACTCTTTTGATGTTTTAAGAGCGGTAAAGATCTATCTGCAGGCAACGGCTCAGATACGAAAGACTAATTGTCTATTTATTCTGCCAGAGGGCCCAAGGAAGGGCCAGGCAGCGTCGAAGTCCACTATTTCAAGTTGGATTCGACAAGTCATTACTCAGTCCTATGGTTTAGAAAAGAAGATTCCTCCTTTTCAGGTTAAAGCGCACTCGACTAGAGCAGTTAGTGCTTCATGGGCAGTGCATCACCAGGCCTCCATGGCTCAGATCTGCAAGGCTGCTACTTGGTCTTCGGTCCATACATTCACTAGATTTTACCAAGTGGATGTGAGAGGGCATGAGGATGCCTCCTTCGGGCGCAGTGTACTGCAGGCAGCAGTGTAGGTCCTCTTGTCCGATGGCGGTCTGTGTTTTCTGATATGTGTCTCCCTCCCCTCAATTTGGGCATTGCTATGGGACATCCCACTAAGTAAATAATTATCTAAGTCTCTGTGTTTCCCGTGATGTATGAACAAGAAAATAGGATTTTTAAAACAGCTTACCTGTAAAATTCTTTTCTTGGGAGTACATCACGGGACACAGAGTTCCCGCCCCTCTTCGGGATTATACGTTGGGACACTTATTGCTTTGCTACAAAACTGAGGTGCTCTCCATATGGGAGGGGTTATATAGGGGAGGAACTTGCCTTGTAATTAGGGTTGCCAGTGTCCAATCACCTGATGGTGACTATCTAACCCACTAAGTAATTATCTAAGTCTCTGTGTCCTGTGATGTACTCCCAAGAAAAGGATTTTACAGGTAAGCTGTTTTAAAAATCCTATTATTCTCTATGGAGATGGTGCACATCTCCACTACTAGTTACCTGAAGCCAAACGCCTGAAGCTGAAAGACGTTCTGGAGTTTATTTTGTAGCTTGAATCAGGCAGATTTGTGTGTTTTTGAAGCATTTTTTGTTCCATAAAAATGCATGGAAACACTTGATTTGTAAATTTTTGAGTGTTTTATCGCAATTTGTCACATGTTTCTGAGCGTTTTTCTGCTAAAATGCGATAATAAAATAATAATAAATAAAATATATAAATAAATATTAATCATACATAAAGAATAAAATTACCCTAACCCAAAACCTTATGCTTAATATTAGCTCCTAACCCCATATAATAAATCCTAATCCCTAATGCCGCGTACACACGATCATTATTCACGGCGGTTAAAAAACCGCCGTGAATAATGACAGGAAAAACGAGGGAACCGCTTGGTTCCCTACACACGGTCGTTTTTCCCGTCATTTTTCCCGTCATTTTTTCTCGAGAAAAACAACCGTCTGTGGGCTCCGCGGCAGTGTTTCCCTATGGGAAAACTGCCGCGGAAAAAAATGCTGGAAAAAACGACGAGAAAATTTAGAACATGTTCTAATTTTTCTCGTCGTTTTTTATGCCGTTTTTCTCGACAAGAAAAACGACATAAAGCCCACAGACGATCGTTTTTCTCGGCGAAATGAAAAAATGCAGTTTTTCTCGTCGAGAAAAGCGGTCGTGTGTACGCGGCATTAGTCTAATATTAACTCCTAACCCTAATATTAAACCCTAACCTAATAAATACATATGCAAACCCCTAACTATAATCTAACCCCTTACAAAAAAAGTTCAAAAATAATAAATAAAAGTGGATTAAAAGCTGAAAAACATAACTACAAATGATGAAATAGATTATATTTTTCTCTATTGGCTAATAAAAAATGGCAAAGCCCAAAAACGCTTTAAAAACTGTACAAAAACACAAAAAAAAATCCTAAAAAATGCGACGCTCATGTGTAAATGCATGTGACTGGTTTCTCTGCATAGATATTGATGTATCAAGCCGTTTTAATTTATCCCTGCTCTAGAACAGTGTTTCTCAACTCCAGTCCTCAAGGCGCCCCAACAAGACATGTTTTTAGGCTGTCCATTATTTTGCACAGGTGATTTGATCAGTTTCACTGCCTTAGTAATTACCACAGCTGTTTCACCTGAGGGAAATCATGAAAACATGACCTGTTGGGGCACCTTGAGGACTGGAGTTGAGAAACACTGATCTAGAGAGAAAAACTACATTTCTAATCTGTCCAGCTAAGATTGCAACACTTGCAAGGGAAGGGATGTAAAATATGACCGTACCAGAACTTTACTGGCCAAGTCATGTTAGCGTGATTTGTGGATCCAGAGCTTTAGACATCTGAAATCATATGTAAATCTTTGAGTTTTGCTGTAAAAAATGAAGCATGGCTTGCCTGTTTCTGACTCATGTGTCACCCTATTAGCACTTAAATGTGATGGTCAACTTGGTTGACCAGTAACAGGGTTTGAGACTAATGCCGCGTACACACGGTTGGAATTTCGAAGGGAAAAAGTCCCACGGAATTTTTTCATCGGATATTCCGACCGTGTGTATGCCCCATCGGACTTTTTCCGTCAGAAATTTTTTCGGTCGGAAAAAAAGAGAACATGCTCTCTTTCTAACTCCGACGATATTTCAATCGGAAATTCAGTTCGTCTGTATGGAACTCCGAGGGAGAAAAAAACACGAATGCTCAGAATCAAGTCGACACATGCTCGGAAGCATTGAACTTAATTTTTCTCGGCTCGTAGTGTTATACGTCAACGCGTTCTTGACGGTCGGAATTTGGTGTGACAGTGTGTATGCAAGACAGCTTGAATGGAATTTCGACTGAAAATCTGACCGTGTGTACAAGGCATTAGGCCTAGTACACACAAACCGAATGTCGGGCGACATCGGCCAGTTCAGTAAAAGTCAGCCAATATTGGGCCCATGTAAATGGCAGCTGGTCCAACAGAAGCCAGCTGTTTGGCTGACTTCTGTCAGACGAGCATGCTGGAAAACCAGTGGCCGACCGGCTCCCGATCATGCTGTCAGCTAATGGCAGAGAGCGCTGACCGGTGTGTTCTGTTTTGCTGGGTTGAACAAAAAAAATAAAAAATGCATGGTGTGTACCAGGCTTAAGCTAGCTTTTTAGGAACTATTCACACAGGCGTTAAGGCAGCCTATTAATTCTGAATGGGCTGCCAACACACAAGAACAGCTAGAAAACATACATGCAACATTTTTTTCTGACGTAGCGCACCACAGTGCAGACTGTACTACTGCGTTGCCTTTGTTTGTTAAGGGGCGATTTAAATGGCATTGTAACATGCTGACACACAAGCATAAATGTCTGCTCTGGCCCTTAAAGGAAAAAATAAGATTTGCATAAAAATCCGCTGCTTATATCTCTGGATCTATAGGTTGTTTAGAAATGCAGTTTTCACTAAAGCTAACATCTGCTTATGAAGTTATTTTCATTATATTGTCAGCTGGAATTGCCCAGGTTGGCTGTTTTTAATTTAATGGGTATATGTGTCATGGCCAGACATAGAATACCAACATCTACAACCTTTACAACCTATAGCTTTCAAAATCTTTTATTTAGGCCACTGAATCTAAAAGAATGTGCAGGCATTGTATATTTATAGGTTACATAGGATCACTATAGATTCAGTTTCATATATCTCTCTTTCCATTCCAGGTAGTATTGTGTCCTTGGCAGCTGGTCTCACTTTTGGTTTGCTTGCTGCTTATGGGGCATTCCGTGTTTCATACGATCCAAGGGATATCAAGATATCATTGAGTAAGTTAAATAAGATATGAATGTTTAAGTGGGATATATGTAGAGAGACCTGTGTTTTGTACTGTGTTATTGGACCTTGTGTTTCATATGTAAGAATATACAGTACTGTATTTACTGGCGTATAAGACTACCTTTTACACTTAAAAAAACTGGCCAAAAAGCAGGGGTCGCCTTATACGCCGGCTCAGCAGCTCGGATGCCTGCTGGATGTGCGGTAATACTGTATGTAGCTTCGGCTACATACAGTATATACCTCTTAGCCAATCCCGGTGAGCGATGTATTCAAATGAATACAGTAGCCTGCTCGGATTGGCTTTGAGAGTCAGAGAGGGGTGGGCTGATGATGTTACAGCCTCTGCCAATCCAAGCAGGCTTTGTATTCATTATTAGAATACATCGCTCGCTGTGATTGGCTTCAGCTCCAGCAAGAATGAAGAAGAATATGGCTCCAGAAGGAAGAAATATGAAGCGTCGGAAGGGGGGTCGTCTTATACGGTGAGTACAGGCAAAAAATCTTAAACTGTAAAATTAGGGGGTCGTCTTATACGCCCAGTCACCTTATACACCGGCAAATACGGTATGTATAGTGTATGTATGTACAGTATAAAAAATGTAAGTGATTCAGTTCTTGTTCTATGTGACTTTTGGAGTTTGTTCCTCGTCATTGATTTTAGTGCTGCTGTTATTGGTAAGCTAGATAATGCATTAAGCAAACAAAACCCACATACTTCATAAATATAGCTTATTGTAATTAGTATAACTAAGGGTTGTCCAGGGCCATCTTAATAACATCATGGGCCCCTGGGCAAAGTAATGCACTAGGGCCCCTACCAGGGAGATGGTGACCCGTGGCACGCTATGTGCGTGGTGGCAAGGAGAGAGGGTGGATAAATAATGCTACATATTGGGCGTGGCTTTTGAGTCTGATTAGAAACAAAAAATACACACAACCAGGGAATTATCTCAAATTAAATCCACCCCCTATACACACTGTCCCCCCACCCCATATACACTGACCCTCTGTATACACTGACTCTTTTTCCCTGTACACACTGCTCCCACTCCTTTTTGAAACTATCCCCCTCCCTGTACACATTGCACGCCTGTCATAAATGCCTCTCCCAGCCTATAAGCGGCCTGTATTTATGTGTGACTGTACACAGTACGGGGGGAGGGCACAGTAAAGGGGAGGTCAGGCGGGTACAGTATAGGGTGTAGTAATGTATAGTGGCAGGTTGGGGTAGTATAGGTGGTAAAGTTGAAGGTTTGGGTAGTATAGGTGGTAGAGTGGCAGGTTTGGGTAGTATAGGTGGTAAAGTTGAAGGTTTGGGTAGTATAGGTGGTATAGTGGCAGGTCTGGGTAGTATAGGGTGGTATAGTGGAAGGTTTGGGTAGTATGGGTGGTATAGTGCGAGGTTTGGGTAGTATAGGGTGGTATAGTGGAAGGTTTGGGTGGTATAGTGGCAGGTTTGGGTAGTATAGGTGGTATAGTGGAAAGTTTGGGTAATATAGGGTGATATAGTAAAAGGTTTGGGTAGTATAGAGTGGCAGGTTTGGATAGTATAGGTGGTAAAGTGGAAGGTTTGGGTAGTATAGGGAAATATACTAGCAGCCGGTATTGGTAGTATAGGGCGGTAAAGTGGCAGATGTGGGTAGTATATTTTTTCTGCCACGAGGCTACTGCCATGAGGAGGAGCATTTTATAAACATCCTGAGTGCATTGGGTCTTCTAGCTTTAGGATAATCATCCACACAGGACAGCGGGTGCTCTATGACTTTGTCACAGTGTATCACATGGCTGTTGGGTGCTGACTTTGTTCATTTATAGCTGTACTGTGTGTTACAGATTGTACCCCACACTACATCCACAGCAAAGTCAGCAACAACCATGTGACACACTTTGACAAAGCCGCAGAGCACCCACTGTCCTGTGTGGATGATTATCCTAAAACTATAAGATGTTAGAAGGCACTGTGAGGACTTTGGATGATTCTTTTAGGATATCACGACGGGTGTGTCACCTCACTCACTGTGTGCTGCAGTGCTCAGTGCCTGCCGCGCTACCGCTGCTCCGCTCGTATTCGTTTTACTGCTCCCTCTCTGTCAGCTCTCTCACATCAGTCCCGGCACAGGAAAGAGCAGAGAAGCCGCAGCACTTTACAGATCCCTCCGCCAAACACTGACATCAGGGAAGAAAGATAGCAGTCGGGCAGGGCCGGATTAAGAGCATTATGGGCCTGGTGCTGAGGATTTTGGTGGGCCTTTTTATGAGAATAAATAAAATGTAAACACAATTTTTTTTTTTAAAACAATTTAAATAAAACAGAGAGAGAGAGAGAGGGGGCTAAAAGAGAGGGGGGAGGGAGAGAGAGAGAGGGGGGTGAGAGAGAGGGAGTGAGAAAAAGGGGAATAGAGAGAGGGTGAAAGAGAGAGAGGGGAGAGAGAGGGAGACTGTGGGGGGCACAGCATAGTACATTACATGGGGGGGGGGGGTAATAGCATAGTACATTACATGGGTGGTACAGCAGAGTATGTTACATGGGTGTGGGCAAAGCACAGTACATTAGATGGTAAGTACAGCACATTACATGATGGGCAAAGCACATCACATTACATGGTGGGCACAACACATGACAGTGGGCACTGCACAGCACATTCAATGGTGAGCATGGCACAGCACATTGCATGGTTGGCATTGCACAATACAGCACATTACGTGGTGGGCACAGCACATATGGTGGGCACAGCACATGACATGGTTGGTACTGCACAACACAGCACATTACATGGTGGGCACAACACAGCACATGCACACAGTGAACACAGCACATTACCTGGTGGGCACTGCACATTACATTATATGGTGGGCACAGCATTTTATATAGTGGGTACTGCACATGACATGGTGGGCACTGCACAACACCACATGACGGTGGACACTGAATGGCACAGCATATGACATGGTGGGCACTGCACGACACAGCACATTACATGGTGGGCACTGCACAGCATGTTCCATTGTGGGTACTGCATGGCACATTACATGGTAGGCACTGCACAGCAATTGACATGGTGGGCGAAACACAGCAAATGACATGGCGGGCACTGCACAGCAATTTACATGGTGGGCAATGCACGACATGGTGGGCACTGCAAGGCACAGCACATTACATGGTGGGTACAGCACATTACATGGTGGGCACAAGAGAGCACATTGCATGGGGGGGGGGTTGAGCAGCAGTCTGTCCCCCAGCACAATCATTACACCCACCCAGGTCAGTTTCTACACAATCCTCCCTCCCTAATAAGTTTACTAACCTCATCTATTCTCAACAGCATGGCAGATCTCCTTCCTCCCGGGCTCCTGCAAGCTAGGATGACATCAGCCCCCCTCCCGCAGACATCTGCCTGCAGCTCTCAGACGCCGAGGATCTGTGTGAGGGGAACAGATCCTGTGATAGGAGACAGGCATAGGCTTAGACAGGACTCGGCTGCAGTGGCTGACACTTGTCTCCCCCATGTGTGTACGGAGGGCTCCTCTCCTCTTCCACCAGGACGGCACACAGATAAGCCACTGCCATGGACCTATATTGAAGCAGGGGCTTGAAGCTGAAGCTACAATAGCCCTGCAGCCAGGAACTTTAGAGCATGCAGCTGGGCACAGGCTAGTGTAGCTCCGCCCGAAAATGAAAAAATAGTCCCTCAGCTCCCACCTTCTGGGCCCCTCTATTGAACTGATGGGGCCCAGAAAAATATATAAATTCACCTTCTAAGCAAGAAGGAGTAGTACATGTTTACAAGGGGACAGGAAAGTGCAGTGGTCCCTGGGCAGCTGGGGCCCCTGGTCCGTGCCCAGGGGTGCCCGCTCATTAAGACGGCCCTGGGGTTGTCCACAGGACTCTAAGGGCTCCATCACACAAGATGCATTGACCTGCATTGATCAGCATTTGGCAACACTGACTTAAAGTGATACTAAACACACGCTGTTTCATTTACATTATCCCTTCTCTTTATGTATATGGATGATGGTACTGTAATTATTTTAATAAAAAAAAAACTCTAAGTACATTTTTTCCTAATTAATATACAGCTGTCACATGACCTAGATCTTTCCCAGCCTGTTCGCAGTGCTTCCAGTCCTCTGCTGCTCGTCACATGTTCAAAATAAAGAAAACCGCCTTTGGAATACAGAGTAAAAATAAACACTATCAATAAACCATTTTAAATTGCCGAATAAAAATATATTTAAATGATATATTTATTATTTTGTGGCAATAACATGGTGTGGGTGGATTTCTGCCAGTCACAATCTGTGTCCCACCTCTTCAGTCTGTGTCTTATAATAACAAAGAGGTGAAGCCTCCATCAATCAAGATGTAATATCTCACCCCCATTGTGTTTAGCTGGTTAGTGGGCATGTAGGAGGAGGGAGTGAGCTGTTATTTAGCACTGTGTGTACACCTACATAATTGACTCTATAGTCACGTGGGTTGCTCAGATGTGATAAGGAGGAAATGCTCAGCATAGAAAATCAACGAAAACTGAGCATGTGCAGACCTGTCAACACTGCTCAGCAAAATCCCCAACTGCAGTGGGAATGTGGACAGAAGGGGGAGATAGAGAGCAGCAGGATTAACCAAATTTTTTTGCAGAATACAGAAAACAAATCCCATAGTGACTGAGTGAGTATGAACAGCATGTAATACACCATTTATTGATAGTTTTTAATGATGTAGGTTTAATGACACTAGGGCTCATAGAAAACAATTGTTCACAACATACATGTGCAGTGTGTAAAAATACAGAAGGTAGTTGAATAAAAATGATTTTTGTGACATTTCAATAAAAGAGAAAAGTAAACCGTGCAATGCGTAACTCATCACAGCACCCCTACTGGTGTGAAGGAGCCCTGAGAGTTTAAGGGCTCTTTCACACGGAGGTCCGTTCAGGTCCGCCTGTCAGTTTTTTAGGCGGACCTGAAACGGATCCTCCATGTACCCCTATGGAAGCACGGATGTCAGCGGAGACATGTCCGCTGACATCCGCTCCGCTCCGCCAAAGTGTGACGGAGGAAAACCCTATTTTTCCTTCCGTCAGCGGATCGGATGACAACGGACTCTACGGTCCGTCGTCATCCGATTCCCCATAGGGGAGAGCGGCGCTCTGACAGGGCGGTCCCTGCACAGTGTGCGGGGACCGCCCAGTCATCCGCCGGCTCAGCGGGGATCAACGGAGCGATCCCCGCTGAGCAAGCGGAGCTTCACGGGGCGGATCTGCACGGATCCGCCCCGTGTGAAAGGACCCTAACTCATTGATGTAATCCGATATTTACAAATGTCTTGTATTTTTTGTCTCCTGTAAATATGTTGGCTCAAATGAACCAAATTGTACAGTTATAACATAACATATGTGGGTACCAATAAAAGTGCCAGTATAATAAACACTAGGGATGAGCCGAACACCCCCGGGTTCGGTTCGCACCAGAACCTTCGAACGGACCGAAAGTTCGCAGCGAATTTTCGAACCCTATTCGTTATAATGGACGCGAACGTTCGAAATCAAAATTGCTAATTACAACGGCCAATATGCATGTTAATGTTATAAAACAGGTTTGGGGACCCGGGTCCTGCCCCAGGGGACATATATCAATGCAAAAAGAAATTTTAAAAACTAAAGTTTTTTCGGGAGCAGTCATTTTAATGATGCATAAAGTGAAAAAAAAAAAAGTGAAATTTTCCTTTAAATACGGTACCTGGGGGGTGTCTAAAGTATGCCTGTGAAGTGGCATGTGTTTCCCGTGTTTAGAACTGTCCTTGCACAAAATGACATTTGTAAAGGAAAAAAAGAAGCCATTTAAAACCACTTGCGGCTTTAATGTCATGTCTTGTCCTGGCCGCCATATGGCTGAAAATCCTTGAGAAAAATGGCATGGCTACCCCATCACCCCCCCCCCCCCCCACCCCAGCCCCTTTGGGTCTTGTATGGATACTAAGGGGGACCCCGCACCCAAAATAAAACCCTATACCTACAACCCTATATACTCTAAACAGCAGTATATAGGTGGTGCAAACAAGACATGGACTGTAGGTTTGTTCTTAAGTAGAATCTGAACAGGTACATTATGAAGTGTAGCTACATCCCAAAAAAATCAATTTTTAAGCTTTTTGGAGAACATAGGGAGGGGTTATCACCCCTGTAACATTTGCTGTCTTTGCACATCTGTTCAGAACATGTCACCTCACTTTCCGTCCCAATGACAAATGTTTTTGGAAAAGTGGGGTTTTAATTGAAACAAGGATTGGTGATAAAGCATCAGTAGAGAGGAGATACCTTTTTCCCAAATTAAATCTAACAGGATAGAATTTTCCTTCCTAGGGGTAGATTTCCTCTCACTTCCTGTTTTCTCTTGCCGTTTGCAAGTAGGAGTCGTTTGTAAGTTGGATGTTTGAAAGTAGGGGCCTGCCGTATATACTCTGCAGAAATTTGCCCTATTAGATGTTGGTGTAGCCACAAGACTGGTGGGCACAGGAATGGGCCCTGCTGTGAGTTAATAGATCAAGATTTGTACTTGCATGCACCTGTTGAACCGGGCAGAAAAATTGGGCCTTTGGTGGTGGTGGTGGTGGTGGTGGACGGTGTTGCCACAAGACTGTAAGCCCTCACAGTTACTCTTGGTGGGTGCAGGAATGGGCCCTGCTGTGAGTTATTAGATCAAGATTTGTAATTGCATGCACCTGTTGAACAGGGCAGAAAAATTGGGCCTTTGGTGGTGGTGGTGGTGGTGGACGGTGTTGCCACAAGACTGTAGGCCCTCATAGTTACTCTTGGTGGGCGCAGGAATGGGCCCTGCTGTGAACTATTAGATCAAGATTTGTAATTACACGCCCCTGTTAAACAGGGGCTGAAAAATTGTGCCTTAGGCATTGGTGCTGGTGCCACAACACTGCAACCCCTCACAGATACTGTACTTGGAGCACAGCAGTCACACCTGTTGCGAAGCATCTTTTTAAAAAATTGTAATTACACGCCCCTGTTATACAGGGGCTGAAAAATTGTGCCTTAGGCACTGGTGCTGGTGCCACAACACTGCAACCCCTCACAGATACTGTACTCTGAGCACAGCAATGAGACCTGTTGCAAAGCATTGCCTAAAAATTGTAATTACACGCCCCAACAGGGGCTGAAAAATTGTGCCTTAGGCACTGGTGCTGGTGCCACAACACTGCAACCCCTCACAGATACTGTACTCTGAGCACAGCAGTCACACCTGTTGCGAAGCATCTTTTTAAAAAATTGTAATTACACGCCCCTGTTATACAGGGGCTGAAAAATTGTGCCCTAGGCACTGGTGTGGTGGCATGGATCATTGAGGAGGAGGAAGAGGATAGTCAGTGAACATAACAGGACAGTCACTCAGCATCAGCATAGGCAGTCTTGAAGGGATGTGACATTATAAATTATTCCGTTATATCCGCTTCAGGTGTCTGGTAGCTGGTGGTGATCCAAGACTGATTCATTTTTATGAAGGTCAGTCGATCAACCGAGTCGGTGGACAGGCGCACCCTATGATCGGTGACAAATCCTCCAGCAGCACTGAATGTGCGTTCGGAAAGAACGCTGGATGCAGGACAGGCCAGTAGCTCAATTGCATACTGTGCAAGCTCTGGCCAGTGATCCATCCTCAGGACCCAGTAAGCCAGAGGATTTTCGGTGGGAAAGGTGTCCAAGTCTGACCTTGCCCCTAGGTATTCCTGCACCATGTATATCAGACGCTGGCGATGGTTGCTGGAACCGATCATACCTTGGGGCTGCGGACTAAAAAATTGTCTGAACGCATCGGTCAGACGTCCACCTTCCCCACCGCTCCTTCTGCTACTGACCGAAGCCTCAGCAACTCGTCGTCCAGGACCAGGAGTTTGTAACCTCCCAGTTTCTGGGAACGCGTTGCACAGACCTTTCTGCAAGGCCTCCCTGAGATGTCTCATCCTCTGCTCCCTCTGCGACGGCAAGATAAGGTCCGCAACCTTACCCTTGTACCGTGGATCAAGGAGAGTGGCCAGCCAGTAATGGTCACTCTCCTTGATCCGAAGAACACGAGGATCCTTCCGCAGGCTTTGCAGGATCAGGGAGGCCATGCAGCGTAGGTTAGCTGAGGCATTCGGTCCGGAGTCTTCTGGGTCACTGAGGATGACATGATCGCCAGCCACCTCCTCCCAGCCACGTACAAGTCCACTGGTTTGTTGGGACTGTACATCATCCCTAAAAGACTGCTGCTGCTGATGCTGAGTGCCAGGCTCCACCTCCATGCTCACACAATCCTCCTCCTCCTCCTCCTCCTCCTCCTCTTCCTGTGTGATGGGTGGGACAGAAGGAACATTGTCTGGATAAAGGGGGCCTTGAGAGACAAGGAAGTCCTCCTCTTCCTGCCTCTGTTCTGCCTCAAGTGCCCTGTCCATTATCCCACGCAGCGTATGCTCCAACAGGTGGACAAGAGGTACAGTGTCACTGATGCATGCACTGTCACTGCTCACCATCCTCGTGGCCTCCTCAAATGGTGAGAGGACAGTGCATGCATCCCTGATCATGCTCCACTGGCGTGGGGAAAAAAAGCCAAGCTCCCCTGACCCTGTCCTGGTGCCGTAGTCGCAAAGGTACTCATTGATGGCCCTCTGCTGCGTGTGCAGTCGCTGCAGCATGGCCAACGTTGAGTTCCACCTGGTGGGCATGTCACATATTAGGCGGTTCTTGGGCAGGTTCAGCTCCTTTTGCAGCTCAGTCAGCCGAGCACTGGCATTATAAGATCGGCGGAAATGCACACAGACTTTCCTGGCCTGCCTCAGGACATCCTGTAAGCCTGGGAACCTGCCCAAGAACCGCTGCACCACCAGGTTGAGGACGTGAGCCATACAGGGCACATGGGTGAGCTGCCCCTGTCGCAGGGCGGAGAGGAGGTTGGTGCCATTATCAGAAACGACCATTCCTGGCTTAAGCTGGCGTGGCGTCAACCACCTCTCGGCCTGCCCCTGCAGAGCTGCCAGAACCTCTGGCCCAGTGTGGCTCCTGTCCCCCAAACACACCAGCGCAAGCACGGCATGGCATCTTTTTGCCTGCGTACTCGCGTAGCCCCTTGTACGCCTACGGAGCACCGCTGGTTCCGAGGACAGAGCACTCGAAGAGGACATGGAGGAAGAAGAAGAGGAGGGGGTGGAGGAGAGAGGTGTGTCACAACCAGTAGTAGCATTTTGGAGGCGTGGTGGCGGAACAACCTCCAACACTACTGCACCTTGTCCTGCATCCCTCCCAGCTACCAATAGAGTGACCCAATGGGCCGTGAAAGAAAGATAACGTCCCTGTCCATGCCTGCTGGACCATGAGTCAGCGGTAATATGCACCTTACCGCTGACCGCCCTGTCCAGCGAGGCATGGACATTGCCTTCCACATGCCAGTAGAGAGACGGAATTGCCTTCCGTGAGAAAAAGTGGCGTTTGGGAACCTGCCACTGAGGAACCGCACATTGAACAAACTCACGGAAGGGGGCCGAGTCTATCAACTGAAAAGGCAGCAGTTGAAGTGCTAGCAATTTAGCCAAGCTAGCATTCAACCGCTGGGCATGTGGATGGCTGGGAGTATACTTCTTTCGACGGTCCAGCAGCTGGGGCAGGGAAATTTGCCTGCTACAATCGGACGTCGGTGTACTGCAAGTACTTGGTTGTGACACACCTAATTCTACACCTTCAGTCCTCTCAGAGCAGCTTTCAGAGAGGACTGAAGATATAGTGGGGATGGAGATCCCAGCTGATGAGGAGCAAGGAGAGGTCCGCTTTGTTCTTTGGTGTGGGTCTTTTATGTGTGCTTGCCAACGAGCTGCATGGCAGGTCGACATATGTCTGCTCATGCTTGTGGTGCCCAAGCGGCTGATGTTTTGGCCACGCGAGATACGCTTGAGACAAATATTGCAAATAGCAGTGGTGCGATCTGATGCACTCGTCTCAAAAAAGGCCCACACCAAAGAACTTTTGTGATAACGTGCAGAGGCAGCGCCCTGCACAGGCGGAGCTCTGCGGTGTGGTACAGTTGCTGTGCTGGCCTCTAGCTGGCCTCCAGGGGGCATCCTGCCTCGTTGGACATGTGACGCTGCATCCTCCTCCTCCTCCTCCTCTCTCCCTTCAGGCACCCACGTGGAGTCAGTGACCTCATCATCCCCTCCCTCTTCACCACTAGAGCAAACCTGGCAGTAAGCTGCAGCTGGTGGAACACTACTGCCAGATTGCTGTCCTTCAGCATCCCCTTTCTCTGCGCGCACACTACTGACTTCCTCAAGCTGGGTATCATCATCCGAGCCTTCGAATCGTTGGGCATCCTCCTGGAGCATGTACCCAACACTGTGCTCAAACAGTTCGGGGGACTCCTCAGGAGGACATGGTGGGTCTAGGGAAGGGGTGGCTGATGATGCCATTGAGTACGCGTTGGCAGCTGCTCTGCCAGTACCCTGAGCCTGGGTGAGAGAGGATGAGGAGGATGAAGAGGGCTTGGTCATCCATTCTACCAAGCCTTCGGCATGATGCGGCTCCACATGTCCAGCTGCCGAAAACAAAGACAAGCGTGTCCCATGGCCACGTGCTGATGACGATGCACGACCACGTCCACGGCCAGCACTGTTGTCTCTAGAAACAGAGCCTGCCTGCCCTGTGTTCTTGCCTCGGCACGCTCTGCCTCTCCTTGGCGGTCTTCCAGCCATTGTAGTCGGTAGTGTATATAGTATAAAAAATAGAACTCCTATGTGTGCTCACAACACACTGTAGGTCCTATGGGTGCTGACACTGACACACTATAGGTACTATGTGTGCTGCTGACAAGAAAATATAGGAGCTCTGTTTGCTGCCACTAACACACTAGAAGTCCTATGGGTGCTGCTGAGAAGAAAATATAGGAGCTCTGTTTGCTGCCACTAACACACTAGAAGTCCTATGGGTGCTGCTGAGAAGAAAATATAGGAGCTCTGTTTGCTGCCACTAACACACTAGAAGTCCTATGGGTGCTGCTGAGAAGAAAATATAGGAGCTCTGTGTGATGCCACTAACACACTAGAAGTCCTATGGGTGCTGCTGAGAAGAAAATATAGGAGCTCTGTTTGCTGCCACTAACACACTAGAAGTCCTATGGGTGCTGCTGAGAAGAAAATATAGGAGCTCTGTTTGCTGCCACTAACACACTAGAAGTCCTATGGGTGCTGCTGAGAAGAAAATATAGGAGCTCTGTGTGATGCCACTAACACACTAGAAGTCCTATGGGTGCTGCTGAGAAGAAAATATAGGAGCTCTGTTTGCTGCCACTAACACACTAGAAGTCCTATGGGTGCTGCTGAGAAGAAAATATAGGAGCTCTGTGTGATGCCACTAACACACTAGAAGTCCTATGGGTGCTGCTGAGAAGAAAATATAGGAGCTCTGTTTGCTGCCACTAACACACTAGAAGTCCTATGGGTGCTGCTGAGAAGAAAATATAGGAGCTCTGTTTGCTGCCACTAACACACTAGAAGTCCTATGGGTGCTGCTGAGAAGAAAATATAGGAGCTCTGTGTGATGCCACTAACACACTAGAAGTCCTATGGGTGCTGCTGAGAAGAAAATATAGGAGCTCTGTTTGCTGCCACTAACACACTAGAAGTCCTATGGGTGCTGCTGAGAAGAAAATATAGGAGCTCTGTTTGCTGCCACTAACACACTAGAAGTCCTATGGGTGCTGCTGAGAAGAAAATATAGGAGCTCTGTGTGATGCCACTAACACACTAGAAGTCCTATGGGTGCTGCTGAGAAGAAAATATAGGAGCTCTGTTTGCTGCCACTAACACACTAGAAGTCCTATGGGTGCTGCTGAGAAGAAAATATAGGAGCTCTGTTTGCTGCCACTAACACACTAGAAGTCCTATGGGTGCTGCTGAGAAGAAAATATAGGAGCTCTGTGTGATGCCACTAACACACTAGAAGTCCTATGGGTGCTGCTGAGAAGAAAATATAGGAGCTCTGTTTGCTGCCACTAACACACTAGAAGTCCTATGGGTGCTGCTGAGAAGAAAATATAGGAGCTCTGTTTGCTGCCACTAACACACTAGAAGTCCTATGGGTGCTGCTGAGAAGAAAATATAGGAGCTCTGTGTGATGCCACTAACACACTAGAAGTCCTATGGGTGCTGCTGAGAAGAAAATATAGGAGCTCTGTTTGCTGCCACTAACACACTAGAAGTCCTATGGGTGCTGCTGAGAAGAAAATATAGGAGCTCTGTTTGCTGCCACTAACACACTAGAAGTCCTATGGGTGCTGCTGAGAAGAAAATATAGGAGCTCTGTGTGATGCCACTAACACACTAGAAGTCCTATGGGTGCTGCTGAGAAGAAAATATAGGAGCTCTGTGTGATGCCACTAACACACTAGAAGTCCTATGGGTGCTGCTGAGAAGAAAATATAGGAGCTCTGTGTGATGCCACTAACACACTAGAAGTCCTATGGGTGCTGCTGAGAAGAAAATATAGGAGCTCTGTTTGCTGCCACTAACACACTAGAAGTCCTATGGGTGCTGCTGAGAAGAAAATATAGGAGCTCTGTGTGATGCCACTAACACACTAGAAGTCCTATGGGTGCTGCTGAGAAGAAAATATAGGAGCTCTGTTTGCTGCCACTAACACACTAGAAGTCCTATGGGTGCTGCTGAGAAGAAAATATAGGAGCTCTGTTTGCTGCCACTAACACACTAGAAGTCCTATGGGTGCTGCTGAGAAGAAAATATAGGAGCTCTGTTTGCTGCCACTAACACACTAGAAGTCCTATGGGTGCTGCTGAGAAGAAAATATAGGAGCTCTGTGTGATGCCACTAACACACTAGAAGTCCTATGGGTGCTGCTGAGAAGAAAATATAGGAGCTCTGTTTGCTGCCACTAACACACTAGAAGTCCTATGGGTGCTGCTGAGAAGAAAATATAGGAGCTCTGTTTGCTGCCACTAACACACTAGAAGTCCTATGGGTGCTTCTGAGATGAAAATATAGGAACTCTGTGTGATGCCACTAACACACTAGAAGTCCTATGGGTGCTGCTGAGAAGAAAATATAGGAGCTCTGTTTGCTGCCACTAACACACTAGAAGTCCTATGGGTGCTGCTGAGAAGAAAATATAGGAGCTCTGTTTGCTGCCACTAACACACTAGAAGTCCTATGGGTGCTGCTAAGAAGAAAATATAGGAGCTCTGTTTGCTGCCACTAACACACTAGAAGTCCTATGGGTGCTGCTGAGAAGAAAATATAGGAGCTCTGTGTGATGCCACTAACACACTAGAAGTCCTATGGGTGCTGCTGAGAAGAAAATATAGGAGCTCTGTTTGCTGCCACTAACACACTAGAAGTCCTATGGGTGCTGCTGAGAAGAAAATATAGGAGCTCTGTGTGATGCCACTAACACACTAGAAGTCCTATGGGTGCTGCTGAGAAGAAAATATAGGAGCTCTGTTTGCTGCCACTAACACACTAGAAGTCCTATGGGTGCTGCTGAGAAGAAAATATAGGAGCTCTGTTTGCTGCCACTAACACACTAGAAGTCCTATGGGTGCTGCTGAGAAGAAAATATAGGAGCTCTGTGTGATGCCACTAACACACTAGAAGTCCTATGGGTGCTGCTGAGAAGAAAATATAGGAGCTCTGTTTGCTGCCACTAACACACTAGAAGTCCTATGGGTGCTGCTGAGAAGAAAATATAGGAGCTCTGTGTGATGCCACTAACACACTAGAAGTCCTATGGGTGCTGCTGAGAAGAAAATATAGGAGCTCTGTTTGCTGCCACTAACACACTAGAAGTCCTATGGGTGCTGCTGAGAAGAAAATATAGGAGCTCTGTTTGCTGCCACTAACACACTAGAAGTCCTATGGGTGCTGCTGAGAAGAAAATATAGGAGCTCTGTGTGATGCCACTAACACACTAGAAGTCCTATGGGTGCTGCTGAGAAGAAAATATAGGAGCTCTGTTTGCTGCCACTAACACACTAGAAGTCCTATGGGTGCTGCTGAGAAGAAAATATAGGAGCTCTGTTTGCTGCCACTAACACACTAGAAGTCCTATGGGTGCTGCTGAGAAGAAAATATAGGAGCTCTGTTTGCTGCCACTAACACACTAGAAGTCCTATGGGTGCTTCTGAGAAGAAAATATAGGAGCTCTGTTTGCTGCCACTAACACACTAGAAGTCCTATGGGTGCTGCTGAGAAGAAAATATAGGAGCTCTGTGTGATGCCACTAACACACTAGAAGTCCTATGGGTGCTGCTGAGAAGAAAATATAGGAGCTCTGTTTGCTGCCACTAACACACTAGAAGTCCTATGGGTGCTGCTGAGAAGAAAATATAGGAGCTCTGTTTGCTGCCACTAACACACTAGAAGTCCTATGGGTGCTGCTGAGAAGAAAATATAGGAGCTCTGTTTGCTGCCACTAACACACTAGAAGTCCTATGGGTGCTGTTGGGGTGCAATGCTGTGCTAACAGCACTGCGGTTGGTACTACTGCAATACTGTACTAACAGTAAGCACGCACCAGACTAATCCCCAGCAGCAGCTAATAACACACTAACTGTGCAATCAGCAGCAATGAACGATCAATGACTTAGGTAGCAATGGTTTAGCAAAGAAATAGCCAATGGTTTAGCAAAGAAGAGCAAATCTTTCAGTATCAAGCAAAGACAGAATCAGCAGACTAATCTCTCCTAAAGCCGGAACTCATGTGACCGGGGCCGATGGCGTGGCGGCCTTTTAAATGGTGGGGCGTGTACTAAAGCCCCTGAGCTGTAATTGGCTACAGGCGTCCTGCCTGTAGCCAATTATTGCTCTCCGAGTTTCGGGCGCTGTGATTGGCCAAGCATGCGGGGTCACAGTGCATGCTTGGCCAATCATCAGCCAGCAATGCACTGCGCCGGCCGCGCCGGCCGCAATGCATTGCGGGGCCGCTCGCATCACACGAATGTGATGCGAACGGCCCAAATAGTTCTGGGCTCGACGAGCGAGCGAACGCCCGATGCTCGATTCGAACATGGGTTCGAATCGAGCACCGGGCCCATCCCTAATAAACACGATTGAAAATCCTCACATTTTATTTAGAGGCAACTACCCAAAGATGGTATCCTGCTTTAAAGTATATACAAGGGAGTGCTGATAATTATTGATCCTTACCCAGAAAAAAATTGAGCTAGAAAGCTGTAACCGCCACACTATTTTACATAACTCCCCCCCCCCCCCCGGAAGTCAATGCACTTGCGACATCTGTCCTGCAGCTTCTTAAAGAGGAAGTAAACCCTGATGGGTTTAACTTCCTCTTTTGCTACCTGAAAAGCCTGCAAATTAAAAGCATAATGGGCTAGTATGCATGGCAAACTAGCCCATTATGTGACACTTACCTGAAAAGAATCCAGCGATGTCCCCTGTGTAGGCATCATCCATCTTCTGTCTCCTCTTCCTTCCCGGCTCTGTGATTCGCCGGAGCCGCGTGACGTCACTCCCGCGCATGCGCACAAGAGCATGCCATTAACGGCACAGGCTGGGGAAGAAACGGCACTTTGTTTTGTTTATTTCCCGCGCATGCGCCGTTAACATTTTTGGCGGACTACAAGTGCAATATCTCCTAAACGGCGCACGTTTAGGAGATATTTCCACTACCTATATGTAGGCCTTATTCTAGGCTTACTTATAGGTAGAAGTAGTCAAAAGGGGTTTACAACCACTTTAAGTCCCTGCAAATAAAATTCTTCCGACTGCTGGTGTAACCACTCATTTGCAGCATTACTTGCCTCCGGAACACTCCTAAATCGTTGTCCCTTTTAGGTGTTTTTTGGGTATGGGGAACAGATAATAGTCAGACAGAGCCAGGTCGGGCGAATAGGGTGAATAGGACATTACTTGAAAGCCTAAGGAGGTCAGTTTTTCATGCAACAGGATGACACCTTTTGGAGAGCTTTCCTCAACGTTTTTTTACTTGATATTTTGCCTCAACTTCATCAATAAAGCACAGTAATATGTTGCATTGATGGTTGAACCTTTTTGTAGGTAGTCCATCAGCAGAACTCCCTTCTTATCCCAAAAAACTGTTGCCATTTGGTTCTGCACTGACCTTTGCACACAGAACTTCTTTGGCCTGGGGGAACCACTGTGCCTCCATTCCTTTGTCTCAGGATCATACAGTAGATCCATGTCTCGTTACCAGTTTGTCCAGGAAATCTGACTACGGTAATTTCTTGCAAAATGTTCCAAAACAGCCAAACAGCTGTCTCCACACATTTCCTCTTTTTTTTGTTGTCAAAAGTTTTTGGGATCCACTTTGCTGCAAGCTTTCTCATTTCCAAGTTGTTGTGGATAATGGCACCAACTCTCTCACGTGATACTCCCAGATATGTAGCAATACTTTTGGCTGATATTCGGCGGTCCTCCGTGATCATGTCATGGATGGCTTTCACATTTGCAGGCACAGAGTCAGAAACAGGCTGGGTTTCTCACTTTCAACACCGAAATGTCCAGTTTTAAAATTGACTACCAAACATTTAACTGTTGCATCTGAAGAGCCACTGTCACCCAAAGTTTGTGGCATTTCATCATGGATCTGCTTCCCACCATTCCCTTGGAGAAACAGGAACTTGATTATGGTCCTATGCTCTTCCACATTGAATTTTTCTGGAGGTGCTGCCATGTTCAGAATCATAGGTAGTTGATTTTTGCACCACTGAATATAGACAAACTGGCAAGTACACCCTGCTAATTACAGCTTCCTAGCTCAATTTTCTGGGTAAGGCTCAATATTAATCAGCACCCCCTCGTATAAACCCCTTTGCCTGGTTTTGGCTGCAGTGGGGAAGTGTTAGGGTCCATTCACACTATGCAGTTCCTGTGTGATTCACATGCAGTTCTGTGCAGTGCGACTTCAGCCCTATTCATTTTGAATGGACTGAAATCGCAGTCCACTGCACCAAAAGTAGTGCATGCACTATTTTTTTTAAATGCACGCATTTGTGACCTGTGTTGGGGGTGATGTTGATTTTGCACTGACACCCCCCCCCCCCCCCCAGAAGATCGCAAGGGCAATGCGATTGGAATGCAGTCCCACAAGAACGGGGCTTTACGACACGGCTTTCTAGTGCAAACAGGCTTTTTAAATCTATGTCTGGTTTTATTGCTGTATCTGTCCCCCTGGGGAGACCCTTCCCCTTTATTTTGTGCTAAGAACAACTGTTCAAGGAACAGACAGTAATCACAATTCCAACATTTTTCAGCAATCACAGGAATAAGAGGTGAAGAGATTCTCTGATAGGGACAACTGTTCCGGTGTCAATTGTCTAAAAGGGGATTCCCTTCATTTTGAAAATGGAAATGAATCACCTTGAATAGACACAGACAGCAAAAATAAAACACTGGGGGTGCTTTTTAAACTTTACTATTTTATCCAAAACAAAATAAAAAAGTTCTGCATTTGGATACACTATAAAGGAACTTGTTAGATAGAAATATGGGAGCTGCCAATATGCTATTAAAGTTGCATGTTCCCCATCCATCATTATATTGTGAGCCACTGAGCTAGAACAAGCATTAAGACACTCGATATTGCCCTTTTAAAGGAAATATGTGCAGAGATAAATAGAAGGGTTTCCATTGCCAGTCAACAGGACAATGGGGGTTATTTACTAAAACCGAAGAGTGTTACATCTGATGCAGCCCTGCATAGCAACCAATCAGCTTCCAAGTTTTATTGACAAAGCTCAGTTGAATAACCTGAAGTTAGAAGCCAATTGGCTACCATGCGTAGCCGCACCAGATTCTGAGTGCTCCAGTTTTAGTAAATCTCCCCCATTGTCTTGTGAGGAAGGTCATCTTGTGAGCTACACCACAGGAGGACATGGAGCTTACACAGAGATTAGACTCAGGGCTCAGACAGGTGAACGGGCTGCCATTTGATGACCGTATATACTCGAGTATATGCCGACGCGAATATAAGCCGAGGCACCTAATTTTACCACAAAAAACTGGGAAAACGTATTGACTCGAGTATAAGCCTAGGGTGTCCATCTGCATGCCTCACTGTGCCTCATTTTGCCTCACTGTGTCCATGTGCATGCCTCAATGTGCCCATGCCTTACTGTGCCCATGCCTCACTGTGCCCATGACTAGACTGACGTTTAACATGGGAGTCTATGGAAGGGGTGCCTGGATTTGAAAAATCGGTGCTCCCCGGCCATAGGTCCTCCAGACAAAAAACTTTGCACCCTTATAGAGGAGAAATGGGGCTACGTGTGTGCCAAGTTTCGGGTGAAGGAGACCTACGACCGGCCGTTACCGGGTCCCCAAAGTCACCAGAGAAATGACCGTTTAACATGGGAGTCTATGGAAGGGGTGCCCGGCTTTGAAAAATCGGTGCTCCCCGGCCGTAGGTTCCCTGGACAACAAACTTTGCACACTTGTAGAGGAAGAGTGGGGCTATATGTGTGCCAATCTTGGGGTCCAGGAGACCTACGATCGGCTCCCCAAAGTCCGGGAGATCAGGCGCAAAAAGGTGACTCGAGTATAAGCCGAGGGGGGCATTTTCGGCACAAAAAAATGTGCTGAAAAAATCGGCTTATACTCGAGTATATACGGTAATAGGTATTTGTGATTGAAAGGTTGGACTATCAAAAAAAAAACTGGCACTTTTTTCTTAATGGGCAAAGTGACAGATTTACTTTAAGTTCCAGGTTAGTTTAAGTTAGTTGATGATGTGTATTGCATGGTCTAATTACTGATTCTATTTATTGTATTTTATTTCCATAGTTGCTGCAGGTTCTCTAAGTGTAATAATGGGTCTAAGGTACAACCGATCAAAGAAAGTCATGCCTGCTGGAATTGTAGCTGGCATTAGGTATGTTTTACATCTATGAGTTTAAATCTGACATAACTGCTTCCTTGGATTTTATGTAAAAAAAAAAAAGTCTAATGCCGCATACACACGATCGGAATTTCCGACAACAAATGTTCGATGTGAGCTTTTGGTCAGATATTCCGACCGTGTGTAGGCTCCATCAGACATTTTCTGTCGGAATTTCCGACCACAAATGTTTGAGAGCTGGTTCTCAATTTTTCCGACAACAAAAGTTGTTGTTGGAAGTTCAGATCGTGCGTATCCAATTCCGACGCACAAAAATTCTACGCATGCTCGGAATCAATTCGACGCATGCTCTGAATCATTGTACTTCATTTTTCTCGGCTCGACGTAGTGTTGTACGTCACCGCGTTCTTGACGTTCGGAATTTCCGAGAACATTTGTGTGACCGTGTGTATGCAAGACAAGTTTGGGCCAACATCCGTCGGAAAAAAATCCACGGTTTTATTGTCGGAATGTCCGATCATGTGTACGCGGCATTATTCTTGGGCAACTTACATCTGCCTTCACGCATATGAGGACCCATGTTTTTTGCATTAAGGCATTAGTTGTGCATGTGGGTATAATTGCAGGGGTATGTTAATGCAGAACCTAGGTTCACTGTGTGTGTCAGAATGCCAAAAAAAGGCGAAAATGTGCTTTGTGCCATGTACATCGAGACTATAAAACTGCTGGGACTCAGGAGAAAGAGCCAAAAAACTAATTCCTAGCAGTTTTTTTTTTTTTTTAATTGCATGGCTTTAGTTTCACTTCTAGGCTTCATGTACACTACAGCCTATAAACTGGAGTTTAGGAGTTTCATTTTTTTTTTTGCCAAAGCTCCTAAACTCAACTCCATAAAAGCCTATATGTCCATGTACACATAGGCTTTTAGGATCCTTTAGGAGATACTGCGGTTAGAGGAGGTTCAACCTCCCTCTCCTGAACGCAGCAGAATCCCATTCAGCATAGGAACGTTTTGACCACCTGCCACAAAATCGCTTTAAAATCGCAGCAAGATTTTGCCGTGTTTTCCAGCGGCCATAATAGGCTATGAACATGAAGCTGAAGTCTTCAGCATTGCTTCACAAGTCCATTTCAAGGTCACTAACTACTAACTATTATCTATAGCACAGCCTGATAAATGAAAAACATTCAAAGATATGTTATCAATTGGTGTCGAAGTTAAAGTGGAAGTAAACCCTCCTATCATTTTCAGGCAAGGAAGCTGCCATCTTGGCCTCTGTCTAATCTTCAACTGCCATGATGTTGCACATGTGATCCGTTATGACACCAGCCATTGGATGGTTTGACAGTTTGGTTGAGAGCACAACCAATGTGACAGTTGGCATTCCCGGCATGCCGGGAATGTAACTGCTTTTTGAAACTGTTAAATCGATGGGTTTACTTCCGCTTTAAAGCTTGTTTCTTTGTATAACCCTATTATATTTGTACAGGGGGGACCCTATATTGACTCATTGAAACAATGCATATTGCAGTATTTGTTCAGGTGGAGGCAGATTGATTATAAATTGAGTGTTTGGCCACTCTAGTGGATAATCTCCAAATTGTTCTATTTCATTCATACAATAGAAGTAATATAAAAATGTCATATCAAAAATTATTTTTAAATTGGTTCTAAATTTAAAATGTCTTTTTACCTTAATGCATTTCCCGCATTAGGGTAAAAATCATTTTACCCTAATGCGGGAAATGTATTAAGGTAAAAAGACGTTTTAAATTGGGAACCAATTTAAAAACAATTTATTTTTATTTTTTATTGCACCTCCTCCTTCTGTAAACACTTACCTATACTTGACTACAGGTCTTCCCTCCCCTCTCCCTGCTTTCACAAGCTTCACTTAAAGCAGCATAAGCCATTAGCTCCTGCTGCTGTTTTGCAAATCCTGTGAGGCAGGGTGGGGCCGCTGTGTATGTCTATAGACGCACACAGCCTGGCTTGGAAGCACACAGCTTGCTATGGGGGGCACATGCAGGAGAGAATGAGTGGACAGCGCTGGCAGGGGACTCCAGAAGAGGAGTTAAGGAGCCGCTTTGTGTAGTGGTAAGGTAAGTACCATGTACGTACCAAGTATAACATGTTTATTATTTTTATTTAAAAAATACCTTTTATATCCGCTTCAAGCTAAACTCCAGGCAAATATGAAAAAGCACAAAAGATTGCAGTTGTGTATACATTAAAAAATAATTGTATATTTAACTACTTGAGGCCCGCGCTATAGCCAAATGACGGATTCAGCGCGGACCTGAAAATCCGGGAGGCCGTCAATAGACAGCTTCCCCTTCACGCGGGGGCGTGCGCGGCACGTGCTGAGATCACCCGAGTCACTGAGACTCGGGTGATCACCGATCCGAGTAAGGGGCCAATCCCGACCCCTTACCACGTGATCAGCTGTCAGCCAATGACAGCTGATCACGTGATGTAAACAAAGAATCGGTAATCTTTTTTTTTTTTTTCTCCTCACGCAGACAGCGTGAGGAGGAAAAAAAGCCGAAAAGGCTCTTTCACAAGGGACATCGGTCCCGAAGAGGAAGGAGGCAGATGTGCCTCATCAGTGCCAGCTGCCAGTACCTGCCAGTATAATAATAAATGCTACCTGCCAGTGCCCACAGTGCCACCTATCAATGCCCACAGTGCCACCTATCAATGCCCACAAGTGCCGCCAATCAGTGCCACCTAGCAATGCTGCCCATCACTGGCACCCATCAGTGCCCATCATTGCCACCTATCAGTGCCACCTACCAATGCCACCTATTAGTGCCACTTCTCAGTGCCCACCAGTGCCACCTATCAATGCCCATCAGTGCCACCTCTCAGTGCCGCCCCATCGGTGCCCATCAGTGCAGCCCATCGGTGCCCATCAGTGCAGCCCATCAGTGCCCATCAGTGCAGCCTCATCAGCGTATATCAATGAAGGAGAAAAAATACCTGTTTACAAAATTTTATAACAAAATAAATATATATAGTAGGATTTTTAAAACAGCTTACCTGTAAAATCCTTTTCTTGGAGTACATCACGGGACACAGAGCGGCATAGTCATTACTATGTGGGTTATATAGAATTACCTTCAGGTGCTGGCACTGGCAACTTCCAAAACAGGAAGTACCCTCCCCTATATAAGCCCCTCCCATCCGGGAGCACCTCAGTTTTGTAGCAAAGCAATACGTGTCCCCAAAAGAGGGGTGGGAGCTCTGTGTCCCGTGATGTACTCCAAGAAAAGGATTTTACAGGTAAGCTGTTTTAAAAATCCTACTTTCTTGTTCATACATCACGGGACACAGAGCGGCATAGTCATTACTATGTGGGACGTCCCAAAGCAATGCCAAATGAGGGGGGGGATATACCATACATAAGCTGGGCGCCATCAGGCATGAGGATCTTTTGCGGCCTGCAACACACTGCGCCCAAAGGCGACATCCTCCTGACTTCTAACGTCCACCTGGTAGAACCTAGTAAACGTGTGTACTGAAGACCATGTTGCGGCCTTACAAATTTGAGTCAGGGAGGCCTGGTGATGCACTGCCCATGAAGTTCCAACTGCTCTCGTGGAGTGCGCCCTAACTTTGAACGGAGGCGGTCTACTTCTCAAGCCATAGGCTTGTATTATGACCTGTCGAATCCACTTGGCTAAAGTAGATTTTGATGCTGCCTGACCCTTTCTGGGGCCTTCCGGCAGAACAAACAAAGAATCTGTTCTACGAATCTGAGCAGTGGCTTTTAGATAAGCTTTAACTGCTCTTACTATATTCAAAGAATGCAATAACTTTTCCTCTACCGAGCTCGGTTTGGGGAAAAAGAAGGAAGAACCACATCCTGGTTCAAGTGAAACCTCGATACCACCTTAGGAAGAAAGGCTGGGTGAGGACGTAATACTACTCTGTCCTCATGAATAACCAGATATGGCTCTTTACAGGACATGGCGGCTAATTCCGACACTCTTCTAGCCGAGCATATGGCTACTAAAAATATCAATTTTCTGGTGAGTAGAACCAAGGAAATGTGCCGCAAAGGTTCAAATGGCTGCTTCTGCAGAACCGACAGAACCAAATTTAGATCCCATGGGCATATGGGAGCTTTAATCGGTGGAATAATACGAGTCACACCTTGCATAAAGGATTTGACAAGTGAATGCATAGCCAGGGGCCTTTGAAATAGTATTGATAAGGCCGAAACCTGGCCCTTGATAGTACTTAAGGCAAACTTCCTGTCTACAGCCCACTGCAGGAAGTCCAGAATTCTGCCTATAACGTACTTACGTGGATGCCATTTTCTGGCCTCGCACCAAGTGATGTACGCCTTCCAAACTCTATAGTAGATCTGCCTGGATACAGGCTTCCTGGCATTGATTATAGTTGATACCACAGAGTTAGAGAGACCTCTCTTCTTTAGGATGTGGGATTCAATAGCCAGGCCGTTAAACTTAGAGTTAGTAAGGAAGGGTGGTATATCGGTCCTTGCGAAAGCAGGTCCGGACGACGTGGAAGGGTCCAAGGACTCCCCACAGGCATTTTGATGATCTCCGCGTACCAGGCCCTTCGGGGCCACGCTGGAGCCACCAGGATCACCGGCTTCTTTTCCAACCTGACTCTGCGAAGGAGTCGAGGCAACAATTGTAGCGGAGGGAATGCATATATCAGTCTGAACTGATCCCAAGGGAACACCAGAGCATCCGAGCCGCAAGCGAGGGGATCCCTTGTCCGGGAGACAAATCTGTCCACCTTTGCGTTGAATCTGGATGCTAGCAGATCTACATCCGGTGTTCCCCACCGCTGACATATTGCTCGGAAGACCTCGGGATGAAGGGACCATTCCCCTGGGCATAACTGTTGGCGACTTAGAAAGTCCGCCTTCCAATTCTCCACCCCTGGAATGAAGACAGCTGACATACATGGGACATGCTTTTCTGCCCATTCCAGGATGTGACTTACTTCCCTCTGGACTGCACGACTCCTGGTGCCTCCCTGATGATTGATATATGCCACTGCTGTGGCATTGTCTGATTGAATTCTGACAGGGGACCCTTGGAGTCTGGATGCCCAGGCTACTAGGGCATACCGGGCTGCTCGTATCTCTAAGAGATTGATGGGCAGGGTTTTTACTACATTTGACCATCTGCCCTGGAGAGACCATTGCTCCAGTACTGCCCCCCAGCCTATAAGGCTGGCATCTGTAGTGACCACCTTCCAGGATATCGGACTGAAGGGTTTTCCCTTCTGGAGATTCTGGGGGATCAACCACCAGCAGAGACTCTTCCGAACGGAAGGGGACAAAGCCATCGGGAAGTCTAGAGCCTGAATTTTTCCGTTCCAGGCTGACAATATGGCCCTCTGTAAATTCCTTGAGTGGAATTGGGCGTATGGCACAGCTTCGAATGATGCTACCATCTTTCCTAGCAGCCTCATGCACAGGCGTATGGACGGCTGTCTTTTTGCACAAAGCAGACGGACCAAGCCCCTCAAAGAGGATACCTTGTCTAGAGGTAAGAAAATCTTCCTCTGGTCTGAATCCAGCCGTAGCCCTAGATATACCAGGTTTTTCACTGGCTGTAGGGCTGACTTGTCCAGGTTGATGACCCAACCGTGAGATTCTAGATACTTGATTGTATCGACAATTACCACTTCTAGCTTGGCAACTGAGTGGTCCATCAACAACAGGTCGTGTAGGTATGCCATTATCGTTACACCTCGTGTTCTTAGATCGGCCAACAGTGGGGCCAGAATTTTTGTGAACACTCGTGGTGCTGTGGCCAGACCGAATGGTAAGGCTCTGAACTGAAAATGGCGCCCTTCTACTGCAAAGCGTAGAAATTTTTGATGACCTGGAAAGATGGGAACATGCAAGTAAGCATCTTTGATGTCGATCGAGGCTAACCATTCCTCCCCCTGTAGGGCAGCGGTGACCGATCGGATCGACTCCATCCGGAAGGACCGGACGTTTAGAAATTTGTTTAGACTCTTTAGGTCCAATATGGGTCTTATGTCCCCGTTTGGTTTCGGGACTGTGAAAAGGTTTGAGTAGAAACTCAACCCCCACTCTTCCATAGGAACCTCCATAATTACTCCTTGGAGCAATAGTTGTTCTAACGCCACTAGGAGACACCTTCTTTTCAGAGGGTCTTTTGGCATGCCTGACCACATAAAATGGGAAGGAGGAGACTCTTTTAACTCCAACTTGTATCCCCGAGTTACTGCGGAGAGCACCCATCTGTCTTTGATCGTCTCCCGCCAGGTCTCTGTGAACAACTGAAGTCTTCCCCCCACCCGTTTGAGTGGGGGCAGCCCTTCATAGGCTTGACTTGGAGGCTGGTTTAGTACCTCTTCGGATCCAGGGCTTTTTATTACCCTGTGACTGTCCCTGATTTTTACCTCCTGAGTTTGACCGAGGAGGCCGTCGGAACTGCTTAGTAGCAGACGTCCCAGGGATAGGAGAGGTAGTCCTCTTAAAAGACGGACCCCTAGACCTCTTTTTAATTGGTAAGAGAGTACTTTTACCACTGGAAATCTTCTGGATATATTTATCCAGGTCTTCGCCAAAAAAGGCGTTCTCCATGAAATGGGAAGCTAACTAAGAGCTTCTTACAGGGAGCCTCAGCAGACCAGTTCTTGAGCCACAGAAGCCTACGCATATGTACCAAAGACAGCGTGAGGCGGGAGGCCTGATGGATAGAATCCTTGATGGCGTCAACCGCAAAGCATAATGCTCTAGGCAGATCAGCCAGAGCCTGGGCCTGCTGGTCTGGCAAATCCATCAGGACCATTTTCATTTGATCCTTTAAAGCTTGGCAGACCCCAATAGCTGCCACTGCTGGCTGTGTAACAGCCCCTGCTGTGGAAAAAGCAGATTTTAATAAAGATTCCAATTTTTTATCTACTGGATCTTTGAACATTTGAACATTATCTACTGGACATGTCAGTGATTTGTTCACAGAAGAAATGGCTGCGTCCACCGTAGGAACATTCCATCTCTGGGTGAATTTTTCCTCCATGGGATAGATCACCTGAAATTTCTTAGGTGGAACAAATAGTTTATCAGGATGTTCCCAGTCCTGGTATATAAGTCCTTCCAATAATGGATGAATTGGAAAGGAGCAATTAATCTGGGGAGCTTTTAGCGACCCCAACGAGGAGACAGCAGTAGTTGATGGTTCAACAAGAGGCATTTTAAATGCAGATAGAACCATGTCAGTTAGGGTCTGGACCCACAATCTTTCAGTCTGTGATGCTGAAAATGGTTCATCTACTGTCGATTCCTCAACAACAGAGTTAACCTCCTCCTGATCCCTTCAGGTAGGTCGGTCCCTTCCTGGGACTGTTGCTCTGCCAACAGGCACTCTAATGGAGGTGATGGAGATCTGGCGCGCTTTCTTTCCTGTAGAGAAGAAGCGATCAATGCTGCCAATCTCTGCTCCAATCCCTCCAGAGTTGAGGCAAAAACCTCCTCTGTTATATATGCAGGAGCAGGTGGACTGAGGACAGCCGCAGTACCTGGCACTCCCGGGGGTTCCTTATGGGTATTAACCTCTGATTTCTCAGGGGAGGAAGGTGCAGATGACTGCTCCAGATCCTCAGAGCCCGATGGAGACCCCCTACACTTCCTGAGAGGTATATCTCGGAGTTTTTTAGGCGGCATATTCCTTAGTTCAAAGCTGAGGTATTCCAGCCGCAATACACCCCTTTACTGAAATAGTCTAATGCAATCTGCTGCTATGTACATCAGTGGGTGTCTACTAATGCGTCTTTCTGGGGATGCCTGTATCAACCGCCCGCTGTAAGCCCCTATACCATGCTACCAGCTCCTTTTCATGCTCTGTGTCCATAGCAAGCAGCGTGGACTGAGTCCTTTTATCTTGCTGGGACGCCCGCACATGCGCAGAAGCGCTGGGTGCACAGAGCGCGTCATCCGCCAGGCTTCGCCCCCTTTTTTGAAGCTAAATCTTATAAAAAGAAAGCGTGTGTGCGCGCGCGCGCGTGCACGTGTGCGCTCTTGGCGCCATGTAGGGAGAGGAGCCAGGGTCCCTGTTTCACCAGGACTCGGGGATGGAAGGAAACTACTTGGCAGCATGACAGAGGAATGCAGCTTCCCTGATAGAGAGCTCACTCATCTGCCTGGACTTTCACCATGGAAGGAATAGTCCCAAGAAAAAAAGACGTTCCACAGCGGCCTCTAGTGGACAAACACAGGTACCGCACTTTTGTCTTTTTTTTTTTTTTTTTTAAAACCTCCTTTATGAAAAACATTTCTAGGTTTACAGTTTTTAAAACTTCCTTTATGGAAAGACATTTCTAGGATTTCTTAGGCATATACAGCTATTAGCGGGAATACCTTTAGGTAACAGGCAGAAAGACATATTAGGCTTGGGGGTCCCCTCAATAGAACCAAGTTCCTGAGGGGCCCCCACTTACCTTTTCCCCGCCGCAGGACTTTGTTTGGTCCACAGAAGCCCAAACTTCACCTCTCACGGCAGGCATTGTACTAGACCTTCAGGGACCGGGTTCCCAAGGATTCCACTCCCCTGGACCTGTATAGCACCCTGCACAGATAGCCTCTTGGTTTTGGGTATGACCAGAGCTCTGGATCCCAGGGTCCAGCCCTCCTAAGAGAGGCATTACAGGCAAAACCCTGCTCTTCTCTGCAAGGCCCGGGTACCGACCGTTTAGCGATGAAGCTTTTTTGGTCGGATCCGGAATAGCTTGCTAAGGCCCAGAGAACCTGTACACAAGCCCAGATGAATACATGTTAACCTTGGCCAACACCTTAGACACTGGCAAAAAACTGAGGTGATCCCGGATGGGAGGGGCTTATATAGGGGAGGGTACTTCCTGTTTTGGAAGTTGCCAGTGCCAGCACCTGAAGGTAATTCTATATAACCCACATAGTAATGACTATGCCGCTCTGTGTCCCGTGATGTATGAACAAGAAATATATATATATATATATATATATATATATATATATAATTTTTTTTTTTTTTTTAAATCAGTCTTTTTAAAAAAAAAATTAACAAAAAATTAAAACCGCAGAGGTTATCAAATACCAGCAAAAGAAAGCTCTATTTGTGGGGAAAAAATTAAAAAAATTTCATTTGGGTACAGCATTGTATGACCGCGCAATTGTCATTTAAAGTGCCTCAGCGTTGAAAGCTTAAAATTGGTCTGGGCAGGAGGGGGGTTTAAGTGCCCAGTAAGCAAGTGGTTAAATTCAATCCATGCTGCTACCTGAATTTGACTTTGTATCGCCACTCGTACTGGGAGGGGGTGGGTCAGCTTTAGAATCCAATCAGTTGTACTGCATACTCTGACAATGAATATGCTGACAGGAGAGCAGAGTGAGCAATAGGGGTGAGTTGCTGTAGCTCCTTCACTTTCCAATTACTGGCTGGGCTAGGGAAGTGATCTAGCTGTACTGCTTTGTAAAAACTAACTGTGTGGGAAAGGGGGTCAGGGCGTTTGCAGTACTATTAAACAGCAGTCAGTTTTTAGGAGAAAACAATCTGAAATGTTTATATCCTGAAGAAGACTGCATTAAGCATACAGGGTTCATTTCAGTGTTGGCCAGGATGACCAGAAGCTCTGAGGGAAATAAATCTACACTGCTAAGACAGCTAAGCACATTCTCCCTACTGCATAGCCTGCAGAGGGAGATCTGTGACTAGCAAGGATGATCCTGAAACGTGCCCCTGTGGATCTGAATTCCAAGTTGGTGGTATATAGTAGTAATTAATCACATTCTACAGAACTTCTGTTCTGTAATGATGAAAAGCTTTCCAACCCACTTATTCAGTTCCTTGAGTGTCAGGAAGATACCCCAACATTTATATTCACACCTTAGGACCCCTTAATCCAACCTTGGGATGTAAACATGTTGACAGTCCAAGAGCAGGATGGGAGGTGTGAAAGTTGTGATGCTATCCTGAGCAGATTAGGAAACCATGTTTCACCTGACCAGGTGACGAAACCCTGTTGTTGGTGTCAGGAAGTCTGGTGTTAGGTGTTAGTTCCTCAATTTACATGGCTAAAGGTGTAAATTGTTGTCAAATCAGTGAATTAGAGATGTTAAAATGGATTTAGGTGTGGAAGAAAGATGACGATGAAGGCTCCCACCCCTCTTCAGTGATGGTTGTTTAATTTGGATGTAGATTAGGGTGACCAGACATCCCCGGTTTCCGGGGACAGTCCCCGGAATGAGGACACTGTCCCCGGACCAAGTCTGTCCCCAGTTTTGTCCCCGGATTGGATTTGAACAGGGGCTGGGGCAATTTCAAAGACAGTCAGTGCAGAATAAAAAAAATAAAATCTAAATTACACCCCCCCCCCCCGCTCTGCCACTGCTACTAGCTTAGGGGGGGTGTTTTTTTTCCCCCATGATCTGTGCCCCTTTCTGATGATCATGTGTTGGTCGGAGTGGGGGGAATATTTCTTCAGTTTCGGGTGCATGCCCATTCAGCACCGCTCGCATGATCTTCTGCCTTGGCTCAAGTCCCGGCCAGCCGCCTGCCTGTTTATCTCCTTGCCTTCCCTGGCTGGGTGATCTTCCTCCGCTCCCCACCCAGTAGTAGCCGGGGCCCGGAGAGTAAGACTTGACAGGTTGTGAGACGGGCGGTGGCGGCGATGGGCAGAGAGTCGCTGATTGCCGCCATTACTAGTAAGAAAAATATGTCCCCGGATTTCATTTAAAAAATCTGGTCACCTTAATGTAGATGGCATTTTTCACACCTTTTTGCAAACCAGTTGTCCTCTCTGTCCAAAATGTGCACCTCACTGTCCTTGAAAGAATGCCCATTTTCCTTGATTAGAAATGACACAGAAGGAACAAGATCAGTGTTAACATCAACATCTGTAATCCATAATGATACAGTACTGGATTTGTGTTATCTTTACATGCACACAGATTGTCTATGTGTAGCAATACCCCCAGTTAAGAGGGCTCCAGGTATAGTTTTTGGGCCTGTAACACACTGCTGTCAACCCCCAGGAACTGGCTCTAACCTCCCTTGGCACAGCTAGCACAAATGAGAATGTGAAACCCACTAGGCTATAGGAATCACCACTCCGCAATAAAGCATACACAATAGTTAATATCAAATTACCTGAGCTGATGGCTTCAGCTGGGATAAACAGTACACCACACACTTGTTTGCTTAACCACAAATACTTTTACTGAATAGAAATATAAGGTTGGACAATGGTACATTTATCTATGCAGGGCCCTGCAATATCAAAAGTCAAGCAAATAACAGGTATTATGTTCTAAATGTCTCTTAATAAACTACACTCGCGAGCCTTCCCCTCGTGGCCAATATGGCGGCCAACAATGTCTCCCTGCTGAACAGTCAGGCCTGACTAATTCACACAAAGTTAAGTCATTGAGAAGAATCTTCGCTAGCAATGGTGGTGCACTTTGTAGATTATTTGTAATCCAAAGGTATTAGATTGTTAGTTACTCAGCAAGCAATAAGACAACTTAACTCCGGCTGCACAACACACTGTTCCTCTGGGGTGCAATGTAACACTCCGGTAATGGTGGGCCCTGGCCAAAGGATACTGGGCCTAACAGGTAGTTAAAGTATACTGAGCAAGTGCTCTCTCACCCGACCGGACCAGTCCGTACAACCGACTTCAGTAGTTGGTGCTCCGGAACACAGTCTCACAATGCCCGTAGTCTCCGATCCTCTCAACCATCCGAGGGAGATTGATGGGTGAGATGACTCTGGGTTCTCCAGTGATGATCAGCAAGCTCTCCGGATCTCCTAGGCCCAAGCTCTCCGGCCTAGTCCAAAGCAACAGGCCCCAACGTAGGCTCCACTTGCTAGGAGGGCGGTGTCCGAAGAGACCCGCGTGTTGCTTCTCCCTCCTTAAATAGTCCTTCCCTAGCAGACCTTGCGCCTGGCGCACTGTGGGTGTCCTGTTGCAATCTGAGTATAGTAGTCTTTGTACTAATTTAAAGCGATACCCCGCTACACATGTTTAACATTCTAAACAACCCCCTCCCTAATGGGTCCCTTTTCCCTCCGGGGGTCCATAGCAGTTGCATGGGCTGATACGGAAATTGTCATAACACTGCTATGGAAACATGCACTGATTTTATGCCTAGGTCCACATTTGTTGCAGATTGACCTGATATTTTTATTTACATTCACTAAAGCAGGTTAAGATCCTATATGCACCCTGTATTTGTAATTATAAATACACGCCACAGCGGAATAGGTTACCTTCTGCCATTTCAAGGTGCTGTATCTATTGTCACAGAGCAGAACTATATTCTACTTCTATTCTGCAAAGCTTTAACAGACTTTTCTATCTCTACAGCATATTCATGGTGTTGAGGCTGTTGTTGAATCTGACTTAAGGGATGTGCACCTGCTGAAAAAAGGTACCAACAACCAGCCCCTTGTGATGTACAGACCAGCAGCCTTCTACTTTATACTGTAACATGACATATGCACTGACTTTTTAATCATTCCATAACTTGCATTGCACTCATTTTTACATCTCTATGTTTGGCTTTTATACTGTTCTTTGTTTCAACGTCAATATTTCCAAATGACGCAAGTGCTATAGCAAAAACCTGTATTAAATTTCTGTAACAAAACTTTGTTTCTGTTTAAATGACACATGACTAGAAATGGCCAGCATCATCTTTTTCACATTCCGCAAATAAAAGTGCCTGTTTTCTTATGTTAGGTGCTTTCTTCATCTCTTATACCAACTGACTAGATTATTTGATTCATACATGACTATAGTTTTTTTTTACAAAAGGCAAATCCACTTTGCACTACAAGCGCAAACTACAAGTGCAAAGTGCACTTGAAATTGCACTGAAAGTGCAGTCGCTGTAAATCTGAGGGGTAGATCTGAAATGAGGGGAAGCTCTGCTGATTTTATTATCCAATCATGTGCAAGCTAAAATGCTGTTTTTTATTTTCCTTCTTCAGATCTAAAGCGCAACTGCACTTCCAAGTACACTTTCAGTGCAATTTCAAGTGCACTTTGCACCTGTAGTTTGCACTTGTAGTGCAAAGTGGATTTGCCTTTCGTAAATAACCCCCAATGTTTGGTTATGTGGTAGAAGGCCAGTTTGCCTTTTGCGTATTTAAAGTCATGGGAGTTGAGGAAGCCTACTACGTGAAGAGCACTGCCATTGTTGACCTCCTTCTGAAAAATGCTAGTTGCCTGGCTGTTATGTTGACCAAATAGCATCAACGCTTTCTGAGTCTAAAGGCCCATACATACGATCAGACTTTTTGACAACAACGGTCCGACGGACATGTTTTATCGGACAATACGACCGTGTGTACGCTCCATCGGACAATTGTTTTCGGTTTTTCAACGGACAAATGTTCGCTGTGCATGCTCTCAAACTTTTCGACAACAAAGGTCCTATGGTACAAACACGCATGCTCAGAACCAATGCTAAGCATCAGCCAACAATAGCAGAAGGTTGCCCAAAGGGTGACGGTAAAGAGCTGAAAAACCACGTGATTTGGTGAAAGTTGGCTAAAAATTTTCTGCTGTGTGTATGCAGAACAAGTTCACGGCCGACACCCATTCGGACAAAAATCCACGGAAAAGTCCGATGGAAGTCTGATCGTGGGTATGAGGCTTAAGACCTAGAACAATTAAACAGATCAGAAAAGTAAGAGAAATAGCAGAACCCTTTATCTGCATGTTTATTCTAGGTCATTGACTTAAAATATTTAAAGCAAGAGGGTCAGAATGATCGCTCTACAACTAGCATTTTCAGGAGGAGAGGTCAGTAATAGCATCCTTCATCATCCTCTGATAATAGGTTTCCTATAAGATGATGTATATGGCAGAGCTTGATTAGCCACTAGAATGTTGGTTGGGATACAGCATGTGTGGGGAGAAGTCTTTTGATGTAATGGAAGTCAGGTATGGATGCTCCTTGTTTTTAAATATTGTTCTTTGTGGAGGACTAGCTCTTATCAGTCTGAACTGCATATAGATATGTGGCATAATACAGGGGTTGGTTTACTAAAACTGGAGAGTGCAAAATCTGGTGCAGCTCTGCATAGAAAACATAGAACTATATGCAAAACATTTTTTTTTCATTTTAGATAGAGTAAGGGAGGGTTATAAGGTTTATTGTTGGAATCTATGCCCCATTGCGGAGATTTCCCTTTACTTCCTGTCCGATAGCCAAACAAGCGAAAGGAAATCCCTGTAAATGAAAGGAATCTCTTGGGAACCCCCAGGCCACCAGAACTAGTGTCCCTATTGGAATATTTCCCCCCTATTACTTTTTTGGGGACAACCCAAAATTTGGGAATTTCTTTTACTTTCAATGATAATGGTAAACAGGACAAATGGAGAGGGTGAATCTCCTTAACCACTTGCTTACTGGGCACAAATACCCCCTTCCTGCCCAGGCGAAATTTCAGCTTTCAGCACTGTCACGCTTTGAATGAAAATTGCACGGTCGTGTGACGTGGCTCCCAAACAAAATTGACGTATTTTTTTCCCCACAAATAAAGCTTTCTATTGGTGGTATTTAATCACCTCTGCAGTTTTTATTTTTTGCGCTATAAACAAAAAAAGAGGGACAATTTTGAAAAAAAACACAATATTTTTAACTTTTTGCTATAATAAATATCCCAATTTCTTTTTTAAAAAAACGTTTTTTTCTCAGTTCAGGCCGAAAAGTATTCTTCTACATATTTTTGGTAAAAAAAAAATCGCAATAAGCGTATAGTGATTGGTTTGCGCAAAAGTTATAGCGCCTACAAAATAGGGGATAGAATTATGATTTTTTTTTTTTTTTATATACTAGTAATGGCGGTTATTTGCGATTTTTGTCAGGACTGCGATATTACGGTTGACACATCGGACACTTTTGACACATTTTTGGGACCATTCACATTTATACAGCGAACAGTGCTATAAATATGCACTAATTACTGTATAAATATGACTGGCAGGGAAGGGGTTAATACTAGGGGGCGATCAAGGGGTTAAATGTGTTCCCTGGCAGTGATTCTTACTGTGGGGGGAGGGGACTGACTGGGGGAGTTGACCGATCTGTGTCCCTATGTACAAGGGACACACCATCGGGTCTCCTCTCCCTGACAGGACGTGGATCTCTGTGTTTACACACACAGAGATCCACATCCCTGGCTCTGTAACGGCCGATCGCGGGTACCTGGTGGACATTGCGGCGCATCGGCACCTCAGTGACGCGCCGGGCGCGCGCCCCCCCCCAGTGGCCGGGAGACCTGAGGATGTCAATAGACATCCTCCCAGGCCTGTAGAGCCACCTTGTGGCCATCATTTGACAATGGCCCAAGCTCCAAGTAGTTATCGG
Source organism: Rana muscosa (assembly GCA_029206835.1). Classification (NCBI taxonomy): domain Eukaryota; kingdom Metazoa; phylum Chordata; class Amphibia; order Anura; family Ranidae; genus Rana; species Rana muscosa. The sequence continues at coordinate 671,879,487 of CM055121.1, forward strand.
GGACACAGACAACAATGACAACTGACAAGTGTTTTAATCCCTCTCCACTCACTCCAAAACCAAAAAAAAATAAGTTTTGCTTTTAGTTATACTTTAATTGAACAATGTAAAGTTAGAAGCTGATTGACTACAATGCACAGCTACCAGATTTTGCACTCTACAGTTTTTTTTTTTGTTTTTTTTTTTATTGTTTATTTATGAAAAATTTTCAAGAAGCATTACAAGTATATTTCACATTCAGCAAGTATGAACATTGTACATTTTGCAAGTGCAAACATAAAGTTATATAACAAGGAAAGAAAACAAGTTGTTCGAGTGAACCATTAGACAGTGTAAGGGCCATATAGAGGGAAGATAGAGGGTTATTAACAGCATATCAAGGTATCATGTTAGCACGAAGGTAATCATTGATGGAAACTGGAGCTAAAATTTCCTGAAAAAAACAAACAGTCAGTCAGGGACCCAGAAAGATAATTTCCCTATCTCGGTTTGAGGGTCTAGCATTCCGAATTATTATATTCCGATGTATCCCGTTTTTCCCAAATTACCTCAAATTTTGGTAGTGCATCTTCTATGACTGCCGTGATGTGCTCCATTTTACGAATATCAGTGACCGTAGAAAGGAATTGCGTAAAGGTAGGTGGAACCATGGAACGCCAATGTTGTGGGATTACTCGTTTAGCTGCTAGTAAGATGAATGCCATTAGTTTGTTAATAGCTTTGGTGGTATTCCGAAGAGGTAGGCCTAATAGCAGGTGTATGGGTTGGAAAGGAATCTGGATCTCCAATATCTTTTCCAGCAAGGCAGGAACTTTAGTCCAAAAGGGGGCCAAGATAGGGCATTCCCAAAATATGTGGAAGTGCGAGCCCAAAGAGGAGCCACACCTCCAACAATGACTAAATGGAGATAGTTTATGAGTTGCTAGAAATTCAGGGGTCCTGTACCAAAACATTAAGATTTTGTACGCCGTCTCCCTCTGGGCCACGCATCTGGAGACTTTAGAGGTAGCATCCCATATCGCCCCCCACTGAGCCATAGAAATAGGATTATGAAGGACCTGGGCCCATTTCCTCATATATGAGTGGGTCTGTTCAGAGATGGGATCAGTGCTCTGGAGGATCTTGTTGATGCAAGAAATTTGTTGAGGTTCATGTGGGCCATATGAGCATAGCTTTTCAAATTCAGTAGGAACAACCAGGGTCATTTGGGGTGATCTAGAAGCAAAATAATGTTTTACCTGTAAGTAAGAAAAGAGTAGCGTGTTCGGTATGTTATGTTTGGTTTGCAGGTCCGAGAAAGGGAGTAAAGTGCGTGTTACTGGGTGCACCAGATGTCGCAGTTGAAATATACCTGCCTGGGTCCAAGGCAGCATGGAGTCATAGGATAAGCTGTCGGGGATTTCTGGGTTAAATAAAACGTTTATCAGTGGGGAGCATTGGGAAGACAGAGTATATTTACTTGAGCAGCGTTTCCAGATTGAGAGTGTGAATATCATAGGGTTCAGGCAAATCTTCCGTATTTGAGATGTAAATTTATCTGAAGAGGGCCAAAGTAGACTACATGGGTGTGCAGGGGAAGTAATACTTATCTCGATTTCTGACCATCTGTTTGATGCGTAACGAGATGTCCACGAGGAAATTACTCTAAGGTGAGTAGCATAATAATATTTGATTACATCCGGTGCCCCCAGACCCCCACGTGAGCGGGGGGCCAGGAGAACCGAACTGGCAATCCTGTGGGACTTGTTATTCCATATAAAGTTCAGAAAATTCCTATGAAGTAACTTAAGTTGGGTCAATGGGATTGCTACAGGGAGTGTTTCAAACAAATACAGCAGCTTGGGGAGAATAGACATCTTCAAAACGTTGATTCTACCAATGAGAGAGATAGGGAGTGTTGTCCATTTTTTAAGTAGTTTGTTGATGTCTGAAAAAAGGGGAGGGAAATTTTCTTGGTAGAGAGTGGAGTACGATCGGGATAAGTGTACACCGAGATACTTAAGGGACTGCATGCACCATCTATACTTGAAATTGGTTTGCAGGGTTAGAAGAAGGTCAGCCGGGACATTAATGGGTAAAGCTTCAGTTTTAGTCAAGTTAATTTTGAATCCGGAGATATGGCCAAAAGTTTGTAAGGTTGAATGGAGCGAAGTGAGAGAAATGTGTGGGTGGGTAATGGTCAGCAGCACATCGTCCGCGAAGAGAGATAACTTGTATTCCAGACGCCTCAGCGCCACTCCCCTAATGTCTGGATGAATGCGTATGGCTGCTGCCAAGGGCTCAAGGCTTAAAATAAAGAGCAGGGGCGATAGTGGGCAACCTTGCCTAGTACCGTTGCTAAGGGGGAATGACGTCGAGGCGTGGGAGGCCAGCTGTACCTGAGACGTAGGAGTAGAGTATAGTGCCTTTAATGCTTGTATAAAGGGACCCCTGAATCCGAATCTTGAAAGCGTAGCAAACATAAATGACCAATTTAGGCGGTCAAACGCTTTTTGTGCGTCTAAACTGAGAATTATAGCCGGTCTCTTGGTTTCGGTCAGGAGGTCTATTAAATCTATGGTTCGTCCAGTATTGTCCCCAGCATGTCTGGAAGGCACAAAACCGACTTGGTCTCTGTGGATTAGTTTGGGGAGGAGCAGGGACAGTCTATTGGCAAGTATTTTTGTAAAAATTTTGTAGTCAGAATTTAGGAGAGCTATGGGGCGGTAGTTGTCAGGTAGGGATGGGTCTTTCCCTGGTTTGGGGATCACCGTGATGAACGCATGTAGGAATTGAGCGTGGGGGATTTTCCCGTTCATTAAAGAGGCATAAAGTTTTTCCATGTAGGGCAAAATGGTGGGGAGGAATTTTTTATAATAGGAGTAGGGAAGACCATCCGGCCCTGGGGATTTATTAGTCGGTAGCTGTTTAACAACTTCAGTGATCTCTTCAACTGATATGTGTGCGTTTAGTCCTGAGCGATCGTCTGAGGACAGAGTGGGAAGCTTAAAAGAGTCCATAAAATTGTCAAACTTGTCTTGTGTGAATTAAGTGGTCGGGTCTGTGGATAGGCAGTTATATAGTTTCTTATAGAAGTCTCCAAATACACTAGTCATAATTCTAGGGCAATATGTGGGCTTACCGTCATGTTGTATTAAGAAGTCGGGTAAAGATGATTGGGGGCGTGGTTTCAGAATTTTGACAAGCATTCTATGGGGTCTATTGGCGAATTCATAAAATTTTTGCTTTGACCAAAGCATGGATTTAGTGATTCTTGCCGAATCTAGTGTTTTTATACGATTTCTTAGTGCTGTTACGGCTCGGAGACCCTCCATCGTGGGGCGTCTGAGAAGTTTTTGTTCAGCTTCTAATAATTGAGTCAATAAAGTCAATCTCTGCAAAGCACGGTCTTTTTTAAGGCGAGATCCAGTTGCGATACATTCACCTCTGCAGTTTTTTTTTTTAACAAAGTAGCACTCTCCAGTTTTAGTAAATCAACTCCAGTGCTATGAGAATGCCAGAGCAGTGTTCAGAGAAGTGCTGGTGTTTTGCAGTTCTTGCATATGTGACATAGGAAATACACAGGCCAGATTACATAATACCTAACTTATGTAAACTCAGTTTTGCTGACTTACCCTTTCTACAGAACTACTGCTTCAGTCTCATGATTAGAATTCCTCGCTCTATTAGATGTTTTGCAGATTTTTGTCTTCAGATTTACCAAAACCATATAATATGAAGTCAAACCTTAGGAGTTTCAATTTGTATGCAATCAGGCAGGCCCTTGTACTACATGGTTTTGGTAAATCTGAAGACAAAAATCTGCAGAAAATCTAATAGTGTGTATGGGGTCTAGAGTGAATCTAAAACTACTGTTCTTTCAGTTGTAAGGGTGCATTCACACCATGTCCAGTGACCTACATTTTCCTGCACCCAATAAACGCAGGTCACTGCAAGGGCACATAGAACATAGTGGTTTTCTATGTGTCTCATGTACACCACAACACACATTAACACATATAAATGCAATGCATTGACAGTCTTTTTTCTGTTCCTTTTTTTTTTTTTTTTTTTTTTACTGGACTGGAACAGCCCATTTTTTTCTTTTTTCATTTGATAGTATGTTGTGTACATTTCTTATTCCTTATATGTAACCACAACTTATCTAACATGTTGGATATCTCATTCATGCCTTAAAGGATAAGTTCACCCTTTGTTCACTTTTTTTTTTTCTAAATCCCAGCTTCCCTATGTACCAAGATTGCATACACATCCTTTTTTTGCAAAAATATCAAATATCAACTCTTTCTAATAAATCTACAGACCACTTGTCTTGCTGTCCTCATCCATGTTTCCAAATCTATCTATTTTTTTTACTTCCTGCACAGACTGAAGGTCATGCCACAGGAAGACCAGCTGACCTCATTAGCATACACCCAGCATCATCCACCCACCCATTCCCAGGTGCACATTTTTTAAATAAAATGAAATCAATCAGTGATCATCTTTCTCACTGAATACACAATATACAATCAGATTGCATAGTGTATGGCCATCTTTATACAAGTACATAGGAGGGAGTGGACATAAACACTCAGCTGTCAAGCCCCATTTTTTTTTATTCATTTAGTGGGTGGGGGGGGGCGTTCTGGAGCATTTTCACTCATCACACATAGGGAAGCCCATCCACATGAATGGGCTGCTCTACACGCAGCAATTGCCCCAAAGAAGCTTCAGAACTTTTTTAGAGCAGAGCTTGGTGCGTTTTTACTGCAATTTTTGGTGCAGCACATTTCTGAAATGCAAGGAAACGCACAGATGTGAATGGAGCTTCATTGTTCTTGTGTTACCGCACCAATTTCACTTTCAGGACCCATTCACATCTAGCATAGTGGGAGCGAACGTTTTGTATCTCGTTTTTCCTTTGACATGCAGAGGGCAGCCCGTTGATTTCAATGGGCTGCACTACGTGTGGCTCATGGGATATTTTGGCATTTTGTGGGTTGCGTGTTTGTTACTGTGCGTTTTGCAGCATTTACCCCTCATTTTTTCACATAGCAAAATGTGTGTTTGCTTCTGTGTTTGGTGTCTGTTAACAATTAATGGCACTAAAAGCGCAACTAGTAATTTTAGGTGTATAAAGATGGCCATACACTTTACAATCTGATTGTACAATCTCCTTAAGATCTGCCATCAATTATGTAGTGCATGGGCCTGCCTAATTTGATACAGAGTAATTGACTAGATAGGCGTTTCCTCCTATTATAAAAATTTGGTAAATCTAAAGGAGATTGTACAATCAGATTTTATAGTGTATGGCTGCCTTTATACACCTAGTTGCGCTTTCAGTGCCATTAATTGGTAACGGCAAACCAAACACAGAAGGAAACACACATTTTGCCATATGAAAAAACGAGTGGCAAATGCTGCAAAATGCCCAGTAAAAAACATGCAATGCCCAAAATGTTCTATAAGCCACATATAGCACAGCCCATTTAAATCAGCAGGCTGCCCTATGCATATCACAGGAAAAACGAGACACAAAACGTTCGCTCCCACTATGTTAGATGTGAATGGGACCTGAAAGTGAAATTGGTGCGGTAACACAAGAACAATGAAGCTCCATTCACATCTGTGTGTTTCCTTGCATTTCAGAAATGCGCTGCACCAAAAATCACAGTAAAAAACGCACCAAGATCCACTCTAAAAAAAAGTTCTGAAACTTCTTTTGGGCAATTTCTGCGTGTAGGGCAGCCCATTCAGGTGGATGGGCTGCCCTATGTGTGATGAGTGAAAATGTTCCAAAACGTCTTCCCCCCTCGCTAAAAAAAAAAAAAACGCATGTGGGAATGCGAGTTCCCGCTATGCAGAGTTGTGAACGGAGCTTGACAGCTGAGTGTTTCTGTCCAATATCTTTTATGTACTTGTAAAAAAATGAACATACACTATGCAATCTGATTGTATATTGTGTATTTAGTAAGAAGGGTGATCATTGATTCATTGCATTTCATTTAAAAAACATCCAGCTGGGAGTGGGAGGGTGGATGATGCAGGGTATGTGCTAATGAGGTCAGCTAGTCAACGCCTTCCTGTGTCATGACCTACATACAGTCTGTAAGGAAGTAAGACAGAAGCAATAGATATGTTTGGAAACATGGATGGAGGACAGTAAGGTAAGTCGTCTGTAGATTTAATGGAAAGCTTTGATATTTTTGCAAAAAAAGTACATGGATGCTCTATTGGTACATAGCGGGGGGAGGGGGAGGGTGGCTGGGATTTAGAAAAAAAAAAGTGAACAAAGATGATCTTATCCTTTAATCCACTGTGTTAAATACTTCTTGTAAATCATCCAAAAAATATAAATGTCTTTGTAATATTTATTTACTCAGCAATAAATATTGAAATATTGAACCATAAATGCAATGCAACATGTAGAAAATGCATGCAAACACGAATTACAGCACATGCATTTTTATGCACAGTATGCTGCGAAAGTACCCTAAGGCCTTTATACTAATTTGAAATTAGATGCATTGTCTATAGAATAATACATACAGCTGAGTAAAGATCAGTAATGCGGCAATGAGTACAGAGCCCAAAAGAACAAAATAGAACATTTTAAATCTGAGTGCAGTAATTCACATGCATACACGCACCTATAAGCATTGTTATGTGAGTATAAATAAGTAAATTGCAACACTGGCAATGAAGAAGAATTTTACTCGTCTATACGCTTACGCACTTTTATACGCCTATGCTTAACAGGGCTTTACACACAGTTTTTTTTTTACTTAGGGACTTTCCATCAACAAGTTCCTGAGTAAACATCAGTAATTTATGACGCCTGTGTGCAAGGGGCCTAAAGCCCACACACGATCGGATTTTCTGCGGACAAAGCGTAGGAATTTTGTCCAAAGGGCGTTGGCCAGGAATTTGTATTGCATACAAACGGCAAAGAATTGTCGGCCAACAAACACAAAACTATGTGTTTTTTCAGCTCTTTAGCACCACCCTTTGGGCAACTTCTGCTAATGTTGTTATGGTGAGCATTGCTTCTGAGCATGCGTGTTTGTACTTTGGAGTTTTGTTTGCGGACTTGTGTACACACGATCGGATAATCCGACAACACACATTTTGTTAAAGCAAGCTATCCCACATTTGTTGGTGGAAAATCCGACAACAATTGTCCGATGGAGCGTACAAACGGTCTGATTTTCCGACAACGGCCTCCCATCACACAATTCCCGTCGGATAATCCGATCGTGTGTATGAGGCTTTAGTCTCTAAGCATTGGCTGATTGATGATGCACCATCAAAATGATATTGTTGTCATCAGGGGCACTCATGGTACTACTATGGCTAACCTATACATGTACATCTAAAACTTCACACAATTCAGATTGCTTTAATAGGATTGTCAATCTAAACACAAATAAGGTAATAAAAATGTATGAATTGTTTTGGATAAATATAATAATATACGTCATGACAACACAGGTAAAAACTTTGAAAGGAAAGATTTTAGGTATGTGTTGGTTGTCCAAGGAAACTCAGAACAGCAAGAAGAACAGAAAGAAGAAAAGAATATATAAGGATTTCATCCAACAGACAGATCAGAATCTAAGACACATTAGGCATGCATTCTGTGCGATCCCGTTCTCCTTATACCCTCTGAAACTTTTTTTTGAAGAGGTAAGATGGGCAATATACAGCAGGTTTGGACCATGACAGATTTTCATTCCGCGCTTCTAAAACATGAAATGGAGGTAGTGGTTACCTTTACTTTTGACCATTTGAGACGAAGCACCACTGTTTTAGTATTGTCATACAAGGAACCAGTGCTCATAACTCATCGCAACCAATCAAACCTTTTAATTTTAGCATCTACTGTAAATGTAAACAGACTAATGACGATCTAGTGATTGAGTTCTATAGGTTGTTACTCTCTAAATGTGGCTAAAGTGCACCGTAAAAAAGTTACATGTAAAATCAAATAAAATGCAAAATACCGTCACACAAAATGTACAAAAAAAGGGGGGAAAAAATATACCGTATATACTCGAGTATAAGCCGAGTTTTTCAGCACATTTTTTTGTGCTGAAAATGCCCCCCTCAGCTTATACTTGAGTCACCTTTTTGCGCCTGATCTCCCGGAATTTGGGGACCCGGTACCGACCGGCCGTAGGTCCCCTAATGCCCCAAACTTGGCACACATGTAGCCCCACTCTTCCTCTACAAGTGTGCAAAGATGGTTGTCCGGGGGACCTACGGCCAGGGAACACCGATTTTTTTCAAAGCCGGGCACCCCTTCCATAGACTCCCATGTTAAACTGTCATTTCTCCAGTGATTTTGGGGACCCGGTACTGGCCGGTCGTAGATCCCCTGGATCCAAAACTTGGCACACATGTAGCCCCATTTCTCCTCTATAAGTTTTTTGTCTCGGGGACCTACGGCCGGGGAGCACCGATTTTTTTTCAAATCCGGGCACCCCTTCCATAGACTCCCATGTTAAACGTCAGTCTAGTCATGGGCACAGTGAGGCATGGACACAGTGAGGCATGCACATGGACACAGTGAGGCATGCACATGGACACAGTGAGGCATGCACATGGCCTCAGTGAGGTATGGACACAGTGAGGCATGCACATGGACACAGTGAGGCATGCACATGGACACAGTGAGGCATGCACATGGACACAGTGAGGCATGCACATGGCCACAGTGAGGCATGCACATGGACACAGTGAGGCATGCACATGGACACAGTGAGGTATGGACACAGTGAGGCATGCACATGGACACAGTGAGGCATGCACATGGACACAGTGAGGTATGGACACAGTGAGGTATGGACACAGTGAGGCATGCACATGGACACAGTGAGGCATGCACATGGACACAGTGAGGTATGGACACAGTGAGGCATGCACATGGACACAGTGAGGTATGGACACAGTGAGGTATGGACACAGTGAGGCATGCACATGGACACAGTGAGGTATGGACACAGTGAGGTATGGACACAGTGAGGTATGGACACAGTGAGGCATGCACATGGACACAGTGAGGCATGCACATGGACACAGTGAGGTATGAACACAGTGAGGCATGCACATGGACACAGTGAGGTATGGACACAGTGAGGTATGAACACAGTGAGGCATGCACATGGACACAGTGAGGTATGGACACAGTGAGGTATGGACACAGTGAGGCATGCACATGGACACAGTGAGGCATGCACATGGACACAGTGAGGTATGGACACAGTGAGGTATGGACACAGTGAGGCATGCACATGGACACAGTGAGGCATGCACATGGACACAGTGAGGTATGGACACAGTGAGGTATGGACACAGTGAGGCATGCACATGGACACAGTGAGGCATGCACATGGACACAGTGAGGCATGCACATGGACACAGTGAGGTATGGACACAGTGAGGCATGCACATGGACACAGTGAGGCATGCACATGGACACAGTGAGGTATGGACACAGTGAGGCATGCACATGGACACAGTGAGGTATGGACACAGTGAGGTATGGACACAGTGAGGCATGCACATGGACACAGTGAGGTATGGACACAGTGAGGTATGGACACAGTGAGGTATGGACACAGTGAGGCATGCACATGGACACAGTGAGGCATGCACATGGACACAGTGAGGTATGAACACAGTGAGGCATGGACACAGTGAGGTATGGACACAGTGAGGTATGAACACAGTGAGGCATGCACATGGACACAGTGAGGTATGGACACAGTGAGGTATGGACACAGTGAGGTATGGACACAGTGAGGCATGCACATGGACACAGTGAGGCATGCACATGGACACAGTGAGGTATGGACACAGTGAGGTATGGACACAGTGAGGCATGCACATGGACACAGTGAGGCATGCACATGGACACAGTGAGGCATGGACACAGTGAGGCATGCACATGGACACAGTGAGGTATGGACACAGTGAGGTATGGACACAGTGAGGCATGCACATGGACACAGTGAGGCATGCACATGGACACAGTGAGGCATGCACATGGACACAGTGAGGTATGGACACAGTGAGGCATGCACATGGACACAGTGAGGCATGCACATGGACACAGTGAGGTATGGACACAGTGAGGCATGCACATGGACACAGTGAGGTATGGACACAGTGAGGTATGGACACAGTGAGGCATGCACATGGACACAGTGAGGTATGGACACAGTGAGGTATGGACACAGTGAGGCATGCACATGGACACAGTGAGGCATGCACATGGACACAGTGAGGTATGAACACAGTGAGGCATGCACATGGACACAGTGAGGTATGGACACAGTGAGGTATGAACACAGTGAGGCATGCACATGGACACAGTGAGGTATGGACACAGTGAGGTATGGACACAGTGAGGTATGGACACAGTGAGGCATGCACATGGACACAGTGAGGCATGCACATGGACACAGTGAGGTATGGACACAGTGAGGCATGCACATGGACACAGTGAGGTATGGACACAGTGAGGTATGGACACAGTGAGGCATGCACATGGACACAGTGAGGCATGCACATGGACACAGTGAGGTATGGACACAGTGAGGCATGCACATGGACACAGTGAGGTATGGACACAGTGAGGTATGGACACAGTGAGGCATGCACATGGACACACTGAGGCATGCACATGGACACAGTGAGGTATGAACACAGTGAGGCATGCACATGGACACAGTGAGGTATGGACACAGTGAGGTATGAACACAGTGAGGCATGCACATGGACACAGTGAGGTATGGACACAGTGAGGTATGGACACAGTGAGGCATGCACATGGACACAGTGAGGCATGCACATGGACACAGTGAGGTATGGACACAGTGAGGCATGCACATGGACACAGTGAGGTATGGACACAGTGAGGTATGGACACAGTGAGGCATGCACATGGACACAGTGAGGCATGCACATGGACACAGTGAGGTATGAACACAGTGAGGCATGCACATGGACACAGTGAGGTATGGACACAGTGAGGTATGAACACAGTGAGGCATGCACATGGACACAGTGAGGTATGGACACAGTGAGGTATGAACACAGTGAGGCATGCACATGGACACAGTGAGGCATGGACACAGTGAGGTATGGACACAGTGAGGTATGGACACAGTGAGGCATGCACATGGACACAGTGAGGCATGCACATGGACACAGTGAGGTATGGACACAGTGAGGCATGCACATGGACACAGTGAGGTATGGACACAGTGAGGCATGCACATGGACACAGTGAGGTATGGACACAGTGAGGCATGCACATGGACACAGTGAGGTATGGACACAGTGAGGCATGCACATGGACACAGTGAGGTATGGACACAGTGAGGCATGCACATGGACACAGTGAGGTATGGACACAGTGAGGCATGCACATGGACACAGTGAGGTATGGACACAGTGAGGTATGGACACAGTGAGGTATGGACACAGTGAGGCATGCACATGGACACAGTGAGGTATGGACACAGTGAGGCATGCACATGGACACAGTGAGGTATGGACACAGTGAGGCATGCACATGGACACAGTGAGGTATGGACACAGTGAGGCATGCACATGGACACAGTGAGGCATGCACATGGACACAGTGAGGTATGAACACAGTGAGGCATGCACATGGACACAGTGAGGTATGGACACAGTGAGGTATGAACACAGTGAGGCATGCACATGGACACAGTGAGGCATGGACACAGTGAGGTATGGACACAGTGAGGTATGGACACAGTGAGGCATGCACATGGACACAGTGAGGCATGCACATGGACACAGTGAGGTATGGACACAGTGAGGCATGCACATGGACACAGTGAGGTATGGACACAGTGAGGCATGCACATGGACACAGTGAGGTATGGACACAGTGAGGCATGCACATGGACACAGTGAAGTATGGACACAGTGAGGCATGCACATGGACACAGTGAGGTATGGACACAGTGAGGCATGCACATGGACACAGTGAGGTATGGACACAGTGAGGCATGCACATGGACACAGTGAGGTATGGACACAGTGAGGCATGCACATGGACACAGTGAGGTATGGACACAGTGAGGCATGCACATGGACACAGTGAGGTATGGACACAGTGAGGTATGGACACAGTGAGGCATGCACATGGACACAGTGAGGTATGGACACAGTGAGGTATGGACACAGTGAGGTATGGACACAGTGAGGCATGCACATGGACACAGTGAGGTATGGACACAGTGAGGCATGCACATGGACACAGTGAGGTATGGACACAGTGAGGCATGCACATGGACACAGTGAAGTATGGACACAGTGAGGCATGCACATGGACACAGTGAGGTATGGACACAGTGAGGCATGCACATGGACACAGTGAGGTATGGACACAGTGAGGTATGGACACAGTGAGGCATGCACATGGACACAGTGAGGTATGGACACAGTGAGGCATGCACATGGACACAGTGAGGTATGGACACAGTGAGGCATGCACATGGACACAGTGAGGTATGGACACAGTGAGGTATGGACACAGTGAGGCATGCACATGGACACAGTGAGGTATGGACACAGTGAGGTATGGACACAGTGAGGCATGCACATGGACACAGTGAGGTATGGACACAGTGAGGTATGGACACAGTGAGGTATGGACACAGTGAGGTATGGACACAGTGAGGCATGCACATGGACACAGTGAGGTATGGACACAGTGAGGTATGGACACAGTGAGGTATGGACACAGTGAGGCATGCACATGGACACAGTGAGGCATGCACATGGACACAGTGAGGTATGGACACAGTGAGGCATGCACATGGACACAGTGAGGTATGGACACAGTGAGGTATGGACACAGTGAGGCATGCACATGGACACAGTGAGGTATGGACACAGTGAGGTATGGACACAGTGAGGCATGCACATGGACACAGTGAGGCATGCACATGGACACAGTGAGGTATGAACACAGTGAGGCATGCACATGGACACAGTGAGGTATGGACACAGTGAGGTATGAACACAGTGAGGCATGCACATGGACACAGTGAGGTATGGACACAGTGAGGTATGGACACAGTGAGGTATGGACACAGTGAGGCATGCACATGGACACAGTGAGGCATGCACATGGACACAGTGAGGTATGGACACAGTGAGGCATGCACATGGACACAGTGAGGTATGGACACAGTGAGGTATGGACACAGTGAGGTATGGACACAGTGAGGCATGCACATGGACACAGTGAGGCATGCACATGGACACAGTGAGGTATGGACACAGTGAGGCATGCACATGGACACAGTGAGGTATGGACACAGTGAGGTATGGACACAGTGAGGTATGGACACAGTGAGGCATGCACATGGACACACTGAGGCATGCACATGGACACAGTGAGGTATGAACACAGTGAGGCATGCACATGGACACAGTGAGGTATGGACACAGTGAGGTATGAACACAGTGAGGCATGCACATGGACACAGTGAGGTATGGACACAGTGAGGTATGGACACAGTGAGGCATGCACATGGACACAGTGAGGCATGCACATGGACACAGTGAGGTATGGACACAGTGAGGCATGCACATGGACACAGTGAGGTATGGACACAGTGAGGTATGGACACAGTGAGGCATGCACATGGACACAGTGAGGCATGCACATGGACACAGTGAGGTATGAACACAGTGAGGCATGCACATGGACACAGTGAGGTATGGACACAGTGAGGTATGAACACAGTGAGGCATGCACATGGACACAGTGAGGTATGGACACAGTGAGGTATGAACACAGTGAGGCATGCACATGGACACAGTGAGGCATGGACACAGTGAGGTATGGACACAGTGAGGTATGGACACAGTGAGGCATGCACATGGACACAGTGAGGCATGCACATGGACACAGTGAGGTATGGACACAGTGAGGCATGCACATGGACACAGTGAGGTATGGACACAGTGAGGCATGCACATGGACACAGTGAGGTATGGACACAGTGAGGCATGCACATGGACACAGTGAGGTATGGACACAGTGAGGCATGCACATGGACACAGTGAGGTATGGACACAGTGAGGCATGCACATGGACACAGTGAGGTATGGACACAGTGAGGCATGCACATGGACACAGTGAGGTATGGACACAGTGAGGTATGGACACAGTGAGGTATGGACACAGTGAGGCATGCACATGGACACAGTGAGGTATGGACACAGTGAGGCATGCACATGGACACAGTGAGGTATGGACACAGTGAGGCATGCACATGGACACAGTGAGGTATGGACACAGTGAGGCATGCACATGGACACAGTGAGGCATGCACATGGACACAGTGAGGTATGAACACAGTGAGGCATGCACATGGACACAGTGAGGTATGGACACAGTGAGGTATGAACACAGTGAGGCATGCACATGGACACAGTGAGGCATGGACACAGTGAGGTATGGACACAGTGAGGTATGGACACAGTGAGGCATGCACATGGACACAGTGAGGCATGCACATGGACACAGTGAGGTATGGACACAGTGAGGCATGCACATGGACACAGTGAGGTATGGACACAGTGAGGCATGCACATGGACACAGTGAGGTATGGACACAGTGAGGCATGCACATGGACACAGTGAAGTATGGACACAGTGAGGCATGCACATGGACACAGTGAGGTATGGACACAGTGAGGCATGCACATGGACACAGTGAGGTATGGACACAGTGAGGCATGCACATGGACACAGTGAGGTATGGACACAGTGAGGCATGCACATGGACACAGTGAGGTATGGACACAGTGAGGCATGCACATGGACACAGTGAGGTATGGACACAGTGAGGTATGGACACAGTGAGGCATGCACATGGACACAGTGAGGTATGGACACAGTGAGGTATGGACACAGTGAGGTATGGACACAGTGAGGCATGCACATGGACACAGTGAGGTATGGACACAGTGAGGCATGCACATGGACACAGTGAGGTATGGACACAGTGAGGCATGCACATGGACACAGTGAAGTATGGACACAGTGAGGCATGCACATGGACACAGTGAGGTATGGACACAGTGAGGCATGCACATGGACACAGTGAGGTATGGACACAGTGAGGTATGGACACAGTGAGGCATGCACATGGACACAGTGAGGTATGGACACAGTGAGGCATGCACATGGACACAGTGAGGTATGGACACAGTGAGGCATGCACATGGACACAGTGAGGTATGGACACAGTGAGGTATGGACACAGTGAGGCATGCACATGGACACAGTGAGGTATGGACACAGTGAGGTATGGACACAGTGAGGCATGCACATGGACACAGTGAGGTATGGACACAGTGAGGTATGGACACAGTGAGGTATGGACACAGTGAGGTATGGACACAGTGAGGCATGCACATGGACACAGTGAGGTATGGACACAGTGAGGTATGGACACAGTGAGGTATGGACACAGTGAGGCATGCACATGGACACAGTGAGGCATGCACATGGACACAGTGAGGTATGGACACAGTGAGGCATGCACATGGACACAGTGAGGTATGGACACAGTGAGGTATGGACACAGTGAGGCATGCACATGGACACAGTGAGGTATGGACACAGTGAGGTATGGACACAGTGAGGCATGCACATGGACACAGTGAGGCATGCACATGGACACAGTGAGGTATGAACACAGTGAGGCATGCACATGGACACAGTGAGGTATGGACACAGTGAGGTATGAACACAGTGAGGCATGCACATGGACACAGTGAGGTATGGACACAGTGAGGTATGGACACAGTGAGGTATGGACACAGTGAGGCATGCACATGGACACAGTGAGGCATGCACATGGACACAGTGAGGTATGGACACAGTGAGGCATGCACATGGACACAGTGAGGTATGGACACAGTGAGGTATGGACACAGTGAGGTATGGACACAGTGAGGCATGCACATGGACACAGTGAGGCATGCACATGGACACAGTGAGGTATGGACACAGTGAGGCATGCACATGGACACAGTGAGGTATGGACACAGTGAGGTATGGACACAGTGAGGTATGGACACAGTGAGGCATGCACATGGACACACTGAGGCATGCACATGGACACAGTGAGGTATGAACACAGTGAGGCATGCACATGGACACAGTGAGGTATGGACACAGTGAGGTATGAACACAGTGAGGCATGCACATGGACACAGTGAGGTATGGACACAGTGAGGTATGGACACAGTGAGGCATGCACATGGACACAGTGAGGCATGCACATGGACACAGTGAGGTATGGACACAGTGAGGCATGCACATGGACACAGTGAGGTATGGACACAGTGAGGTATGGACACAGTGAGGCATGCACATGGACACAGTGAGGCATGCACATGGACACAGTGAGGTATGAACACAGTGAGGCATGCACATGGACACAGTGAGGTATGGACACAGTGAGGTATGAACACAGTGAGGCATGCACATGGACACAGTGAGGTATGGACACAGTGAGGTATGAACACAGTGAGGCATGCACATGGACACAGTGAGGCATGGACACAGTGAGGTATGGACACAGTGAGGTATGGACACAGTGAGGCATGCACATGGACACAGTGAGGCATGCACATGGACACAGTGAGGTATGGACACAGTGAGGCATGCACATGGACACAGTGAGGTATGGACACAGTGAGGCATGCACATGGACACAGTGAGGTATGGACACAGTGAGGCATGCACATGGACACAGTGAGGTATGGACACAGTGAGGCATGCACATGGACACAGTGAGGTATGGACACAGTGAGGCATGCACATGGACACAGTGAGGTATGGACACAGTGAGGCATGCACATGGACACAGTGAGGTATGGACACAGTGAGGTATGGACACAGTGAGGTATGGACACAGTGAGGCATGCACATGGACACAGTGAGGTATGGACACAGTGAGGCATGCACATGGACACAGTGAGGTATGGACACAGTGAGGCATGCACATGGACACAGTGAGGCATGCACATGGACACAGTGAGGTATGAACACAGTGAGGCATGCACATGGACACAGTGAGGTATGGACACAGTGAGGTATGAACACAGTGAGGCATGCACATGGACACAGTGAGGTATGGACACAGTGAGGTATGAACACAGTGAGGCATGCACATGGACACAGTGAGGCATGGACACAGTGAGGTATGGACACAGTGAGGTATGGACACAGTGAGGCATGCACATGGACACAGTGAGGCATGCACATGGACACAGTGAGGTATGGACACAGTGAGGCATGCACATGGACACAGTGAGGTATGGACACAGTGAGGCATGCACATGGACACAGTGAGGTATGGACACAGTGAGGCATGCACATGGACACAGTGAAGTATGGACACAGTGAGGCATGCACATGGACACAGTGAGGTATGGACACAGTGAGGTATGGACACAGTGAGGCATGCACATGGACACAGTGAGGTATGGACACAGTGAGGCATGCACATGGACGCAGTGAGGTATGGACACAGTGAGGCATGCACATGGACACAGTGAGGTATGGACACAGTGAGGTATGGACACAGTGAGGTATGGACACAGTGAGGCATGCACATGGACACAGTGAGGTATGGACACAGTGAGGTATGGACACAGTGAGGTATGGACACAGTGAGGCATGCACATGGACACAGTGAGGTATGGACACAGTGAGGCATGCACATGGACACAGTGAGGTATGGACACAGTGAGGCATGCACATGGACACAGTGAAGTATGGACACAGTGAGGCATGCACATGGACACAGTGAGGTATGGACACAGTGAGGCATGCACATGGACACAGTGAGGTATGGACACAGTGAGGTATGGACACAGTGAGGCATGCACATGGACACAGTGAGGTATGGACACAGTGAGGCATGCACATGGACACAGTGAGGTATGGACACAGTGAGGCATGCACATGGACACAGTGAGGTATGGACACAGTGAGGTATGGACACAGTGAGGCATGCACATGGACACAGTGAGGTATGGACACAGTGAGGTATGGACACAGTGAGGTATGGACACAGTGAGGCATGCACATGGACACAGTGAGGTATGGACACAGTGAGGTATGGACACAGTGAGGTATGGACACAGTGAGGTATGGACACAGTGAGGCATGCACATGGACACAGTGAGGTATGGACACAGTGAGGTATGGACACAGTGAGGTATGGACACAGTGAGGCATGCACATGGACACAGTGAGGTATGGACACAGTGAGGTATGGACACAGTGAGGCATGCACATGGACACAGTGAGGTATGGACACAGTGAGGTATGGACACAGTGAGGTATGGACACAGTGAGGTATGGACACAGTGAGGTATGGACACAGTGAGGCATGCACATGGACACAGTGAGGTATGGACACAGTGAGGTATGGACACAGTGAGGCATGCACATGGACACAGTGAGGTATGGACACAGTGAGGTATGGACACAGTGAGGTATGGACACAGTGAGGTATGGACACAGTGAGGCATGCACATGGACACAGTGAGGTATGGACACAGTGAGGTATGGACACAGTGAGGCATGCACATGGACACAGTGAGGTATGGACACAGTGAGGTATGGACACAGTGAGGCATGCACATGGACACAGTGAGGTATGGACACAGTGAGGTATGGACACAGTGAGGTATGGACACAGTGAGGCATGCACATGGACACAGTGAGGTATGGACACAGTGAGGCATGCACATGGACACAGTGAGGTATGGACACAGTGAGGCATGCACATGGACACAGTGAAGTATGGACACAGTGAGGCATGCACATGGACACAGTGAGGTATGGACACAGTGAGGTATGGACACAGTGAGGCATGCACATGGACACAGTGAGGTATGGACACAGTGAGGCATGCACATGGACACAGTGAGGTATGGACACAGTGAAGTATGGACACAGTGAGGCATGCACATGGACACAGTGAGGTATGGACACAGTGAGGTATGGACACAGTGAGGCATGCACATGGACACAGTGAGGTATGGACACAGTGAGGCATGCACATGGACACAGTGAGGTATGGACACAGTGAGGCATGCACATGGACACAGTGAGGTATGGACACAGTGAGGTATGGACACAGTGAGGCATGCACATGGACACAGTGAGGTATGGACACAGTGAGGCATGCACATGGACACAGTGAGGTATGGACACAGTGAGGCATGCACATGGACACAGTGAGGTATGGACACAGTGAGGTATGGACACAGTGAGGTATGGACACAGTGAGGCATGCACATGGACACAGTGAGGTATGGACACAGTGAGGTATGGACACAGTGAGGTATGGACACAGTGAGGCATGCACATGGACACAGTGAGGTATGGACACAGTGAGGTATGGACACAGTGAGGTATGGACACAGTGAGGCATGCACATGGACACAGTGAGGTATGGACACAGTGAGGTATGGACACAGTGAGGCATGCACATGGACACAGTGAGGTATGGACACAGTGAGGTATGGACACAGTGAGGCATGCACATGGACACAGTGAGGTATGGACACAGTGAGGTATGGACACAGTGAGGTATGGACACAGTGAGGCATGCACATGGACACAGTGAGGTATGGACACAGTGAGGCATGCACATGGACACAGTGAGGTATGGACACAGTGAGGCATGCACATGGACACAGTGAGGTATGGACACAGTGAGGTATGGACACAGTGAGGCATGCACATGGACACAGTGAGGTATGGACACAGTGAGGCATGCACATGGACACAGTGAGGTATGGACACAGTGAGGCATGCACATGGACACAGTGAGGTATGGACACAGTGAGGTATGGACACAGTGAGGTATGGACACAGTGAGGCATGCACATGGACACAGTGAGGTATGGACACAGTGAGGTATGGACACAGTGAGGCATGCACATGGACACAGTGAGGTATGGACACAGTGAGGCATGCACATGGACACAGTGAGGTATGGACACAGTGAAGTATGGACACAGTGAGGCATGCACATGGACACAGTGAGGTATGGACACAGTGAGGTATGGACACAGTGAGGCATGCACATGGACACAGTGAGGTATGGACACAGTGAGGCATGCACATGGACACAGTGAGGTATGGACACAGTGAGGCATGCACATGGACACAGTGAGGTATGGACACAGTGAGGTATGGACACAGTGAGGCATGCACATGGACACAGTGAGGTATGGACACAGTGAGGCATGCACATGGACACAGTGAGGTATGGACACAGTGAGGCATGCACATGGACACAGTGAGGTATGGACACAGTGAGGTATGGACACAGTGAGGTATGGACACAGTGAGGCATGCACATGGACACAGTGAGGTATGGACACAGTGAGGTATGGACACAGTGAGGCATGCACATGGACACAGTGAGGTATGGACACAGTGAGGCATGCACATGGACACAGTGAGGTATGGACACAGTGAAGTATGGACACAGTGAGGCATGCACATGGACACAGTGAGGTATGGACACAGTGAGGTATGGACACAGTGAGGCATGCACATGGACACAGTGAGGTATGGACACAGTGAGGCATGCACATGGACACAGTGAGGTATGGACACAGTGAGGCATGCACATGGACACAGTGAGGTATGGACACAGTGAGGTATGGACACAGTGAGGCATGCACATGGACACAGTGAGGTATGGACACAGTGAGGCATGCACATGGACACAGTGAGGTATGGACACAGTGAGGCATGCACATGGACACAGTGAGGTATGGACACAGTGAGGTATGGACACAGTGAGGTATGGACACAGTGAGGCATGCACATGGACACAGTGAGGTATGGACACAGTGAGGTATGGACACAGTGAGGCATGCACATGGACACAGTGAGGTATGGACACAGTGAGGTATGGACACAGTGAGGCATGCACATGGACACAGTGAGGTATGGACACAGTGAGGTATGGACACAGTGAGGTATGGACACAGTGAGGCATGCAGATGGACACCCTAGGCTTATACTCGAGTCAATACATTTTCCCATTTTTTGTGGTAAAATTAGGTGCCTCGGCTTATATTCGGGTCGGCTTATACTCCAGTATATACGGTATGTCATACTGCAAATGTGACCATCATTGCTTTTTGGTTCACTTCTATTTATCTACAGGTTAATGTGTTAATGTTCTGAGAGCACAATAAAATCACACACTGGCCAGGTAGATAAAAGCATTTCCAGAATGAAGGTCAAAGTACTACTAGAAGACTTCATTCCATTGATATGTGAGAGCTTTCTCCCTGTGGCCTAAGGCAGGGCTTGTTAAATTTGCTTTGAACCTAAGAGCTAAAAAAGTTAGAAGCCAGTTTTTTTAACTAACAAATCCTTAGGGGTGGAACATGTAACATGTTCCTGAAGATGAACTTCTTCTTTAACCCTTTCGCTGCCAGAGTAATTGTTGCGTTTTTTGCAAACGTTTAAAAAATAATTTTGGGCCTCAAGATTACATAAAACCCCTAAACATTATATATTTTCTGAAAGAAGACACCCTAGAGAATCAAATAGTGGTAGTTCAAATTTTTTATGTCGCATGATATTACTGCAAAGGTCTAGGAAGCAAAACATTTCAGTAAAGAAAAACTCATTAAAAGTTCATTTTAGGAGGCGCGAAAACGCAAAAAATTATACAATTTTTGGGAACAATCTAAAAGCCAAGGTTGCACTGAGTAAATAAATACCCAACATGTCAAACCTTAAACATGTCAGTACCCTATATTTTCCATAGGCGACACTTTAAAAGCCCCCTATAAGTCATCAGTTTAGTGTTACAAAGGCGGTCTGGTGCTAGAAATATTGCTCTTATTCCGGCGTGCTCGGCGATACTCAACGTGTATTACAATTGACGTTTTCAAGTGTAGGCACCCCGCCACGTGCGTTTACGATTGTACGTGCGTAACTGTTGGGGGGGCTCACCTTTTTTTGGGAGGGAATTTTATGGGCATGGGGTGTAACTAGTTTTTTACAATCATTTTATTTTATTTTTTTACACACATAGGGAACAAAAAGTCCCCTATGTGATGATTTTTTTTTGTTGACAGGTTCTCTTTAATAAGCATTATTAATAAGCATGTCTGTGCTCAACTAAATGTAAAGCAATGCAAATGGCACTGCATTACATTCTTTCCCAGCCTTGATGGACAGGGAAACTGTCAACTGGGACCCGGAAATGATGTTGCACGTCACTTCCGGGTCAACTAAAAGGGGAGGAGAGCGGACGTGTATCCACTCTCCTCCCTTCCCCTCTACTCAGCGGCACCCGCTATGCCAGTCCCGGGCCTGCAGATGGGCAAGCGGAGCCTGGGATACGAGCACACACAGGGCGTGGGGGGCATTTGGGCGGGAGCCCAGGTGCCAGGTTGAAACTTTTGGTCGCAATGGCGACCTGGCGCCTGGGGTTTTTCGAGCCCTGACCAAAGGACATAGTTTGATAAGCCACTTCAGAGATTTTGACTGAACAATATTTTTGCAACTGTACAAAATTCTGTAAAAAAAAGACTATTCTTAAATTTGTTGTCTTGGTCTACAAACTGCTGTGCCGAGTATATTTAAATTGTTCCCCAGAATTATAAAATTATATTTGTTTAAACAAATGTCTTTATTTTCTATTAACTGAATAAAGTTATAATTTTTCTGAAATGCTGCTTGACTTTGGAGGGGATCAACAAATATAACCCTCTTTTTTAATTCCATGAGAGATAACCAAGACTTTGCTGCCACAAGAGAGCTGGATTTACACACCCCACGCTTCTAGGATTGTGTCTTTCAGACCTTGGCTGGCACTGATATATTCATCAAGATGCACAGACACACAGCTGAACAGACATCAAAGAAGAAAATGTGACGCATTGCGCACAAAATGCTTGAGCGTAAAAATAATACACATTTAGCTGTCAGATGATTAAATATTATATCAAGAAAAAAAAATGGTTGAGTAAACCTCCAATTTCCTTTTAATCCAGCTGCAGCTGTTGCTATCAACATAGCAGATGTTTGTTCGTGAGTAAAAGTTGAAAAAATAAAAATAAAATACAAAAAACGAAAACAATTGCATTAACCACTTAAGCCCCGGACCATTTGGTAGCTAAAGGACCAGAGGTGAATTCAGAATTTTGCACTGCGCTGCTTTAACTGTAAATTGTGCGGACATGCAATGTTGTACCCAAACGAAATTTGCGTCCTTTTCTTCCCACAAATAGAGCTTTCTTTTAATGGTATTTGATTGCCTCTGCGATTTTTTTTTTTTGCGATATAAACGGAAAAAGACCGAAAATTTAGAAAAAAAATGATATTTTCTACTTTTTGTTATAAGAAAAATCGAATAAACTCAATTGTAGTCATACATTTAGGCCAAAATGTATTCAGCCACATGTTTTTAGTAAAAAAAATGTCAATAAGCGTATATTTATTGGTTTGCGCAAAAGTTATAGAGTTTACAAACTAGGGTACATTTTCTGAAATTTACACAGCTTTAAATTTATGACTGCCTATCTCATTTCTTGAGGTGCTAAAATGGCAGGGTAGTACAAACCCCCCCCAAATGACCCCATTTTAGAAAGTAGACACCCCAAGGAAATTGCTGAGAGGCATGTTGAGCCCATTGAATTTTTTATTTTTTTTTGTCCCAAGTGATTGAATAATGACTAAAAAAAAAAAAAAAAAATTACAAAAAGTTGTCACTAAACGATATATTGCTCACACATGCCATGGTTATATGTGGAATTACACCCCAAAATACATTTTGCTGCTTCTCCTGAGTACGGGGATACCACATGTGTGGGACTTTTTAGGAGCCTAGCCGCGTACGGGACCCCGAAAACCAAGCACCGCCTTCAGGATTTCTAGGCCCAAATTTTTGATTTCACTCCTCACTACCTATCACAGTTTCGAAGGCCATAAAATGCCAAAATAGCACAAAACCCCCACAAATGACCCCATTTTGGAATATAGACACCCCAAGCTATTTGCTGAGAGGAATGGCGAGTATTTTACAGCTCTCATTTGTTTTTGAAAATGAAGAAAGAAAATATATATATATATTTTTTTTTTTTTCAATTTTCAAAACTTTGTGACAAAAAGCGAGATCTGCAAAATACTCACAATACCTCTCAGCAAATAGCTTGGGGTGTCTACTTTCCAAAATGGGGTCATTTGGGGGGGTTTTGTGCTATCTGGGCATTCCATGGCCTCCGAAACTGTGATAGGCAGTGAGAAGTGAAATCAAAAATTTACACCCTTAGAAAGCCTGAAGGCGGTGCTTGGTTTTTGGGGTCCCGTACGTGGCTAGGCTCCCAAAAAGTCTCACTCATGTGGTATCCCCGTACTCAGGAGAAGCAACAGAATGTATTTTGGGGTGCAATTCCACATATGCCCATGGCATGTTTGAGCAATATATCATTTAGTGACAACTTTGTGCAAAAAAAAAAAAAAATTGTAGTATTTCCGCAACTTGTGTCAACATATAAAATATTCCATGGACTCGACATGCCTCTCAGTATATAGCTTGGGGTGTCTACTTTCCAAAATGGGGTCATTTGGGGGGGTTTTGAACTGTTCTGGCATTTTATACACAACATTAGGAAGCTTACATCCACTCTTCTAACCACTTGAAGACAAAGCCCTTTTTGACACTTTTTGTTTACATGAAAACATTTATTTTTTTTGCAAGAAAATTATGTTGAACCCCCAAACATTATATATATTTTTAAAGCAAAGGCCCTACAGATTAAAATGGTGGGTGTTGCATTTTTTTTTTCTACACAGTATTTGCGCAGCGATTTTTCAAACGCATTTTTTGGGTTAAAAAATACACTTTTTTTTTATTTTAATGCACTAAAACACACTATATTGCCCAAATGTTTGATGAAATAAAAAAGATGATCTTAAGCCGAGTACATAGATACCAAACACGACATGCTTTAAAATTTCGCACAAACGCGCATTGGCGACAAACTACATACATTTTTAAAAGCCTTTAAAAGCCTTTACAGGTTACCCCAGTAGATTTACAGAGGTGGTCTACTGCTAAAATGATTGCCCTCGATCTGACCTTCGCGGTGATACCTCACATGCATGGTGCAATTGCTGTTTATATATGACGCCAGACCGACGCTTGCGTTCGCCATTGGGCAAGAGCAGGGCAGGACAGGGGTGCTTTTTTTTTTATTATTAACTTTGCTTTTTTATTTTATTTTTAAATTGTTCCTTCCAAGTATTTTTTTTTTTTATCATTTTTATTGTTATCTCAGGGAATGTAAATATCCCCTATGATAGCAATAGGTAGTGACAGGTACTCTTTTTTTGAAAAAACTGGGGTCTTCTAGACCCTAGATTTTTCCTCTGCCCTCAAAGCATCTGACCACACCAAGATCGGTGTGATAAAATGCTTTCCCAATTTCCCAATGGCGCTTTTTATATGCGGGGGGGGGCATTCCCTCCCACTGCTTGTAAAAGCAGTCCAGAGGCTAATTAGCCGCTAGGATTGCTTTTACATGAAAGCCGGCCGCAGGCTGAAAAGAATGATACCAAGATGATACCTAAACCCGCAGGCATTATTCTGGTATAAACATTCAAAGTCCAGCAACATACCAGTACGTTATTGGTCCTTGTTGGACATGTATTGTAATCTTTTTATTTCATGCAGCCAGTTGGCTGAACGAAAAAAGAGATTGATCGGTGGGTATGCCCACCATTAGAATACCGCCCTTCATCCACCCACTTCCAATGATGGGCATACACGCACCATTTATATATGCCGAAGCATGGGGGCATCCTCCCGCAAAAAAGTTATGCCGCACACACATGGTCGGACTTTTCCACGGGCAAGCCTCCGTCGGAATTTTGACCGTATGTACGCGGCATTAGGAGCAAAATCGCTCCTCCGCCCCTGCTGCCCCAATGCTTCGGCATATTTGCTTTTTTTTTTTAACTGTGGTGGTGAAATCACCTCCTACAGCACTGGAGTCGCAGGGATCAGGCCTGTCTCTGCGAACGCTGCAGTTATGTGTGTTTTTGTTTTGTAAGTGACAGTGATCGATCGATACTGCACTTGGGTGGCCTGGGCTGGACGGAGGGGCAAAACGCAGGTGCCAGCAGGTATCTGGGCTGATCCCGCTAACACTGCGTTTTTGGGAACCCTAAACTGCTGGGGACGCTAGTATAGATCTGATCAGATCAGATATTGATCTGTTCAGATACTATACCACTAAGGGGGGTGTATGCTTCACGCGTGGGTGTTAGCGTTACTGGCACTAACCTGACGCTGCCTGGGGTGTGACGCAGACCCTCTCTGACGCTAAAACCTAATTGATATCACCCGCCGGGCGATCAGGGGGTTAAACCTTTATTGGGTTATATACACGGCGGTTGCCCTGACACTATAAAAAGCAAACTAACTAACCAGCGTCACCCGTAACACTTATATGGTGATCACTGGTGAAAGGGTTAACTAGGGGCAATCAGGGGGTTAAAACCTTTATTAGATAATATATGGGGGTACCTGACGCTATAAAAACCTGCGGCGAACCTAAAAAAAATTACCAGCTACCGATCTGCATCACCGACACTAAGACAGCGTTTAGAAAAACGATTGCTTAGCGACAGTGGTGATGGGGGTGAAAGGGTTACCTGGGGGGGCGATCAAGGGGGTTAAACCTTTATTAGATAATATATTGGGGTACCTGACGCTATAAAAACATGCGGCGAACCTAAAAAAAATTACTGGCTACGATCTGCATCACCGACACTAAGACAGCGTTTAGAAAAACAATTGCTTAGCGACAGTGGTGATAGGGGGTGAAAGGGTTACCTGGGGGGCGATCAAGGGGGTTAAACCTTTATTAGATAATATATTGGGGTACCTGACGCTATAAAAACCTGCGGCGAACCTAAAAAAAATTACCGGCTACCGATCTGCATCACAGACACTAAGACAGCGTTTAGAAAAACGATCGCTTAGTGACAGTGGTGATAGGGGGTGAAAGGGTTACCTGGGGGGCGATCAAGGGGGTTAAACCTTTATTAGATAATATATTGGGGTACCTGACGCTATAAAAACATGCGGCGAACCTAAAAAAAATTACTGGCTACGATCTGCATCACCGACACTAAGACAGCGTTTAGAAAAACAATTGCTTAGCGACAGTGGTGATAGGGGGTGAAAGGGTTACCTGGGGGGCGATCAAGGGGGTTAAACCTTTATTAGATAATATATTGGGGTACCTGACGCTATAAAAACCTGCGGCGAACCTAAAAAAAATTACCGGCTACCGATCTGCATCACAGACACTAAGACAGCGTTTAGAAAAACGATTGCTTAGTGACAGTGGTGATAGGGGGTGAAAGGGTTACCTGGGGGGCGATCAAGGGGGTTAAACCTTTATTAGATAATATATTGGGGTACCTGACGCTATAAAAACCTGCGGCAAACCTAAAAAAAATTACTGGCTGCCGATCGGCATCACTGACGCTAAGACAGCGATCAGAAAAATGATCGCTAAGCGACAGTGGTGATAGGCGGTGAAAGGGTTATCTGGGGGGTGATCAGGGGGTTAAACCTTTATTAGGGGGGGTTAGGGGGCTACACTGGACTAAACTTTGGTGACACTTTTACAGTCACAAATGTCACTGATTGCAGTGATCACTAAATAAATGGTCACTGCAATCAGTGACACTGTGACTGGGGGCTGGGGGGTGATCTGGGGGGTGATCTGGGGGGCCTGGGGGGGCGATTTATGTGCCTATGTGTCCTGGTGTCAGTGTAGTGTTGTGTGCACTGACCTGATATCTTCTCTTGTACGGCGCTCGGTATATGTGAGCGCCGCACCAGAGATGACATCACTTCCTCCTGCTCCCTCTGTCTGACACAGACAGAGGGGGCATTTCCATTCGCCTGGAGCGATCGCGAGGGGGTGGCCAGAAACGAATGGCTGCCCCCTCATCCCGGAACGCTCCCGGACACTTAGCCACCGCTCACTGTATAGGAGGGGGGTCCGATCGGACCCCCCAACTGTACAAAGGCAATCACGTATGCTCTACGTGATTGTGCCTGTCAGTGCCATTCTGCCGACGTATATATACAGTGAGCGGTCGTTAAGTGGTTAATGTCAATTATTATGTACATACCCATTCCAAAAATGAACACCTAAACAAAATAAGAAAGTAATAACAAAACTCTCATGCCGCGTACACACGATCATTTTTCCCGTCGGGAAAAATGAAATTTTTTCCTTTGGACGAGAAAAACGATCGTCTGTGGGCTTTTTGCCGTTTTTCCCGACGGGAAAAACGGCATTAATCACGATGAGAAAAATTAGAACATGTTCTAATTTTTCTCGTCGTTTTTCCTGACATTTCTTCCGCGGCAGTGTTTCCCATAGGGAAACACTGCCGCGGAGCCCATAGACGATCGTTTTTCTCGTCATTTTAAAAAATGACGAGAAAAATGACCGTGTGTGGGGAACAAGCTGTTCCCTCGTTTAAAATGTCATTATTCACGGCGGTTTTTAAACCGCCGTGAATAATGATCGTGTGTACGCGGCATTAGAGCCGGTTCACACAGGGGCGACTCGTCAGGCGACCTAGCCGCCTGACAAGTCGCTCTCCGCTCTGTACAATGGAACCGTACTAATAGGAGCGACTCAAGTCGCTCCGACTTAGAAAAAGGTTCCTGTACTACTTTGGGATGACTTCAGGGCGACTTGCATTGACTTCAATACAGAAGTCATTTTGCAAGTCACCTCTGAAGTCGTGTGGAGATCGCCCGGCAGAGTCGCGAGACAAGTCGTGCCGCCCCTGTGTGAACCGGGTCTTACATTCTACAAAACACTTATTTTATAAATAGAGCATATACCACAGTATTAGACATCTTATGGAGAACCCTAGTGGCCAAATGTATCTATTACATGTAATGTATGTAATGTAATTCATTTAAATGGGCTGCTGTACCTGCAGTAAATGCAGGGAAAAAAGCCCCAATTATTATTTTTTTAAATGCAGCCTCTTTGAACTGCATGGTGCTGCAGCAACAAGAGATTTAGCACACCCAAAAATGTGCCGTGTTTCCAGATACCTAGGGGTGCCATTAAGAAATAATGGCACCCCTGCACATCTGCAAAAAAGCAGTGCATTTTGCCCGCAAGTTGGGAACATGTGCGATTATGCACACATGTTCCTGACCCGCACATATATGAACACAGCCTTAAAGTGGAGTTCAACCCAAAAGTGGAACTTCCGCTTTAAGCACTCCTCGCCCCCTTACATGGCACATTTGGCATGTAAATTTTTACATGGGGGGGAGTGGGTGCTTTGTTTTGAGTGGGACTTCCTGTCCCACTTCCTCCTTCCGCCTAGGCGACTCCTCCTCTCCCCCTAGGTGGCCCCTTCCTCTTGGCAATCTTCTGGGACACGTGACAGGTCCCAGAAGATCGCCTGTCCACTGGGAGAGCACAGCGCGACTCGCTCATGCACAGTGCGTGCCCGGCCGTGAAGCCGAAAGCTGGGTGCCCACAATGGCTATGAAGGCGCCGGCGGAGAGGAGGGAGAGAGGAGCGACGCTCCAGGCGACCGCATTGCTGGACCGTGGGACAGGTGAGTGTCTGTTTATTAAAAGTCAGCAGCAGCACTTTTTGTAGCTGCTGACTTTTAATAAACAAAAAAAGCCTGGAACTCTGCTTTAAGCAGTATTAAATCCCAAAACAAAAATACAATCTGTTGCAACTTCCAAATTTCTCAATGTGTTGACTGCATTCATTTTCTTTTGTTGGCCTTTTTCCTTTAGTTTCACCTGGTGAGCAAGCCAGTATGTCTGTTATTTTTCAACTTCCTTTAACAGACCAGGTTGTCCAGCAAAAGTTGCAGTTAGAGAATTGAGACAAACTATTTGCCACTGACAGGGGTGCTTACAATGGTCAGCTTTTAATAATTTGAAACATCCTTTTTAGAGTTTAAGCCTAATGGGATTCTGGTTCCATTTTAAATATCCAAAACACCTCTCACTTGCAGAGTGTTAGAAAAACATCTCCACCTTGTGAAGGGTGACTCTTTCCATGCTTTCTACTGAAACCAAATAATTTTCTGCATTAATCTCTTGAGCGCTAAATTGGTGAGTTTATTGACTTAAAGCGGTTGTATACCCTTTTTTTTAACTTTTACCTACAGGTAAGACTATAAAAAGGCTTACCTGTAGGTAAAAAGAATATCTCCTAAACCTGTACGATTTAGGAGATACCGAATTTATCGGTGTATAACACGGATTTTTTTCCCCTTAAAATCAGGGGAAAATCACGGGTGCGTGTTTTACGACGATCCCCCACTGATTCTGAGGAAACGAGCGAGCGGAGCCGAGATACACAAAGCCGAAGTACACTCGGCTTTACTCGGCTCCTCTCGCAGTCACGCCCACTTCCACTGATTGCGAGAGGAGCGAGCGCCGCTGACATACGGAAAGCCGAGTGTACTTCGGCTAGTCTCGGCTCCTCTCGCAGTCCCGCCCCTGAATGTGAGCAGAGCCGAGTCTAGCCGAAGTACACTCGGCTTTCTGTATGTCAGCGGCGCTTGCTTCTCTCCTCTCCCAATCAGTGGAGATGGGCAGGACTGTGAGCAGAGCCGAGTCTAGCCGAAGTACACTCGGCTTTCTGTATCTCCGCTCCGCTCGCTCCTCTCTGCTCACAGTCAGCGGAAACCGGCGCCAATTTTAAATCAGGGCAATTCTGCAAAGAGACTGGCAAGGCTGCAAAGGCACTGGGCAATGCTGAAAAGGCACTGGGCAATGCTGAAAAGGCACTGGGCAAGGCTGCAGATGCACACTGGGCAAGGCTGCAATGATGGACAAGGCTGCAAATGGACACTGATAAGGCTGCATTGATGGGCATTTAAATGTAAGTTTTTTTCCTTAAACTTCCCTCCTAAAAGTTTTTTTCCTTAAAATTCCCTCCTAAACTTGGGGTGCGTGTTATACACCGGCGCGTGATATACGTGATAAATACGGCATTCCCTTTGCATGCAGCCACTGACGTCAGCGGCGCACGCGCTCTGAATGCCCGGCGGAAGGTCCGGCAGACACCACCGGACCTTGCCGGAACGAAGTCTCCCACGCGCATGCGTGGGAGTGACGACATCGTGCCTCCGGCCACTCACAGCGCCGGAGCCACATACCGGGAAAACACACCAAGGGAAAATGTCAGCTCCCTCGGCATGGACTGGGATCACCTGCCGACACCTCGTTCCAAGGTAAGTATTTCATAATGAGCTAGTATGCGGTGCATACTAGCACATTATGCCTTTTGCCTTACAGGTTTAAAAAAATAAATCTGCGGGTATACAACCGCTTTAATATTTACTAATTGGTCTTATATGGTTCTACCTATCATTCAGTGTTTTACCAAAATATTGAATTTGACAGACTTTATGAGTAATAATTGTAGCACCCTCCACTCTCTCTCTCTTGTTTATCGGCTATTTTTGGCTGCAATCTAGGGATACCTTGGAGGAGAGAGTGCGGGATCACCACGCCAAGCTTTCACTGCAGATGTTTGTGTGGTGTGAGCAAAGTTTCTTTACCTTCGTGTCGGTGTTCTGCATTCGGAGCCTCCGCTTCTTCTGTGGAACAGTGTCTGCCAGTAAATGAGCCCCACACCAATAAAAGTCCAACACTCCTTTATTCTTCAATGTCAGGATGAAACACAATCAGTTGGACTCCCTCAACAGACAGACAGGGGGTGTGGATACGAGTAGGCCCAGGCACAATGAACTCTCCTATTCCTTTTAGCGTGCGAATAGGCTTGGTGCAAGGTCTCTGCCACCGACCGTGAATTGGTAGCTGCCACCTACCGGGTGAACTGTTACAGCCCCTGCCACAGGCCTGAAAGTAACGGTCTTTAAATGCGACCTTTGCGAAATGTCTCTGCACAGACTTTAGCACATAAACCACCTTCCGTATGAATAAGCCCCTATTTGGTGAAGGCATCCCTCCAGACTGTCTCCGGAGGCCCTGTCCCGGCACTGGCAATCTGCTGCACCAGATCTACGGGAAGGTCACCTGCGCGGTCCATTGCGTCTAAAATTGAGGTACCCAGTCCGTCGGGCACCTTAGGACGATCCCTCCCGGGCGGGACTCAGTGGAAGTAGCTGGGCCCCGGGCTTGAAACAAAGTACCTCACCCCAGACTAAGGGTGTCTGGGGTGGCTCCCAAACTCCCGGTGTCCAGGCCTAGGCCACCTGGACACCGCCCACGGACAGCAGCCCTCAGGCCGAAGGTGCCTGGGACTCGAACCTCGTGGCGAAGATGTCCGCCCCCTTTATACCCTCTTCCAGCAAGCACAGCGGGTTCCCCGCCCCGCTGTACAGGTGCTGCGAGAGGCCACAATGGGTACGGCACTGCAGTGATGGTTCAACCCCAGCCCACAGGGACAGCGCCACCTGCTGGGCCGCAGGGAACTATACATCACTGGTGTCTCTGCCAGTTTCAAACATGATAGAAAAGTATATACCCGCTACATAATATAAACAATTTTTTTCATATTACAATTTATGCATTGTTGTCAGTTTTCCCATTTTTGTCCCGAAGAAGTTGAACTGATGCATTTATTTTCCATTTCATTTAATTAGATTTTTATGTTGATAATTAAGGGGGTATTATAAGCCCTTTTCTAACATACACATGGGCTAACCTCCACTCAGAAATCTCAATTTCAAATAGTTTGCCTGCAGATTCAGATGTTTCAGTATAATATCTCTTGAGACTGAGAAATTGACCAACCAGTAGTCCCTTAGTTATATGTCTTGAGTGGCATGAATCCACATGCAGAAGGGTGTTCCCTGCAATGCCTTTCCTATTAAATGCTGACTCCACACTCTGGGAAACATTATCTCCAAATAAGAATACATTCAATGTCATGACAGAATTGTTTGTACATCCTGTAAACAAAAAATTCTGATCATCCTTATTTAAATATGACAGGTGTAATAAAAAAGGTGTCTAAATTATGCAAATCAGCATAAACTATAATTAATAAGTTATCAATATAACCCAAAAAATTAAGCTATGTTCTAAAGGTTTTTTACTTCCAAAACTCCCAAAATGCTATGTACAAATTAACAAAAGAAGGTGAAAAAAAAGCATGCATAGAAGCACCTACTAATGCTAGCCATTCACTATACGAAAAATCGTCCGAACGAACTTTCGAAAAACGAACGTTCGGCCGTGAGCGCAAACGATAGTGCCATCATGTATTGACTGATAAATCGTTCAGTGGACATAAATAAAAAAAAATTGTTTTGTTTTTTTTTACATATACCTAGTGCAGAAAGTTCGGACGGGAAACACATTAACCTTTCAATTTATCGTTCGTTCGGCAGAAAATTTCCAAACTTGTCCTTCATTTTCTCAGCTCAAAAACGTCACCAACGATTATCGATTTTGTGGCCATTAACTGTTCGAAAAACGAACCAACTGTCTGAACGACCGATTTTCGGCCGATTTTTTGTATAGTGTATGGCCAGCATAAGTAAACAAAAGTGTGTTGTTAACAAAAAGGCTTTGTGTTTCTTAAAGTAATGTCCATATCCAAATAAAATGACACTGCTTGGCAACCCAAATTATATGGTATATGAGTATAGACTCTTCACATTGAAACTCGCCCATTAATAACCGCTCTGTAACCTTATACTAAATGTTTATAGAAAAGACATTGCAGGGAACACCCTTCTGCATGGCACGTCATGCCACCCAAGACATATAATTAAGGGAATACCGGTTGGTCGATTTCTCAGACTCCAGAGAAATTGTGATAAAATGTCTTTAAGTTGCAGGTGGAAGATTTTATTTTTTACAGAAAAGTGGAAGATCTTAAATGGAGATTCATGAGTAGAGGTTATCCCCCGTGGATGGTAAAAAGAGTTGATAACATAGCCCTTAATAAAGCAACATAAAAATCATAGTGAGGCTGATGGTAGAAGTAAATTACAAAGAAAAGAGGATGGTCATCAGATGTTTTGTCACCCTTATAGCGTGGAATTTGATTAATATTTGAAATAAAAGAAACATTGACCAGTACTTTCTGAGGACCCACCCCGGGTATGGTAATAACATTTCAAACAGTGGCAAAGTGGTTCTGAGGAACGCTAATACCCTCGGCTACAGATTGGCACTTTGTTTTATTGAGGTCCCCACAGCTTCTACATAATTATAAAAGCACATTCAAGTATCTATCATTGTGCTATTTGTCCAGTTTTGAAAATAAGTATGTAGCGGCAGCTCCTCACACTCCCCTCTTTGTCTCGTCTTTCTCTTGTCTAGGGGTATCTTAGAGGGGAAGGGAGCGGGGACACTACGCCTAGCTTCCACCACATGTGTCAGTGCGGTATATATAAGCAACAGTTCTGTATTACCTTCGGGTCAGTGCTGTGCACCTGGATCCTCCCTCCAAGAGTCACCACGAACCATGTCCGTCAGAAAATGAGCTCCACACCATTAGGCCTCATGCCCACGGACGTTTTTACAGCCGCGTTTTTGAGCGTTTTTTACAGCTTAAAAACGCCTGTCCATGTTAGTCTATAGCTTCATGCCCACCTAGACGTTTTTGAGCTGCAAATAGCATTGACGTTTTTAAGCTGTAAAAAAAACCCAGGACCAGTGCGTTCCTCAGCGTCAGAATTAGGCAAAAACGCGCACTAACGCGCAAAAACGCGCAAAAACGCGCACTAACGCGCGGTCGCGTTTTTAGCTCCGACGGTTTTTTTTTGTTTTTTTTTTAAATATTTACAATAACATGGACAGGCGTTTTTAAGCTGTAAAAAACGCAGCTGTAAAAACGTCAGTGGGCATGAGGCCTTAAAGTTCAACACTCCTTTATTCTCCTCGTCTGAACACAAACAGTTGAACTCCCTTGATAGAACAGAACAGAAAAAAAGGTGTGGATGCGAACAGGCCCAGACACAATGTAAGCTGCCACTTCCCTTCCTAGAAGTGTGTCCTGGTCTCCGCACGAGGGTAGATTTCCTTCCAGGCGGTCTCTGACGAGAGACTCACTTGTCACGGGCAATATGCTGCACCGGGTCTTCAAGATGTGGAAAGCTGGTAGAGACATAACCCAAAAAGACTTGGAGCTGTAATTGCAGTAAAAGGTGGTTTTACAGAGTATTGACTCAGGGGGGCTGAATTCAGAAATTCTAAAATCCGAAAATCGAAAATTCTAAAATTCAAAGATTCGGAATTCGGAAATTCAAAGATTTGGGAATTCGGAAATTCGAAAATTCAGGAAATTGGAAAATCTGAAAATTACAAAATCTAAATTAACCACTTCAATACCATGCACTTATGCACCTTCCCGCCCAGACCAATTTTCAGCTTTCAGTACTCTCACACTTTGAATGACAATTACTTAGTCATGCTACACTGTATCCAAACAAAATTTTTATCATTTTCTTCTCACAAATAGAGCTTTCTTTTGGTGGTATTTAATCGCCACTGGGTTTTTTATTTTTTGCGATATAAGCAAAAAAACAGCAATTTTTTAAAAAAAAAACACTTTTTTTTAGTTTCTATTGTAAAATTTTGCAAATAATTAATTTTTCTTCATAAATTTGTGCCAAAATGTATACTGCTACATATCTTTGGTAAAATGAACCCAAATTAGTGTATATTATTTGGTCTTTGTGAAAGTTATAGAGTCTACAAACTATGGTGGCAATCACTGAAAATTTATCACATCTGATCACGCCTGATGTACTAAAGGGATATCTCATTTCTTGAGACACTAACAAGCGAGGAAAGTACAAATACCCCAAAATTACCCCTTTTTGGAAAGTAGACAGTCCAAGGTATTTACTAAGAGGCGTGGTGAGTTTTTTGAAGTTGTATTTTTTTCCCACAATTCTTGGGAAAATGTATTTTTTTTTTTTTTTTACACAAACTGGTCATATTAACAGTTTTTTTCTCTCACACAGCATATGCATAATTGCAACTACACCCCAAAATACATTCTGCTACTCCTCCTGAGTGTAGCGATACCACATGTGTGAGACTTTTACACAGCCTGGCCACATACAGAGGCCCAACATTGAAGTAGCACTTTCAGGCGTTCTACAAGCATAAATCGCACATATCCTTTCTCAACCACCTATTACACTTTTGAAGGCCCTGGAGCACCAGAACAATGGAATTTTCCACAAAATGACCCCATTTTGGAAAGCACACACCCCAACGTATAATCTATGAAGCATTATGAGTCTTTTGAACGGTTCATTTTTTTCCAGAAGGTTTTGGAAAATGTGGAGAAAAAATGAAAATGCATTTTTTTTACACAAAGTTGTCCATTTATAAGATATTTCTAACGCATAGCATATACATAGCAAAAATGACACCCCAAAATGCATTCTGCTACTCCTCCTGAGTATAGCGATACCACATGTGTGAGACTTTTACACAGCCTGGCCATATACAGAGGCCCAACATTGAAGTAGCACTTTCAGGCGTTCTACAAGCATAAATCGCACATATCCTTTCTCAACCACCTATTACACTTTTGAAGGCCCTGGAGCACCAGGACAATGGAATTTTCCACAAAATGACCCCATTTTGGAAAGCACACACCCCAACGTATAATCTATGAAGCATTATGAGTCTTTTGAACGGTTCATTTTTTTCCAGAAGGTTTTGGAAAATGTGGAGAAAAAATGAAAATGCATTTTTTTTACACAAAGTTGTCCATTTATAAGATATTTCTAACGCATAGCATATACATAGCAAAAATGACACCCCAAAATGCATTCTGCTACTCCTCCTGAGTATAGCGATACCACATGTGTGAGACTTTTACACAGCCTGGCCATATACAGAGGCCCAACATTGAAGTAGCACTTTCAGGCGTTCTACAAGCATAAATCGCACATATCCTTTCTCAACCACCTATTACAATTTTGAAGGCCCTGGAGCACCAGGACAATAGAATTTTCCACAAAATGACCCCATTTTGGAAAGCACACACCCCAACGTATAATCTATGAAGCATTATGAGTCTTTTGAACGGTTCATTTTTTTCCAGAAGATTTTGGAAAATGTGGAGAAAAAATGAAAATGCATTTTTTTTACACAAAGTTGTCCATTTATAAGATATTTCTAACGCATAGCATATACATAGCAAAAATAACACCCCAAAATACATTCTGCTACTCCTCCTGAGTATAGCGATACCACATGTGTGAGACTTTTACACAGCCTGGCCATATACAGAGGCCCAACATTGAAGTAGCACTTTCAGGCGTTCTACAAGCATAAATCGCACATATCCTTTCTCAACCACCTATTACAATTTTGAAGGCCCTGGAGCACCAGGACAATAGAATTTTCCACAAAATGACCCCATTTTTGAAAGCACACACCCCAACGTATAATCTATGAGGCATTATGAGTCTTTTGAACGGTTCATTTTTTTCCAGAAGGTTTTGGAAAATGTGGAGAAAAAATTTAAATGCATTTTTTTTACACAAAGTTGTTAATTTATAAGATATTTCTAACACATAATATGTACATAGCAAAAATTACACCCCAAAATGCATTCTGCTACTCCTCCTGAGTATGGCGATACCACATGTTTGAGACTTTTACACAGCCTGGCCACAAACAGAGGCCCAACATCCAAGTAGCACCTCCAGGCATTCTAGCAGCATTAATTGCACATATCATTTTCTGACTACCGATCACATTTTTGAAGGCCCTTCATATATCTAACACATAGCAGGTACATACCAAATAACAAAAGATTACCTGTGGTTTTAGAAGTGCAGTGGTCCACAGAGGAGAGCATCGGTCCAGGCAGCAGGCAGGGATGAGGTCAGCGACAGCAAAAGCAATCATCCAGGCAGCAGGCAGGAATACTGTCCATAGTTCGCACAGGCAGAGATACTGTCAGCACAGCCAGAGCACAGCCAAAGCACAGGTCCAGGTAGCAGGCAGAGGTGTCCCGGCAGAAATGCTGTCCAAAGTCAGTAGAGGCAGCAGGCAGATATATGGTCAACACAGCCAAAGTATTGGTCCAAGCAGCAGGAAGAAACATGGTCCATAATGTCATGGGTCATTACAGGCAGTAATATGGTCAGCACAGCCAAATTATTGGTCCAGGCAGCAGGAAGGACCATCAAGCTTAGGGCCAGGGGGACAGGGGTAGAGGCTTCTCCCACCCAAATCGCTTTGAAGCCTCCGGGCAACCAGACCCTGTTCTTGGAGCACAGAAAACGAAAAACTGGTTTTCTCTACTCAGAACGCTATTCTGAAGCCCCTCACATATGTGAGACCCCTGTGTACTAAAAGTAGATGGCCAAAAGATCAGTCCAAGTGGCAGGCAAAAACATGGTCGATTAACAGGCGAAGGTCGGTACACGTGGAAGTCAGAAACGTGGTTTAAATCGGCAGGCAGAGGCATCGTCGGTAAACAGGCCAGGGTCAGTTAATTAACATAGAAGGTAGTTAGTAACATGGTAGCAGGCAAATAGGGAAATGGCAGTCTGTTAATAATGAGGGGAACTAATGGATGTATGATAATTTTTGAAGCAATTTCCGATGCACAGGCCAGGTTGGGAGGGACAATCGGGACAATAATAGCTGGTGTCTCTTCTTACTCCTCCTCTGCTGCATACACAGCATTTCTTTTGGCGTCTTCTTCCAGATTCTGTGGGGGGGATGCTAAAGGGATAGTGTCGCTCGTGAAGCCGACTCACACTATCAGAGCGAATGCTTCCTGGGGCGGGATCTTGTTGGTAAATGAGGGCATCGATGATATCTTCGATATATTGGAGGTAGCGGAGTCGGTGATTTTGAGTTGCTTTTTGGTAGCAGACAAACAAATTAAAAAGGGCCATGTGAAACAGGTGAAACGCAACTTTTTTGTGCCAATAATGGGACTTTCTGGTTGATAAGTAGGGCTGTAGCATCTGGTCGTTTAAATCCACCCCCCCCCCCCCATGTACAAATTGTAGTCGTGGACACATTCAGGCTTTACAATGGAGCCGCGTCTTCTTGGGATCTCCACCATGGTGTCATTGTGGATCGTAGAGAGGATGTGGACATCTTTCTTGTCCCTCCACTTCATGGCCAACACCTCCTCGTTCCTCATGGATGCCGATTCTCCAGGTCGCAATTTTTTTGTCAATAAATTTTGTGGGAATCCCTTCCGGTTTTTTTTTAAGGTACCGCAGGCCGGGGTTTGTTTACTGTAAAGGTGGCGAAAAAGGGGCAGGCTGGTATAATAATTATCAACATATAAATGGTAACCTTTTCCGAACAGGGGGTATGCCAACTCCCAGACAATTTTCCCACTGGTTCCAATATATGTGGGGCAATCACGGGGCTGGAGCTGGGAGTCTTTGCCTTCGTAGATCCTGAATTTGCAGACGTATCCAGTGGCTCGATCACATAATTTATTTAATTTTAACCCATACCTGGCTCTCTTGCTTGGTATGTACTGCTTGAACTGCAGTCGGCCGGTGAAATGTACGAGGGACTCGTCCACACAAATTTTTTGGTCTGGGATGAAAACTTCTTCAAATCGCTGGGAAAAGGCATTGATTAGGGGGCGTATCTTGTACAATTTGTCGTAGTTGGGATGATCTCGGGGAGGGCACTGTGAATTGTCATTGAAGTGTAGAAAGCGCATAATCATGTTGTATCTTTTCCTGGACATGACAGCGGAATATATGGGCATATGTTGGATGGGGAGTTTGGACCAATATGAATGGACTTCGTTCTTTTTTGTAAGCCCCATATTGAACATAAGGCCCAAAAATAATTTAAATTCCTCCAATGTTAGACGCCGCCACTGGAACATGCGGGCGTAGGAAGAATCGGGGTTGGCAGCAATAAATTGGGATGCATACAGATTCGTTTGATCCACTATATTCTGCAGCAAATCTTGTGGGAAAAATAAACAAAAATAATCAAATTTAGAAAAATTTGTAGTGTCGGGCTGCACACCTGGCTGTGCGGTGAAAGGGGGGATGATAGCGGATCCTGAGTTGGCAGGCAACCATAAGGGGTTTGCCAGGGCATCGGAAGGTAGGATTGGGGCTGGATTCTTTGGGTTGGGCGTGCATTTCCATTGCTTGTACTGGGCTCCTCTTCCTGGGGTATGGCGCTGCTGGTGGTGGGCAGTTCTCCTGATCTTGGTGCTGATCTTGGTGCTGATCTTGGTGCCGATCGCATTCTTTTGGGAGGGACGGTTTCCTCCGGGGACTCGGACTCTGAGCCACTATCCTCCACTGGCTCGTATTCCGAACCAGAATCGGATAATGGGAGCTCCCCGCTGCTCTCATCATCCGACATGGCAAGAATGGCATATGCCTCCTCAGGTGTGTAAACCCTTTGGGACATTATGGCAGTGCTTATTGGTGGGCCTGTGTAATGGTACTGCTGGTGGTAGTGGTGGCGGTCTGTGTGGTAGTACCGATGGAGGTATTAGTGGTGGGCCTGTGTGGTGGTACCGATGGCGGTATGGGTGGTGGTGGTACCAATGGCGGTACGGGTGGTGGTGGTGGCGGCGGTACCGATGGCGGTACA
This sequence comes from Rana muscosa, assembly GCA_029206835.1. Taxonomy (NCBI): domain Eukaryota; kingdom Metazoa; phylum Chordata; class Amphibia; order Anura; family Ranidae; genus Rana; species Rana muscosa. Next base: position 671,920,175 of record CM055121.1, read on the forward strand.
GGTGGCGGTGGTAGCGATGGCGGTATGGGTGGTGCTGGTACCGATGGCGGTATGGGTGATGGTGGTACCGATGGCAGTACAGGTGGTGGTGGTACCGATGGCGGTACAGGTGGTGGTGGTACGGGTGGTGATGGTACCGATGGTGGTACAGGTGGTGGTACAGGTGGTGGTGGCACTACCGACGGTGGTACGGGTGGTGGTACTGGTGGTGGTACCGATGGCGGCACTAGTGGTGATACTGGTAGCGGGCCTGTGTGGCAGTATAGATGCTGGGCCTGGTGGCGGTACTGGTGGTGGTACTGGTACCGATGGCGGTACTGGTAGCCTGTGTGGCGGTGCCAATGGCGGTACCGATGGAGGTGGGCCTGTGACAGATGATTGACAGATGGGCTGATTGATTGACAGATGGGCTGATTGATTGATTGACAGATGGGTTGATTGATTGACAGGTGGGGTGATTGATTGACAGGTGGGGTGATTGATTGACAGATGGGCTGATTGATTGACAGATGGGCTGATTGATTGACAGATGGGCTGATTGACAGATGGGCTGATTGACAGATGGGCTGATTGATGTGCTGGGCTGTGTGACAGGTCCTCTTTATGGGGGGGGGGCGTGTTGTGCACTGTAAACTTATGTAGACAAACTACACTGAGCTAACTTACTGATCTCTTCTCTCTCCTCACAGATCGGTGTGTGAGGAGAGAGCAGGGATCAGGTAGTAACTCCTGTGGAGTTTGTTTACATTTGTGACCGGCTGTGATTGGACACAGCCGGTCACGTGGTAAACAGCCAATTCATTGGCTGTTTACTCTGATCGGGGACGCGCTGTGTCCAAGGGACACTCGCCTTCCCCGATCCCCGCTCTGCAAGCCTGTGGCGGCGCGCACGGAGCGCGCCGCCGAGTTTGTTTTGACAGGTGATCGGCTGTGACTTTGACACAGCCGATCACATGGTAAACAGCCAATGAAATTGGCTGTTTACCATGATCGGGGAAGCGCTGTGTCCGAGGGACACATGCTGTCCCCGATCACCGCGCTGCGCGCCCCCGCGGGCGCGCGCAAGGCAATATCCTGCAGGACGTCATATGACGTCCAGTATCGATATTGCAACCACTTCCCGGACGTCAATTTGTTATTGACTGGGCGGGAAGTGGTTAAAATAACTATTATTAACTATTAAAATATATGTATTGGAATTTCCTTTCAAATTTGGCTGCTAGCGAACATAATGAATAAAAATGTATCCGAAGTTACTAATTATCCGAAATAACGAATGCCGCATCTAAACGAATGGAACGTAACAAATTAATAATAATAAATAATAAAAACATTTTATTATTAATCATTTGTTACGTGCCAGTCATTTAGATGTGGCATTCGTTATTTCGGATAATTCGTAACTTTGGATATATTTGCATTCGGGTTAGGGGTTAGGGTTAGGGTTAGGGGTTAGGGGTTAGGGTTAGGGTTTTCCCTTTAAGAATAAGGCTAGGACTCAGGCTCTTGAACAGGGACCTCCCCCAGAGGTCAAAGGTCAGAGGGCGGGTCCCCAGAGGTCAAAGGTCACTGGGCGTGGCTGACCCACACCCACACCAAAGTGTACCGCCTACCCCAACTAAGTCGGGGAATGAACAAGTTGGGGAATGAACAAGTAGGGGAAAGTGACAGCCAAATTTTAAAGGAAATTCCAATACCTATAATTTAATAGTTAGTTATTATTTTCAGATTTTCGTTTTTAAATTTTCAGATTTTCTTTCTTATTTTCGGATTTTCGACTTTTTGGATTTCCCATTTTTAGAATTTCCAAATTTTCGGATTCCAAATTTATGAATTTATTCGAAACAACGAATTTCGATCATAACAAATGACCCGAAAAACAAAAAAAAAGCAAATGAAACTAAAACAAATATTTTTTGGGCGGTGCACATGTCTAGTTGTAAACCTCAGTCATGGAATCTGAGCAAAGCATATACTGTATATCTATAGTGTTTACTTATCTCTCTCCAAAGCTTTGAGTTTCATTTCTCTCTGGTGCTTCGTTCCTCTGTTATCAGAATGAGTCACTTCTAACAAGTTTTCCAGACTCATGAGATTAATTTGTGTCAGGGAGGGATGAGCGAGAGTTCAGAATGGAACTGGTCTATTCAGAACACAGTTCTTCTGCTGTGTGAAGGGGGGTGTGTGCCTTTTCTCCAATCAGCTCTCATGCATTGTTGAAGAATGACGCACATGGATTTCACGGGGACTTTCCCCGTGGTGTCAGAGGGGGCGGGGCCACCGGGTTCCAGCGGACCCAGAGGAGAACTGAAGAACTGAAGCGTCACACAGCGGGAATCTCCAATTCAAGCGGAGTGGCCGAAGAAAGAAGAAGGGAACAAGAAGCCGGAGCAAGATGCGGACGAGAACACCGAAGCAAGAAGGAAGATGAAGATGAAGAGGAAGATGAAGATGAAGATGAAGATGAAGATGAAGATGAAGAACAAGATAGAGGAAGAAACCCGAATGGAGAAAAGAAGAAGGTGGAAGAAGATGGAAGAAAGGAGAAGACATTAATAAAGGAATTGTCAAAAACCGGCTATTGTCATTTTTAAAATTTTTGACACTTTCTTTGTGAAATAGTAGGGGTACATTTGTACACCATTACCATTTCACATGGGGGGGGCGCTCTCTCGTCCCCCCCCTCTTTTCCTGTGGCCTGCCAGGTTGCGTGCTCGGATAAAGGGTCTGGTCTGGATTTTTGGGGGAACTCCACGGCATTTTTTTTTTAAATTTGGGGTGGAGTTCCCCTTAAAATCCTTTCCAGACCTGAAGGGCCTGGTATGGATATTTGGGGAGAACCGCACGCATTTTTTTTTTTAATTTGCGGCAGAGTTCCCCATAATATCCATATCCATAATATCCATATCCACAAGTTGTTTCCCGTGCTTAGAACTGTCCCTGCACAAAGTGTCATTTCTGAAGGAAAAAAAGTCATTTAAAACTCACTCGCGGCTATAATGAATTGTCGGCTCCCGGCAATACATAGAAAAGTTATGGATATTAAGGGGAACTCTGCCGCAATTAAAAAAAAAATGCGTGTGGTTCCCCCCAAATATCCATACCAGGCCCTTCAGGTCTGGAAAGGATTTTAAGGGGAACTCCACCCCAAATTTTTTTAAAAAATGGCGTGGAGTACCCCCAAAAATCCAGACCAGACCCTTTATCCGAGCACGCAACCTGGCAGGCCGCAGGAAAAGAGGGGAGGACGAGAGAGCGCCCCCCCCCCTTCTGAACCGTACCAGGCCACATGCCCTCAACATGGGGAGGATGTCCCCATGTTGATGGGGACAAGGGCCTCATCCCCACAACCCTTGCCCGGTGGTTGTGGGGGTCTGCGGGCAGGGGGCTTATCGGAATCTGGAAGACCCCTTTAACAAAGGGGACCCCCAGATCCCGGCCCCCCCCTATGTGAAATGGTAATGGGGTACAAATGTACCCCTACTATTTCACAAAGAAAGTGTCAAAATTTTTAAAAATGACAATAGCCGGTTTTTGACAATTCCTTTATTAATATCTTCTCCTTTCTTCCATCTTCTTCCATCTTCTTCTTCCACCTTCTTCTTCCATCATCTTCTTTTCTCCATTCGGGTTTCTTCCTCCATCTTGTTCTTCATCTTCATCTTCCTCTTCATCTTCATCTTCCTTCTTGCTTCGGTGTTCTCGTCCGCATCTTGCTCTGGCTTCAGTTCTCCTCTGGGTCCGCGAAATTCATGTGCGTCAGAGGGGGGCGGGGTCACTGGGTGGCAGCGGACCAAGAGGAGAACTGAAGAACTGAAGCGTCACACAGCGGGAACCTTCAATTCAAGCGGAGCGGCCGGAGAAAGAAGAAGGGAACAAGAAGCCGGAGCAAGATGCGGACGAGAACACCGAAGGAAGAAGGAAGATGAAGAGGAAGAGGAAGATGAAGATGAAGAACAAGATGGAGGAAGAAACCCGAATGGAGAAAAGAAGAAGATGGAAGAAGATGGAAGAAAGGAGAAGACATTAATAAAGGAATTGTCAAAAACCGGCTATTGTAATTTTTAACATTTTTGACACTTTCTTTGTGAAATGGTAGGGGTACATTTGTACCCCATTACCATTTCACACAGGGGGGGGCCGGGATCTGGGGGTCCCCTTTGTTAAAGGGGTCTTCCAGATTCCAATAAGCCCCTTGCCCGCAGACCCCCACAACCACCGGCAAGGTTTGTGGGGATGAGGCCCTTGTCCCCATCAACATGGGGACATCCTCCCCATGTTGAGGGCATGTGGTCTGGTACGGTTCAGGAGGGAGGGGGCGCTCTCTCATCCCCCCTCTTTTCTTGCGGCCTGCCAGGTTGCGTGCTCGGATAAAGGGTCTGGTCTGGATTTTTGGGGGTACTCCACGCCATATTTTTTTTAATTTGGGGTGGTATGGATATTTGGGGGGGGGAACCGCACGCATTTTTTTTTTAAATTTGCGGCAGAGTTCCCCTTAACCACTTAAGCCCCGGACCATTTGGTAGCTAAAGGACCAGAGGTGAATTCAGAATTTTGCACTGCGCTGCTTTAACTGTAAATTGTGCGGACATGCAATGTTGTACCCAAACGAAATTTGCGTCCTTTTCTTCCCACAAATAGAGCTTTCTTTTAATGGTATTTGATTGCCTCTGTGATTTTTATTTTTTGCGATATAAACGGAAAAAGACCGAAAATGTTGAAAAAAAAGATATTTTCTACTTTTTGTTATAAGAAAAATCGAATAAACTCAATTGTAGTCATACATTTAGGCCAAAATGTATTCAGCCACATGTTTTTAGTAAAAAAAATGTCAATAAGCGTATATTTATTGGTTTGCACAAAAGTTATAGAGTTTACAAACTAGGGTACATTTTCTGAAATTTACACAGCTTTAAATTTATGACTGCCTATCTCATTTCTTGAGGTGCTAAAATGACAGGGCAGTACAAAACCCCCCCAAATGACCCCATTTTGGAAAGTAGACACCCCAAGGAAATTGCTGAGAGGCATGTTGAGCCCATTGAATTTTTTTTTTTTGTGCCAAGTGATTGAATAATGACAAAAAAAAAAAAATTACAAAAAGTTGTCACTAAATGATATATTGCTCACACATGCCATGGTTATATGTGGAATTTCACCCCAAAATACATTTTGCTGCTTCTCCTGAGTACGGGGATACCACATGTGTGGGACTTTTTGGGAGCCTAGCCGCGTACGGGGCCCCGAAAACCAAGCACCGCCTTCAGGATTTCTAAGGGCGCAAATTTTTGATTTCACTCCTCACTACCTATCACAGTTTCGAAGGCCATAAAATGCCAAAATAGCACAAAACCCCCCCAAATGACCCCATTTTAGAAAGTAGACACCCCAAGGAAATTGCTGAGAGGCCTGTTGAGCCCATTGAATATATTTTTTTTTGTCCCAAGTGATTGAATAATGACAAAAGAAAAAAAAAAAAAATACAAAAAGTTGTCACTAAATGATATATTGCTCACACATGCCATGGTTATATGTGGAATTACACCCCAAAATACATTTTGCTGCTTCTCCTGAGTACGGGGATACCACATGTGTGGGACTTTTTAGGAGCCTAGCCGCGTACGGGACCCCGAAAACCAAGCACCGCCTTCAGGATTTCTAGGCACAAATTTTTGATTTCACTCCTCACTACCTATCACAGTTTCGAAGGCCATAAAATGCCAAAATCGCACAAAACCCCCCCAAATGACCCCATTTTGGAATATAGACACCCCAAGCTATTTGCTGAGAGGAATGGCGAGTATTTCACAGCTCTCATTTGTTTTTGAAAATGAAGAAAGAAAATATATATATATATATTTTTTTTTCAATTTTCAAAACTTTGTGACAAAAAGTGAGATCTGCAAAATACTCACAATACCTCTCAGCAAATAGCTTGGGGTGTCTAATTTCCAAAATGGGGTCATTTGGGGGGGTTTTGTGCCATCTGGGCATTCCATGGCCTCCGAAACTGTGATAGGCAGTGAGAAGTGAAATCAAAAATTGACACCCTTAGAAAGCCTGAAGGCGGTGCTTGGTTTTGGGGTCCCGTACGTGGCTAGGCTCCCAAAAAGTCTCACACATGTGGTATCCCCGTACTCAGGAGAAGCAACAGAATGTATTTTGGGGTGTAATTCCACATATGCCCATGGCATGTTTGAGCAATATATCATTTAGTGACAACTTTGTGCAAAAAAAGACTAAAAAAAAAATAAAAAAATTGTCGTTTTTCCGCAACTTGTGTCAACATATAAAATATTCCATGGACTTGACATGCCTCTCAGTATATAGCTTGGGGTGTCTACTTTCCAAAATGGGATCATTTGGGGGGGTTTTGAACTGTTCTGGCATTTTATACACAACATTAGGAAGCTTACATCCACTCTTCTAACCACTTGAAGACAAAGCCCTTTTTGACACTTTTTGTTTACATGAAAACATTTTTTTTTTGCAAGAAAATTATGTTGAACCCCCAAACATTATATATATTTTTAAAGCAAAGGCCCTACAGATTAAAATGGTGGGTGTTGCATTTTTTTTTCTACACAGTATTTGCGCAGCGATTTTTCAAACGCATTTTTTGGGTTAAAAAATACACTTTTTTTAATTTTAATGCACTAAAACACACTATATTGCCCAAATGTTTGATGAAATTAAAAAGATGATCTTAGGCCGAGTACATAGATACCAAACACGACATGCTTTAAAATTTCACACAAACGCGCATTGGCGACAAACTACATACATTTTTAAAAGCCTTTAAAAGCCTTTACAGGTTACCCCAGTAGATTTACAGAGGAGGTCTACTGCTAAAATGATTGCCCTCGATCTGACCTTTGCGGTGATACCTCACATGCATGGTGCAATTGCTGTTTACATATGACGCCAGACCGACGCTTGCGTTCGCCATTGGGCAAGAGCAGGGCAGGACAGGGGTGCTTTTTTTTTTCTTTTTTTTTTTATTATTAATTTTGCTTTTTTATTTTATTTTTAAATTGTTCCTTCCAAGTATTTTTTTTTTATCATTTTTATTGTTATCTCAGGGAATGTAAATATCCCCTATGATAGCAATAGGTAGTGACAGGTACTCTTTTTTTGAAAAAACTGGGGTCTTCTAGACCCTAGATTTTTTCTCTGCCCTCAAAGCATCTGACCACACCAAGATCGGTGTGATAAAATGCTTTCCCAATTTCCCAATGGTGCTTTTTATATCCGGGGGGGGGGCATTCCCTCCCACTGCTTGTAAAAGCAGTCCAGAGGCTAATTAGCCGCTAGGATTGCTTTTACATGAAAGCCGGCCGCAGGCTGAAAAGAATGATACCAAGATGATACCTAAACCCGCAGGCATCATTCTGGTATAAACATTCAAAGTCCAGCAACATACCAGTACGTTGCTGGTCCTTGTTGGACATGTATTGTAATCTTTTTTTTTCATGCAGCCAGTTGGCAGAATGAAAAAAGAGATTGATCGGTGGGTATGCCCACCATTAGAATACCGCCCTTCATCCACCCACTTCCAATGATGGGCATACATGCACCATTTATATATGCCGAAGCATGGGGGCATCCTCCCGCAAAAAAGTTATGCCGCACACACATGGTCGGACTTTTCCACGGGCAAGCCTCCGTCGGAATTTCGACCGTATGTACGCGGCATTAGGAGCAAAATCGCTCCTCCGCCCCTGCTGCCCCAATGCTTCGGCATATATGCTTTTTTTTTTTAACTGTGGTGGTGAAATCACCTCCTACAGCACTGGAGTCGCAGGGATCAGGCCTGTCTCTGCGAACGCTGCAGTTATGTGTGTTTTTGTTTTGTAAGTGACAGTGATCGATCGATACTGCACTTGGGTGGCCTGGGCTGGACGGAGGGGCAAAACGCAGGTGCCAGCAGGTATCTGGGCTGATCCCGCTAACACTGCATTTTTGGGAACCCTAAACTGCTGGGGACGCTAGTATAGATCTGATCAGATCAGATATTGATCTGTTCAGATACTATACCACTAAGGGGGGTGTATGCTTCACGCGTGGGTGTTAGCGTTACTGGCACTAACCTGACGCTGCCTGGGGTGTGACGCAGACCCTCTCTGACGCTAAAACCTAATTGATATCACCCGCCGGGCGATCAGGGGGTTAAACCTTTATTGGGTTATATACACGGCGGGTGCCCTGACACTATAAAAAGCAAACTAACTAACCAGCGTCACCCGTAACACTTATATGGTGATCACTGGTGAAAGGGTTAACTAGGGGCAATCAGGGGGTTAAAACCTTTATTAGATAATATATGGGGGTACCTGACGCTATAAAAACCTGCGGCGAACCTAAAAAAAATTACCAGCTACCGATCTGCATCACCGACACTAAGACAGCGTTTAGAAAAACGATCGCTTAGTGACAGTGGTGATGGGGGTGAAAGGGTTACCTGGGGGGCGATCAAGGGGGTTAAACCTTTATTAGATAATATATTGGGGTACCTGACGCTATAAAAACATGCGGCGAACCTAAAAAAAATTACTGGCTACCGATCTGCATCACCGACACTAAGACAGCGTTTAGAAAAACGATTGCTTAGCGACAGTGGTGATAGGGGGTGAAAGGGTTACCTGGGGGGCGATCAAGGGGGTTAAACCTTTATTAGATAATATATTGGGGTACCTGACGCTATAAAAACCTGCGGCGAACCTAAAAAAAATTACCAGCTACCGATCTGCATCACCGACACTAAGACAGCGTTTAGAAAAACGATCGCTTAGCGACAGTGGTGATGGGGGTGAAAGGGTTACCTGGGGGGCGATCAAGGGGGTTAAACCTTTATTAGATAATATATTGGGGTACCTGACGCTATAAAAACATGCGGCGAACCTAAAAAAAATTACTGGCTACCGATCTGCATCACCGACACTAAGACAGCGTTTAGAAAAACAATTGCTTAGCGACAGTGGTGATAGGGGGTGAAAGGGTTACCTGGGGGGCGATCAAGGGGGTTAAACCTTTATTAGATAATATATTGGGGTACCTGACACTATAAAAACATGCGGCGAACCTAAAAAAAATTACTGGCTGCCGATCGGCATCACTGACGCTAAGACAGCGATCAGAAAAATGAACGCTTAGCGACAGTGGTGATAGGGGGTGAAAGGGTTATCTGGGGGGTGATCAGGGGGTTAAACCTTTATTAGGGGGGGTTAGGGGGCTACACTGGACCTAAGACTAAACTTTGGTGACACTTTTACAGTCACAAATGTCACTGATTGCAGTGATCACTAAATAAATAGTCACTGCAATCAGTGACACTGTGACTGGGGGCTGGGGGGGTGATCTGGGGGGTGATCTGGGGTGTCTGGGGGGGCGATTTATGTCCCTATGTGTCCTGGTGTCAGTGTAGTGTTGTGTGCACTGACCTGATGTCTTCTCTTGTACGGCGCTCGGTATATGTGAGCGCCGCACCAGAGATGACATCACTTCCTCCTGCTCCCTCTGTCTGACACAGACAGAGGGGGCATTTCCATTCGCCGGGAGCGATCGCGAGGGGGTGGCCAGAAACGAATGGCTGCCCCCTCATCCCGGAATGCTCCCGGACACTTAGCCACCGCTCACTGTCTCACTGTATAGGAGGGGGGTCCGATTGGACCCCCCAACTATACAAAGGCAATCACGTACACTCTACGTGATTGTGCCTGTCGGTGCCATTCTGCCGACGTATATATACAGTGAGCGGTCGTTAAGTGGTTAATATCCATACCAGACCTGAAGGGCCTGGTAATTGAATTTGGGGGAACCCCCACGCTTTTTTTCTTTTTTTATCAATGACTTTTCTATGTATTGCCGGGAGCCGACAATTCATTATAGCCGAGAATGAGTTTTAAATGACTTTTTTTCCTTCAGAAATGACACTTTGTGCAGGGACAATTATAAGCACGGGAAACAAGCGCTGCTTTACTTGCATATTGCCGAACACCAGACCAGAACCCGAACATACAGTCAATTGTTCGGGTTCGGGTCCGGGACCCAAAAACCCAAATGTTCGGTACGGACCCGAACTTTACAGTTCGGGTCCGCTCAACCCTATTCAGGAGTTTAATTTGTGCAGAGTGCAGGGTTCAGCTCTCTTTAACAGGTCCTTACCTATGCATCCTCCATCCACCCCTCCTCAGCTGTGACCTCTGCACACACACTCCCTTCCACTGCTCTCATCTTCTCCCCATCGTAAAAGCACCACCATCCATATGTCTTACCTTTATTGCTAATAAAATGAAGTACCAACCCACTCTAGTGCCCCCCCCTTTTGCACACGCCACCTCTCTCACATGTAGCCAGATCATTTAGTAAGGGCATTGGTATCTGGGTACCAGGCAGCAGCTGGGATTACAAAGGGTGCAGCCTACCATGTGATGCACCCCTCCAACCCATGACCGCACTCCACCCTGGACATCTACATCTCCCTTGTCCCCACCCAAAAGGATCCTGCCATAAAAACATGGAGGCACGGTAGCAAGTGGAGGGGGTGACTGCCATATGTAGCCAGTACTCTCTGAAGACTGCGTTGTGCCAAGTCTTTCTTCATCCCTTCCCTGGGAGATCTCCTGCAGAGTCAGCCGGTTGGGCTGGTGTGAATTAGTCTGGAGAACTGTGGAGGAAAGTTACCCTGGGGGGCTAGTGAAAGGGGCAGCTGTGGCCAGGTGGCTTGGCAGTGCCTGAAGAGGTGATGCTGGGACAGGTAGCAACAGGAGAAAGAGTGCAAGCTGATCACTGTGTACTGCTACACAACAAGGGGCCAGGGCCGGTCCTAGATAGGGTGCACGGGGTGCAGTGCACCCAAGCGCCGCAGGGGGGGGGGCGCTGAAGTGCCAGAGTGCTCCTCTCCCGCCTCCTCTCCTTGTGTGCTTTTCTCTGACATGCCGGGTGTTCTGGCGGACAGGGGTGGACTGAGCATTCAGGTCAGCTTACTTGCCACTGTGGGGACAGCAGTTATTGCTTCTAATTACATACACTGTCCAGCGATGTATGTACAGTAGTTAGAAGCTCCGATCCTGGTGTGTGTCTTCCCCTTCCCCCGTAGTGTCCTGCACTGGCTGTGTGATCTCTGCTGCTTCACATCCCCCGCCCACTCCCATCAGCAGTGCCGTGTGCTGGGAGAATCAGGAGGCAGAGCACACTGCAGGAAGGTGAGCTGAGCTGTTCTGGGGGAAGTCTGGGGAGATAAGCTGCAAAGTTTCTGCTAGGAGGGTTTGTTTTGCAGTGAAGGGTCCTACTCCTAGGTGACAAGGAGAACTGGAAAAGACAGGAGGGGGGATGGAGATTAGAGCTAGCAGCAACCCCCCAGAGCTGGCAGACATTTCCCAAACTGACATGCAGCCCTCTCTATATAAACAAACCCCAATTGCTCTGTCCAGCTAATGTGAACTTCATTTATGACCATCCTATTTAACCCTGTGTTATCCAAAATCAGTACAATCCAAAACTCACCACCTATCTAAACACTCTATAAATAAAATAATAGTCCATAGTCACTTTCCGCTGGCTGTATGCTTATATAAATGCAAACATTTCTGTACTGAGAATGTGCGCCCTTTACGCTTCCAGCAAGAATACCAACGAGAGCCAGAACAGTCCCCATGCATTCCCTACCTTCCCTTCACCCCTCCATATTCACCCCTCAGACACTGGCACTTAGACCACTTTCACACTGAGGCATTTTACAGGCGTTTTTGCACTAAAAATAGAGCCTGAAAAGCGCCTGTAAACTGCCTCTTCTGCAGCCCCAGTGTGAAAGCCGGAGTGTTTTCACACTGGGGCAGTGCATTTGCAGGACAGGAAAAAAGTCCTGCAAGCAGCATCTTTGGGGTGGTTTAGGAGTGGTGAATACACCGCTCCCAAAACGCCCCTGCCATTGAAATCAATAAGGATGAGCTCCGGCGTGTTCGCATAGAACACGTGCAGAGCCCGCCAGGAAGTCGGCACCACGATGCGCTAATCACAGACAGGGAGACATTTCCCAATGCTCGGCTGCAGAGATCGGGAAATGTCTCCCTGTCTGTGATTAGCGCAGCGCGGTGCCGACTTCCTGGCGGGCTCTGCACGTGTTCTATGTGAACACGCCGGAGCTCATCCTTAGAAATCAATAGCCAGCACTGCCTAAGCACCTGCAACGCGCTTCAGGAGCGGCGCTTTGCGGGCGGTTTTAACCCTTTTCCGGCCGCTAGCGGGGATCAAAAGCGCCCCGCTAGTGGCCGAAAAGCGCCGCTAAAACTACAGTAAAGCACCGCTAAAACTAGCGAAGCTTTACCACTAAAGCGCCCAGCACCTCAGTCTGAAAGTGGCCTAAAAGAAATATCTCCCTAACTAAAAGACATCCCCCCACAACTGCCTTCATACCATCTGCACTTCCCTCCTGCATGCAGTCATCCCCTCCTCACTCCTCTCCTCTATATACTGCCACTCTTCTCCTGTACATACTGCCCACTGTCATACCCTCCACACGCTTTTCCTGTATATACTGCCACTGTCATACCCTCCACACCTGTACATACTGCCACTGTCATACCCTCCAAACTGCTCTCCTGTATATACTGCCCACTGTCATACCCTCCACACTCCTCTCCTGTACATACTGCCCACTATCATACCCTCCACACTCCTCTCCTGTACATACTGCCCACTATCATACCCTCCACACTCCTCTCCTGTTTTTACTGCCCACTGTCATATCCTCCACACTCCTCTCCTGTACATACTGCCCACTATCATACCCTCCACACTCCTCTCCTGTTTTTACTGCCACTGTCATACCCTCCACACTCCTCTCCTGTACATACTACCCACTATCATACTTTCCACACTCCTCTCCTGTACATACTACCCACTGTAATACTTTCCACACTCCTCTCCTGTACATAGTGCCCACTGTCATACCCTCCACACGCCTCTCCTGTACATACTGCCCACTGTCATACCCTCCACACGCCTCTCCTGTGTATACTGCCACTGTCAGACCCTCCACACTCCTCTCCTGTACATACTGCCCACTGTCATACCCTCCACACGCCTCTCCTGTGTATACTGCCAATGCCATACCCTCCACATTCCTCTCCTGTATATACTGCCACTGTCATACCCTCCACACTCCTCTCCTGTACATACTGCCCTCTGTCATAGTGTGGAGGGTATGACAGTGGCCCAGTGGGCAGTATGTGCAGGAAAGGAGTGTGGGGGTATAACAGTTGGCAGTATGTACAGGAGAGGAGTGTGGAGGGTATGACAGTGGGCAGTATGTACAGGAGAGGAGTGTGGAGGGTATGACATTGGGCAATATGTACAGGAGAGGAGTGTAGAGGGTATGGTGACAGCCATCTTTAAACCTTGGGGGCCATGATCTCCTATTGCCCGGGGGCTCCATGAGTTGTCAGTCTGCCCCTGGGCAGCGCTGTAACAAAGTCCCGTCTCCTAGACCGGCTCCTGTAATAGATGAAACACTAATCCAGTGCAGTGAAATTCATTGTGATGTGTATCATAGGAGCAGCGAGCTGGTCTAGGAGGCAGGACTTTGTTACAGTGACCACCCGGCAGATTCAAATTTAAGCTCCGTGACAGCAAGAGATCGTTGCCCTTCTGTGTGATCCAGGGGCACTGGTAGGCTGCAATTGGTGAGCACTGGAAGGGCTGCATTTGGTGGGCACTGGCAGGCTGCATTTAGTGGGCACTAGCAGGCTGCATTTGGTGGGCACTGGCAAGCTGCATTTGGTGGGCACTGATAAGCTGAATTTGGTGGGCACTGATAAGCTGCATTTGGTGGGCACTTGCAGGCTGATAGGCTGCATTTGGTAGGCACTGGTAGGCTGCATTTGGTGGGTACTGATAAGCTGCATTTGGTGGGTACTGATAAGCTGCATTTGGTGGGCACTGGCAGGCTGCAGTTGGTGGGAACTGGCAGGCTACAGTTGGTGGGCACTGGTAGGCTGCAATTGGTGGGCACTGATGAGGCTGCATTTGATGGGCACGGATGAGGCTGTATTTGGTGGGCACTGGTAGGCTGCATTTTATGGGCACTGATAAGGCTGCATTAGGTGGGAAATGGTAGGCTGCAATTTATGGGCACTGGTAGGCTGCATTTGATGCCTTGGTCTCTTGTATTATTTTCACAGTCTCTGACCATCTCTTTTATCATGTCTGCAGTCTATGTCCATTTCTTGTATCATGTCTGCAGTCTCTGACCACCTTCTGTATTACGTCTGCAGTCTCTGACCATCTCCTGTACTATGATTGCTGTCTCTGACCATCTCTTGTATCATGTCTGCAGTCTCTGACCATCTTCTGTAGTGTGTCTGCAGTATGTCTGGGGGCTCTTTCTAACAGACTCTCTAAGAGAAGCCCTCTCTGTGTCCATTAGTGAGACCCCCCTCCAGGTCCCATTAGAGTACTCTCTTTCTGTATTTTGTTTATTGTTAAGAGATTTTGGGAGGATCCCAGGGTAACAAAGACTCTTTAGGGGAACATTTCTGTGTTTGAGTCATTGCCACAGAAACATTGTAAAGGGGAGGAGTTAGTAGGATGACCACGCCCATGTGGGGGCACCAGAAATATTTCTGCACCCAGGCGCCTGCGACCCTAGGATCGGCCCTGCAAGGGGCTTTGAGTTCCTGCCTGCAAAAGGCCATTGCTAAATCTGACTGTGCCTGTCAGATTCATCTACATTGATCCAGCTGTAATCTGCAAGCAAGTAAAGTGCAGGAGGAGAGACAAGGAGGTTGTATATCGACTGTATATAGGTTGTGTATAGGAAGATGTCCCTGAAGATGTTGCTAAAGTGTTGTTGCTGAAGTCAAGTGGGCATCCCATAATCTCCCATCCCCATCCAAAGTATTAACCCTTAATAAACCACAAAAAAGTCACAAACTAATCTGTGTCTCTGAAGTGCCTGTGAAAATTCGGCGTGCCTGACTTTGCAGGGTGGGGGATCCAAGTTCACTGTGGCTCCTACACATCTATACTAGAGTATGGTGATATTATACCTTATGTTTTAGGTAGAACTGATGGCAAAAGAAATCCCTCCATAGAGAGAGAATCCCTTGTTGTCACCAGGGTCACCAGAACTAGTGTCCCCATTGTAAGATTTTCCATCTATGGTATTTCTGTTCAGGTGCCTACCCAACATTTCGGATTTTCTTTCACACTTGGTGACAATGGTAAACAGGAGAAATATTGTAACTCTGCATAAGCGGGGCACAGACTGCAGTAAAAACGTGACAGGTTCTAATCTCTCTACCGATAATTAAAAAAAAAAAGTTGTTGCTTTAGTGTTAAAGGGATAAATAAAGTTCTCACAAGTAGATAGCCACACAATTGAAGTTTTTTTTTTTTTATGTATCATGACTATGTACTAAACAGTTTTATTCTACCAATCATATCTGATACTAAAAGTATCATGAAATTAGGTAGCGCCGTGATAATAATATACAATATATAACTATTATAAACATATCACTTCTCTAAAAGCACTCAGGGTATGGACATTGTCCACAGTGACAAGTTAATGAACCAATATAATAAAGCAGGAATGTCTATGAGTGAAAACAAGAATCTGTCCTTTTAGTCCTCATTACCT
Source organism: Rana muscosa (assembly GCA_029206835.1). Taxonomy (NCBI): domain Eukaryota; kingdom Metazoa; phylum Chordata; class Amphibia; order Anura; family Ranidae; genus Rana; species Rana muscosa. The sequence goes on from CM055121.1 coordinate 671,935,815, forward strand.
CTTCTTATTAGTGTCCACCAGTTCATAGAAGGAGTCCCTTCAGTTCTCCCATAAAGAAGAGTTTGTCTCCCATGGTTGAGACGCAGGATCTTTCATTCTATTAATAGTGTAGGTCCCACTGATAATGGGGTACTTTGACGCAGTAAGTGGGCTTAGCACTATATGACCATATAATGTGACCAAATCCCCATATTTTTTGAATATGTTCAGGTATTTTAAATAGCCTTGCAGGATTTAAATGTCATTTTTGTATGTGTGCGCTGTAATCCATTTTGTACTGTTTGTTGGTCTTATAGCAGCACCAACTTGAATGTAAACGCATTTTAGGGTGTGCCCCCCAAGTATGATTTTGTGTGTCACATCTCCTTGTCTGACAAGTAGGCTGTGGGTAATCGCAAATGGCCTCAATCACAAGTGTGAATGGGGCCTAAGTGAAGAGGTCAGCAAATGGTCACCTTATTATAATTATAATTTATATTTAAAGAGGAAATAAAGTCTAAATTTAAAAAAACTGCAAGCAGCCGGGCTTGTCTGCCTGCTCACAGTTTTTCTTAGAATGTACACTGAGCTGTGCATGGGTACCTCAGATTCATGCTGGCACAAGTCCTGCTCATGGGCAGGAGTGATGTCATTCTGCACTGGCCAATGAAGACAGCCACAGCCTGCAACCTGGAAGAAACCAGTTAGACAATGCTGGCGAGGGATCAAAACCAAATAAGTGTTCTGCAGAAACAAAAAAGGGGGGGGGGGACAATTCAGATCTAAAAGGGATCAGGGTGTAATTCCCTGGGCCTATGAATTGTGCAAAATCCCCAAATTGTGTGTCACAAAGACTGACCTTTCAAGTGGAGCCAAAGCTATAACTGGGTGCCGGTCCCGCCTGTAAGTGCGTCCTCCTTATATGGGGTGAGCGAGACATCCAGACGGACCGTCTCATTGCTCCTCCTATATATATCCCAGCCAGAGATGGCCACCATAAGCAAGGCTCCTCACTGCACCTGCCACAAGCCAGCCACGCATGCACAATTCATATGTCCAGGGAATTGCACTAATAACAATGTATTTTTCAGTACCAATAGGAGCTCCTGAGGAAGCTGTTAGTGAAACACGTAGTGATCTATTGGTGCTGGCACTTTGATTCCATCAGCTGGCCTTAAAAGAGAAGATTACTGCAAACATCCTCATGTTTAATACTTCAGAGGCCATCCATATAGGTTTCTGTGTCCAGCTTTTTCTGTACATATGGGAGAATGTTGATTTTTTTTTTAACCTATGTATTGGTCTTTATGACATGTTTTTAAATAAATGTTGATATTTTTTATACCGTATATACTCGAGTATAAGCCGACCCGAGTATAAGCCGAGGTACCTAATGTACCACAAAAAAACTGGGAAAACGTACTGACTCGAGTATAAGCCGAGGGTCAACAATGCCCATTTGCACGCCTCACTGTGCCCATTGCAACTTCACTAAGCCACTGTTCCCATCCTCACTGTTCCTCACTGTTCCCATCCTCACTGTTCCTCACTGTTCCCATCCTCACTGTTCCCATCCTCACTGTTCCCCTAAAATTTAAATTGAACATTGTAAATTGTACCTGAAACAAAATAGAGGGGCTGCGGCGTCCATCGTTTAAAACTCGCGGTCTCTTCCTCTTCCCTTCCGTGATAGGCGTTTTCTAAGCAGACACAGTTCCACCTATCACGAACGTTCTCTCATCCTCAGTTTCCCAGCAGATGTCCGTGATTGGCGGAACACTGAACACAGTGTCTGCTGGGATGGGTGAGGATGAGAGAACGTTCGTGATAAGCGATTCTCAGCAGACACAGTTCCGCCTATCACGGAAGGGACCAGGAAGAGCCCGTGAGATTTAAACGATGGACGCCGCAGCCTCTCAATTTTTTTTCAGGTACAATTTACAATGTTCAATTTCGCTGACTCGAGTATAAGCCTAGGGGGGGAATTTCAGCCCAAAAAAAGGGCTGAAAATCTCGGCTTATACTCGAGTATATACGGTATATCTTTTGAGTTCTTTTTCCCAACTGGAATTATAGTGACAGCCATTAAAGTCCGTTATTTCACTTTTCTTCTTCTATATATTTTTGGATGTGGTGCCACGCAATACAGGTGTTGTCTCTGTTTTTCTTATATTGTCTGTATTATTAGTTCAAAGACTTTGAAAGGCCTATTTATAAAGGGTTGAATTTATACAATTTTTGGTGACCCTTTTACTGCCCCCTTTTTAAAATGTTGGTCCTGTTTATAAAATATATTGAAAGGACCAGGTAAATTTGCCAGTCTGAAAGTTATTCACCATTTCTGCAGTATTTTAGTGAAATTCACCGTGAACATTTATAAAACATTTTGCATGGTTAGCATGGCACAATAACAGAGGTAATGTAAATACAATTTAGGTTCTAAATAGAATTTCAGCTGGTGTGTTGTACTTTTTTTTTTCCTTGTCAAAAATATTTTATTGAGTACAGAAGTATTGTACAAGTAACATAAGATACATATAATACATCCAAAAAGAGGAAGCTCGATTACTCTTATTCCAATACAGAGTAGTATATAGTAATTAGTAATAAAACAATACAGTGGAACCTCGGATTGCGAGTAACGCGGTTAACGAGCGTTTCGCAATACGAGCACTGTATTTACTAAAATCCTGACTCGGTTTGCGAATGTTGTCTCGCAACATGAGCAGGATTTAGGCCAAAGCGGGTGCAGTGCCGCTTTTTGCCTGAGGTGGGGGGGCGCCGGAGCCGAATAGCCCCAATCGGCGGCGTTCGGAAACGGCCAGAAAGGCCCGAGGACAGTTTGGCTGACCTCGGCAAACCTCGGAAAGGCTCATGAACTAAGTCTTTCCGAGGTTTGCTGAGGTCAGCCGAAGTGTCCTCGGGCCTTTTCGGCCGTTTCCGAGGCTCTCTGGCGCCCCCCGCCTCTGGCCGCATGCGGTATTGCACTACATTGAAGTCAATGCGGAAATTATTTTTGTTTCCATTGACTTCAATGGGAAAACTCGCTTTGATATGCGAGTACTTTGGATTACGAGCATACTCCTGGAACGGATTATGCTCGTAATCCGAGGTTCCACTGTATATGGTAAAATAATTTTGATGCTGTTGGCATTAAGATGAAGAGGTTCAGAGGTTCTAAATATTCTATAGTAACAGCTGTCATATACATTTTCCTAGACAATAAAAGTGATTATTATCCAAAAAAATAAATAGGCGCTTCAAAATCATAATAGAAAATAAAAAAAAGTAAAAGAGAAGAAAAAGTAGGAAAAAGGGAAAAAAGGAGGAGTAAAGGAGTCCGCGAGGTCAAGCCGAGAGCCACCGCTACAACAAGGGAGAGGATGGTTTAAAGCTTATATCTTATTGATTCAGCTACCATGGCAGTAGTACGTTATTGTCAAAGGTTGGCATGGTATATGCAATCCAAGGCTGCCACTTTTTTCAAATATAGGTATCATGTCCATTTCAATAGCTACCATCTTGCCGTGGGTCATAGTGCAGTTCATCTTAACTATGACTTTGTGTACAACTAATTTAGGTGATTTACAAGCCTTTGCTAATGTCGGTTTAGCTGCTCTTGAAAAGCTGCACTAGCAGTTTAAATTGAGTGTGATATAAATTCTGGTTTCAAGTTGAGTAACGCCATTGCAGGATCAAGAGGGACTGTCTTTCCAAGTAATTTAGTTGCAATTTTAAATATTCCTTTCCAAAATGATTGTGCTTTTGGACATGACCACCAAATATGAAAATGTGTGCCTGAATCTGAACATCCTCGAAAACAATGTGCCGGATAGTTCTGTACATATTTAGCTACCCTGGCTGGTACCAGATACCATCTTGTTAACACTTTATAATTGGCCTCAACCGCCAGTATGTTAGGGGAGGCTGTTTTTATTGTTGACCATATTTGGTTCCATTCTGGATTATCTAGTGCACGTTCCAAGTCCACATCCCATTTCCGAACATAAGATGGTTTATCCATACTGGAATGGACCAGCAGATGAGAATATATAGTGGATATCAGGGGCATTGCTAGGTGTGAAAAAGACCAGGGGCTTCAGCTCGAAGTCCAAGCCCGGCGGCGGTGTGCGCAGGGGGGAACTGACTGCTTGGTGAGGGGGGGGGTTAGGCTCACTTGTTGGATGCCGCCTGGGTCACCAGTGCCCATCCATGCTGACCACTAAACTGACCTACCAGACCCCTACACTGACCCCCCTGACACATATACACTGACCCCCCTGACACATACATTGATCCCCCTGACACCTACACTGACCCCCCTGATACATATACTGACCCCCCTGACACATACACTGACCCCCCCTGACACATACAAAGACCCTCCTGTGACGTGACCTCTTGACACTCCTGCAGCTCAGCTCAGCCTTACCTGCGTAGTGTAGCCCAGCTCATTCCGACCACTTCACAGCAGGCTGCACGCATCAGGGAGAGAGAGCCAGGATGTGAGAGCCGCTCCACTGCCCGGCCATTTACACACCCGTGAGCGGGGATCACCCAGTGCCCAGCGTGGCCGCAGTGTCATTCCTGCCTCCTCCTGGACATGGCGGCACCTATGATGGACGTCACATGTCCCACGTTCTCGGCATTGGACCAGTGGGACGTCCATCTGACACATACACTGACCCCCCTGACACATACACTGACCCCCCCTGACACATACACTTATTCTCCTGACACATACACTGACCCCCCTGACACATACACTGACCCCCCTGACACAAACACTGACCCCCCCTGACACATACAAAGACCCCCCCTGTGACATGTGACCTCTCGACACTCCTGCAGTTCAGCTCAGCCTTACCTGCGTAGTGTAGCCCAGGTCATTCCAACCACTTCACAGCAGGCTGCACGCATCAGGGAGAGAGAGCCAGGATGTGAGAGCCGCTCCGCTGCCCGACCATTTACACATCTGCGAGCGGATATCACCCAGTGCCCAGCACGGCTGCAGTGTCATTCCCGCCTCCTCCTGGACATGACGGCGCCTATGATGGACGTCACATGTCCCACGTTCTCAGCATCGGACCAGTGGGACGTCCATCATAGAAGCCGGGTCCCGGAGGCGTGACTATTTGTACGTCAGTAACGTCATCGGCCGCACTGCATAAGCGGAAGATCGTTCCCCGTTGCCCGTGGAAACGGCTCGGGGCTAATAATGCTATTAGGGATTATCAGGACTCAGGGCTTTCGGGGCACATTGGGGCTCCAGCCCCCCCTCCCGACGCCCCTGGTGAATATTGCACCCCTAGCATGGGGGTCTTTCTTGCAAATAGCTTCAAAGCTGGTCAATTGTGTTAAGCCCTGTACACACGATCGGATTTCCTATGGATTCTAATCTGATGGATTTTTTCATCGGAAATCCGATGAAGCTGACTTCCATCAGTCTTGCCTACACACCATCTGTCAAAAATACGACCGTCCCAAACGCCGTGACGTAAAACACTCCGACGAGCTGAGAAAAATGAAGTTCAATGCTTCTGAGCATGCGTCGACTTGATTCTGAGCATGCGTGTTTTTTTTTTAAATTTAAAACATGTTCTATTTTTTAAAACCGATGGAAAAAAGACCGATGGGTCCCATACACGATCGGTTTGTCTGATGAAAACAATCCATCGGACGGTTTTCATCGGTTAAACCGATCGTGTGTACAGGGCTTTAGTGGGGTTGTGGTGGTCAATAGGGGTGTGAATTTTTTTTTATTTGTAGATATCTAAATAACTCCGATTGCGGTATACCATATTTTTCACACAAGGTTGGAAAAGTGATAAATGATGAGGCATATACAAATTTATACATAGTTAAGACATCCGGGATGTCCACTCTCTGAAGGATTTAGGGGAAACCCATGCAGGATAGAAGGCAGGGTTTTTGTAGAATGACAGTAAAGGTTTGTGTGAAGATTGTAAATGATTACTGATTTTGAATCTATCCCAGAGGGAAATGAAGGGCTTGGTTATGGGGTTTCTTAGTCCTTTACAGTCTTTTGTTGAAGTCCAGAGTAAGTTGGATATTGAGAAAGGATCGCACTCAGTGGCTTCTATTGACACCCATAGCGGTGTTTCATGGTATGCATGGTATTTGGTGAGACTTGCTAAATGTGCTGCCCTATAATAGTATGCAAAATTGGGAAAACCTAAACCACCATTTATTTTGGGGAGATAGAGTGTATGTAGTTGTATTCGTGGTTTGGAGGAGCCCCATATAAATGACGATGCTTTCCTCTGTATAATTCACAACTAATAGGCTGGAATGGGAATTGGTAATACTCTGAATAAATATAAAAGTTTTGGTAATATCGTAATTTTAACAGCGTTTATTCTTCCAAACCACGATAACGAGAGATAGGACCATGACGTCATTAGATTCGATATCTGTTTAAGAATTGGAGGGTAATTATATGAAAATAGATCCGATAGGGATGCTGTAAGATGTATCCCTAAAAATGGGATTGATTTGTTAGTCCATATGAAAGGGAGACCAATTTTTGCGGACCTCAGTTCAAATTCTGAAAGAGATTTGTTTAGAGCTAAACACTTTTTAGGGTTTATGGATAAACCAAAAAATTCAGCAAAATTATTGAGTATTGGGATGAGGTTTGGGCCTGATGCTTGAGGGGATGAAAGAAATAGGAGGATATAGTCTGCAAATAGACAAAGTTTGTGCTGATAACCTCCTATTTCGATTCCAGTTATAGTGAAGTCAGATCTGATCATTTGTGCACGTGGTTCTATGAGGAGAGCGAATAATAAAGGGAAGGGCATCCTTGACGTGTGCCTCTCTCTGAATTGAAAAGGTCGGATTTATATCCTGCATATTTAACGTATTGTAAGATTAGGGGTTGTTAGCTCTCGTGGTGGATGCGTTTTTTCAGTGATTCAGGCCAGTCAGGAACTCTGTTTAAGGGCATGGTAGCCCATTTTTTTTTAAAGGACAAAAGTTCACAAATACATCCGTAGCATTCCTGTATCTTGCATACTCAACAGTTTAGCCTCCTAGCTTTACCTTCTTGCTATCCGGCTTTTTCAGGCCTTTAGCCTAGGCCTTAGGTCTGCTCCTCAGACCCAAACAGTTTCCAAGAGTTAAGCTGTCTCCTCGCTTACCCCTGGTCAGCACCTTTGTTTCTGAATCACCAACGATGTCTGCCTCCTGCAGACATGCCTATTCTGGCTGCACCCATGCAGTGAAGATAGCCTCTGACTCCACTCAGAGGAATGGGAGAGTCCACCTGACTCTCCAAGCACAGACTTTCTGTCTGTTGGGTGGGGCCCTGATCCATAGTCAGGGCAGGACTAAAAAGCCAAAGACATAGCTGTTCAATCAGCATGTCTTTCTCTACAAACTCTGGTGTAAACCAACACTCTTTAAGGTCGCACCGTTACAGTATGCTCTAGGTTTGTTGTAAAGAGCCATAATCCAATTTGTGAAATTCGGGCCGAAGCCCCATTTCTGTAGGGTGTAATTCAAGTAGGGCCATGGGATAGAGTAGAAGGCTTTCTTGATATCGAGTGAGAGGTAGCAAGCGGGAATTCTGCGTGTTTTAGCAATATGGGCCAGAAGGACCGCTCTGCGCACGTTATCACCTGCCTGGCGTGAAGGAATGAAGCCAACCTGATCCCGATGTATGAGAGTGCCAATAATCTTATCAAGACGGGCTGGTAAGATTTTTGGCAATACCTTTATGTCTATGTTTAACATGGAAATAGGACGATAATTTGTGCCAAGGGCAGGGCTGTTTTTTCTCAGACAATAGGTGCAGGAACTCCCCCTTTCCGAGTCACCCCTTTTCTCCGCCCCTACCCACCTCCCAGTACTGTCCCTTTTAGACAATATAGAACCAAGTATCATTTTGTGGTGCTAAGTAATTTGTATGGAATTTGGTAACGATATCAAGAAAAGCAGTAAAATAGATCCCCTGCAGCCAGCAACAAAAATAGACCACCCACAACAAAATTTCCCCGCCAGCAACAATAGACTCCCAGCAGCATCAACAGATCTCCGCACAGCCAGAATTAATAGACTCTCTGGCTGCCATCAACAATAGACCCCTCCCCCAACAGTAGATCCTTTCAGCAACAACTGACCCCCCAGCAACAATAGGTCCCCCACCAGCAACAATAGGCCTCCCTAGCAACAATAGACCCCCCTGCAAAAATAGTTTCCCAGCAGTGAGCATCAATACCCTGCAGCACACCCCAGCACCCCTTGCCATTACATACAGTCAGTCCAGGAGGTGCCGGAACTGCGTTCCCCCGCGTTCCCGCTGAAAAAAAGCCCTGGCCAAGGGTATCGTCAGATTGTGATTTTGGAATCATGCAGATGATAGCAAGTAATGATTCTTGTCTAAATGGTTTATTTTTTAATAGGACATTAAAAGCTTTTGCAAGCAAGGGGGAGATAATGTCCGTAAAAGTTTGGTAATGCAGAGCTGAAAATCCATCCGGTCCTGGCCTCATATTTATTTTTAATGTTTTAGTGCTTTTTTATCTTATGCCAGTTAGCTTTTTGATCTTTTAAAAATGTGGCAAACAAGATGGTGTGCAGGCTCCCAAAGGGATGCATTAGGAAAAGGTGTAAACATTTTATAAATAGGCTAAAAAGTTGGGAACATCAGGGCTGATGTCAATGGTTCAATGTATTCTGGAAAGCAGCATTGAATATGCTGGTATTATACTGTATATTGTTTATAATATTATAAGTGATTAGTATTCTCTCTTGTATGCATTTAAGGTCATTTCAGGTAAAGTGCCTATTCTTGCATTTTGATAGTAATTAACAGAGCGGCTTTGCTGCAATAATACATGTAATTTAGATGACAGGCTGCCAAGTCTTAGATAATCAATTTATTCAGTCTTCACCCAGTCAGGAACATTTGATGCCTAAATACTACTTGTAATTTGTATTCAAAATATGCCAAGTCCGACACACCTCTACAATAAAAGACAATAGAAGTAAAGAGGAACTGAACTCTGTTTTTTTTTTTTTTTAACAGCTTCCAGAGGACAAAGGACTAGTAACCGGTATTGCCTGTAGACTCCCTGCAACTGATCTTTTCCCCATTACTGACTCACCATGTCTTTTCCTGCACGGTTTCAGTGTAGAGGCCGCCGTCTTGACCCTGTATATTTCTTGCCATTACCATGACTTACCACCAAAGAACACCCCAAAACAAATTCTCATACTTCTCACTGTGATACCACATACTGTATGCGTATATTATTTGTACTACTAGTAGGGCCTAGAAACAGTGCACATTTCACTTTTTTTAATCCTACCCAAACACCTGGGGACTGCCAATGATACTACTAAAATGCAAGTTATTGACCCCGTTTCTCTTCACCTAATCCACCCTCACCGGGTCATGCTATTGCTCGGGTGTCTTATGCCATCCAGTTTACTTTCATTTGTAGTGAAGTATATACTTATCCTTGTATTTGTTGTTGCCTAAGCTATATACTTATCTATTACATCTCGCTTATACAATGTATGATTACTCTCACTTGTAAGTCTTTTATAAACCAATAAAGTTCAAGTTAAAAAAAGAAGTCAGAGCTAATACCATCACCCTCAACACCTCTGTGAAGTCAATAATGAGGGCTCATTTATACCCATCTTGGGCCGCATACGGCCCATGGGCTGCAGATTGGACGTCCCTGTTTTAAATGTAGAAAGATATATATTGTGTGTTTTTCTCCTTGCCAGAGGGGAAGATTGTGAACAAAAAGTTGTGCAAAAAAATAGAAAATAAAAGGTAAAATGGTTAGATCAGGGTTTGATCTATGCCAAGGTTGAGGTTGGGTCAAAGTTTAGGTTCAGTGTGCTTTGACCACTTAAAGCGTAGCTCCAGTCTCTTAAATTAAAATTAAAAGTCAGCAGCTACTGTAGCTGCTGATTTTTAATAAACAGCCACTCACCTGTCCCACGATCCAGCCGTGTTCTCACCCCAGTCATGTTCTCCCTGTGTCCCCCCTTGCTGGCATCTTTACTATGGGCACCCGGCTTTGACAGCTTGTGGCTTCACAGCCGGGTGCCCACTGCACATGAGCGCTCTGTGAATGGTCCTGAAGTCTTCTGGGACCTCTCATGTGTCCCAGAAGACTTTGGGAGAGAGGGGCAATTTATATTCTCTGTTCTTATTGTTCATTGTCATTGTGATAACCATCAATAAAAATGATTGAAAATAAAAGGTGTGATCACTATACCTGATCCAGTTTTGGTGAGATTGCTAATTCTACTAAGACTGTAAATACAGCTGACAGTGACTCTATACAAAATGGCAGCTTGCAGATCACAGAAAGCTGTAATCCAAAATCTTGTGCAGATCATAACAGATGAACATCAGATAGGTCAAAAATAAATCATAGTGTGTCTAGCTTCATGCTTAAGCCTCCATTCATCACATGTACTGTACTCTGCTGAAGGAGAAGGGTGGGACTAACTACATAGGAGCATAAATCAAATAGTTTGGTGCTAAATTAATACAACATGATAGAATATACTGTACTTAATGTGCATAAAATTAATATAAATATCTCAATTCATAAAGTGCAAACATTTTAAATAAATGCAAAATTTACATTTTGAAAAAACAATATTCAAAGCCTATAGACAAATAAGTCCCAATTCGTGAATAATAAAAAAATAATAATAATAAAAAAAAAAAGAAAAAAGGAGAAGGTAATTCATGTGCAACGTCCCAAAAAAATATAAGGTGCATAGTCCCATATCCAAGTGCAAGTGAATGGCCCTCTTATCCAATAAATATTTATAATATTATTTATAGCAATTTATAGGATTTGAATATTGTTTTTTCACACTTTTTTTTATTATATTGGTGTATTTTTGATAAAATGTAAATTTGCATTTATTTCACATTTTTGCACTTCATGAATTGAGATTTTTATCATTCATTTATATTAGAGTTTTATGCTCATCAAGTATGGTATATTTTCTATCATTTTGTATTAATTTAGCGCTGCATTATTTTATTTATTTATTTATGCACTAATTTGGCATCACAGATTTTTGCGTAGGCTGCTTTTATGTGCTAAAATCTTTCCCAGCACAGAATTATTTTTGTTTTTACGTAGGAGCATACCCTAGGCACGGAGTGGTAGGGATAACATTTAAAGGCAAACAATGTATGCGTAACATGACATGGACCCCAATTTATGACTCTGGGTTCATATACGCTTGCGATTAGGAGGCAGCAAAAACAGGTGGCCGAGTCAGGTTTTTTTTTTTGCAAAAAGTTTTTGATCAGCATATCAAATTGTTACATGGCAAACATCATATAGGCAATACACATCTATAACTTCTGAGTCATGTTTTTACCACTTTCCAAATGCCCCCTCATAAGCTGCAAAGGTAGTGGATGGGAGTGTTTACATGCCATAGCTGGGGTGCCTAGCTTCATAGATGCAGCAAAAAGTATCCCACTTGTCGCATTTGGTGGAATGGGGCCATGCTGCATGCAGTTGGAGGCGAAGCATTAAAACAGGTGGTGAGGAGGCAACATATCTCCTCCTCATCAACTGTCAACTCCTCTGAAAATCAATCTGATTGAAGATTGCTTTTCAAAGGCTCAGCAATTTTGCCACACATCTAATCATAGCCGTTCTCAAAAGAAAAAAAAAAAAATTACTAAATATTTGTTTTTAAATTCAAAGTTTATATGTTTTAAAAAACAGAAAAGAGAGTTAAGTATTCTATGAACTGTTTAATTCAAAACTCTGACTACTACAATAAAAACTTTAGTTTTTGTTCAAGTATCATATCCATCAAATCTTATTTTTTTATGAACTTTTATAATTTTAAGGACAAAACTTTAATTACGGTGTTTACATAGGTAACATCAGCAATAGGCTTTTTTTGACTCCCTGGCTCCAGGAACCTCTTAATTGTTGGTATTGCACTCATTCTTGCTTTGAAAGCCTAAAGAAATAGAAATACATACAATATAAAAACCCATCGCTTGTATATTTAAAAAGTTATCATAGGCTGACATCACCACAAAAAAAAAAAAATATATAAAGAAACAACCACTTTAAAACACAAAGTTATTTAAAAAGCATAGAGCACCATGGTATTTTTCCATAAGGAGTTGAGATCCAGCTGTGATAGTCATGTAGTATACTGTATTAGTAATCAATAATAAACAAAATAGGTGCAAATGAGAGAAGTTTTACTGTATGCAAACTCTTTTCTACCAGTTTATTTCATAATGGTTTGCAAATTTACCAGCAGTAATTATAGTATAGGGCCAAATATTTCACTGCACAGCCATTATTACTGCTCCCAGGTTATACCAGGGCATAACTGTTTCAGCAACTGAGTTAAAGCCATAGAAAATCTATATTCCACTTTTAGAAAGTAGTGACTCCCCATTTAAAAACCTTGTCTACATTTGTTCGAATGACTGATGCATAAACTGATCAATCTGATCCTGCTCAAACTTAATGCATTTTACTCCCTCGTGAGCCTATTCGTAGAGTCATCTATATGTACAGTATGTAATATAAATCTCATAGGCATGAGCACAGGGGGTGCCAGATGTGCCTGGGCATAACCTCATCACCCCGTGTGGCACAGATCCCCCCTGTTTATACTCCTGATATTTCACCAAAGCCCCCCAACAGGGCTTCTAATAATAAAAAAAAAAAAAAATTGTAAAAAATAAACAAAAAACATAAAATAATAAATCTAAAAACTACTGACACTGTCCACTGCCACCGTCTACTGCTCTACTGACACCGTCTACTGCTCTACTGACACCGTCTACTGCTCTACTGCCACCGCCTACTGCTCTACTGACACCGTCTACTGCTCTACTGACACCGTCTACTGCTCTACTGACACCGTCTACTGCTCTACTGACACCGTCTACTGCTCTACTGACACCGTCTACTGCTCTACTGACACCGTCTACTGCTCTACTGCCACCGTCTACTGCTCTACTGCCACCGTCTACTGCTCTACTGACACCGTCTACTGCTCTACTGACACCGTCTACTGCTCTACTGACACCGTCTACTGCTCTACTGACACCGTCTACTGCTCTACTGCCACCGTCTACTGCTCTACTGCCACCGTCTACTGCTCTACTGACACCGTCTACTGCTCTACTGACACCGTCTACTGCTCTACTGACACCGTCTACTGCTCTACTGACACCGTCTACTGCTCTACTGCCACCGTCTACTGTTCTACTGCCACCGTCTACTGCTCTACTGACACCGTCTACTGCTCTACTGACACCGTCTACTGCTCTACTGACACCGTCTACTGCTCTACTGACACCGTCTACTGCTCTACTGCCACCGTCTACTGCTCTACTGCCACCGTCTACTGCTCTACTGACACCGTCTACTGCTCTACTGCCACCGTCTACTGCTCTACTGCCACCGTCTACTGCTCTACTGCCACCGTCTACTGCTCTACTGCCACCGTCTACTGCTCTACTGACACCGTCTACTGCTCTACTGACACCGTCTACTGCTCTACTGACACCGTCTACTGCTCTACTGCCACCGTCTACTGCTCTACTGACACCGTCTACTGCTCTACTGACACCGTCTACTGCTCTACTGACACCGTCTACTGCTCTACTGACACCGTCTACTGCTCTACTGACACCGTCTACTGCTCTACTGACACCGTCTACTGCTCTACTGACACCGTCTACTGCTCTACTGACACCGTCTACTGCTCTACTGACACCGTCTACTGCTCTACTGCCACCGTCTACTGCTCTACTGCCACCGTCTACTGCTCTACTGACACCGTCTACTGCTCTACTGACACCGTCTACTGCTCTACTGCCACCGTCTACTGCTCTACTGACACCGTCTACTGCTCTACTGCCACCGTCTACTGCTCTACTGCCACCGTCTACTGCTCTACTGACACCGTCTACTGCTCTACTGACACCGTCTACTGCTCTACTGCCACCGTCTACTGCTCTACTGACACCGTCTACTGCTCTACTGACACCGTCTACTGCTCTACTGCCACCGTCTACTGCTCTACTGACACCGTCTACTGCTCTACTGACACCGTCTACTGCTCTACTGCCACCGTCTACTGCTCTACTGACACCGTCTACTGCTCTACTGACACCGTCTACTGCTCTACTGACACCGCCAGTATACATACACATGCATGTATGTTTGAGATTCGGGGTATACACCCTAATGCAATAGGCTGTGCATACCCATGATAAATCTATATTGTCATGCAGCCATCAGACAGTAAAATTAATCAAACCATATTTACCAACAACTGTAATAAAAATGGCATAAACATCCATGGAAGTTATGTAGTTTGTTTACCTGTAAATTTGGAAAGTCTTTCAGGATATTAGGATGTACCTCTTCCACTGCTAAAATGGCTTCCAAAAGACTCACATCTGCAAAACTTAACTTGTCTCCAACTAAATATTTCTTGTTTTCCAAAGCCTAAAAAAAAAAAGAAAAAAAAAAAGAAGATTAACCACACAATAAAAATGATAAACAGAATCATATAGTCAGCAAAACAAATTTGTCAGGTTTATATTTTAAAGGCACTTTAAAAAGGCAAAAATGTATTTTTTTATCTTCGTGCATTCTATACATTAGGATAAAAAGCCTTCTGTGAGCAGCCCCCCTCAGCCCCACTAATACTTACCTGAGGTCCATCTAGATCCAGCGATGTTGTAGGATTGTCTCGGCTGCCCGGGATTCCCCTCCTCATTGGCTGAGACAGCAGCATAGCGCCATTGGCTCCCACTGTTGTCAATCAAAGTCAATCAGCCAATGAGAAGAGAGAGGGGGCAGGGCCAGACACAGGAAATGGACACAGGGAGCTGTAACTCAGCTCGGGTGCCCCATAGCAAGCCGCTTGCTGTGTTGCTATCAACAGGAGGGGCCAGGAGAGCCAGCCAGGGACCCGAGAAGAGGAGGATTGGGGCTGCTCTGTGCAAAACCACTGCACAGAGCAGGCAAGTATTGTATACGTTTGTTATTTTTACTTTAAATAAGGGTCTGTGCACACTGGGCAAAAAAAATTTTTGTTTATACAGGCATTTGGTGTTTTTTTTTTCTTCAGCCTGTATAAGCAACTTTATGTAAGCATATTATGTTCATGCACAATAGGGCGTTTAAAGGCATATGCAGAGCTGTGTTTATAGGCTGATAAAAAAAAAAAAAAAAGAAAACAAATATCACAAGTGCGTTTTTGAGAGGAGCTTTTAGGCAGAAAAAAAACACTTGACGCTCAAAAATTCAGCAATTAGGAGCATTCAGCATTTTCAAGTGTACATTGAAAAATGAGCAGAGGGGAATGTTTTGGGGGAAAAAGCGCATATAAAAAGCAAATGCCCATAAACTGTTGTGCAATATGAGCTACTATGAGCATTTTTGGCATTGTTTCTGCCCCCAGTGTGAATGGACCCTTAAACACAAATCCTTACTCAACTAACTTTTAACCACTTCAGCACACACACCTTACACCACCTATGGACCAGAGCAATTTTTATATTTCTGCCATGGGCCTGTGTGTTTAGTATCTTATGCAATGACAAAATGATTACCAAAGAAATTGTTCTAAAAAAAAAAAAATATCTAATATGGCTTCTTTTGATGACTAAAAATATTTTATTTTACTGCGGCCTATAAAATAAACAAAAAAAAAAATTTATAAAACCAAATAACAGTACTTTATTTCTATTTTGATACGTTTTAAAAAATAAGTTACCGTACTGTTACTGTGGATAGAAAGTATAAGGAAGAAGGGAGGAAGAATTTAGGGCTGAATATGGCAAACTAAGAATTAACAAGGGCTTAAATAGGAACAATTTTATTTAACCACTTGCAGACCATGCGCCATCATTATACGGTAGCAGGTCGGCTCTCCTGCGAAAATCTCTGTAGCTCTACGGCGGCTCACGCAGGCGCAGTCGTGAGCGTGCCCGCAGGTCAGGGGCAGACTCGATGTCCGCCGGCGACCCGCAATCACCTACTACAGAGGCAGAACGGGGATCTGCCTTTGTAAACAAGGCGATTCCCTGTTCTGACAGGGGACATGTCAGAGATCTACTATTCCCAGTGATTGGGAACAGTGATCCGTCATGTCCCTGACAGCCAATCCCCCCTACAGTTAGAACACACCTGGGGAACACAGTTAACCCCTTGACGCCCCCTAGTGTTAACCCCTTCCCTGCCAGTGTCATTTTTACATTGATCAGTGCTATAAAAATGCACTGATCAATGTAATAATGTCACTGGTCCCCAAAAAGTCATTTGGGGTCAGATTTGTCCGCCGCAATCCCGCTAAAAATTGCAGATCGCCGCCATTATTAGTAAAAACAATAAATACAAATAAAAGTCCCTAAATCTATCCCATATTTTGAAGACGCTATAACTTTTGCGCAAACCAATCAATATACGCCTACTGCGATTTTTTTTTTACCAAAAATATGTAGAAGAATATATTTTGGCCGAAACTGATGAATACTTTTTTTTTATATACATTTTTTTTGGATATGTATTATAGCAAAAAGTAAAAAAAAGAAAAGTTTTTAAAATTGTCGCTGTTTCTTTATAGCGCAAAAAATAAAAAGTTAAAGCGACGCTGGTCATTAAGGGGGCAAATCCTTCTGGGGCTGAAGTGGTTTTAAAAAAAAAAAAAAAAACTTAAAACTATACTTGTCAGATAGCTTTAAAGCTTTTTTTTACTTTGGATAGAGTGGGGAGGGATGAAAACTTCTGTCAGGTTTTTATTGTTACCTTTCTCCTTTTTAGAGAGTTTCACCCTCCCCATTTGTCCCTTTTACTGTAATCTTCAAAAAAGTCAAAATGATATAAAATGGCAAAATTTGGGTTGTCACAAGAACAGGAATAGAATGAACATTTTCCAATGGGGACACTAGTTTCAGTGACATGGAGCACCCCAAGAGATTCACTTAGAGCAGGGATCCTCAAACTACGGCCCTCCAGCTGTTGCGGAACTACAAATCCCATGAGGCATTGTAAAACTCTGATATTCACAGACATTAATAGGCATGATGGGAATTGTAGTTCCTGAACACCTGGAGGGCCGTAGTTTGAAGACCCCTGACTTAGGGTATGTAAACCCAACATTTCATATTCCCGATATGTGCCTGCAGTACTATGTGCTTGTATGAGCAAGTATCCTGTTCTGTTTGTATTATTTCCTTTGTGTGATATCCCTGGTGTTCCTGCCAGTCCCTCTGTTTTCCAATTAAAAACTGACCACACTAAGCAGAAGAACACACAGTGGTCAGCTCTTCTTTGGCTGTGCTGGGAACTCAGCCTACTCTCCTCCAATGATCAGACTTGTCCTGACACCCCCCCACATAGCATTTCACTGGGAAGCTCAGTGTGCTGCTGTTTCGCCTCCCCCAGCTCTTATGCAGCTGAGAAGAGAGAAAACACGATCATTATATAAAAAAGGGGGAAATGTATGTATATTGCGTTTTTTTTTTTTTTTTTTTATATCTATACACCAATGTTTTGCCTTTTATTTTTATTTTAAAAGGGAATGGATTGTTTTACAAAGTTAATGGCTTACATATACTTTCATTTGCAGAGATTTCCTCTAACTTCCTGTTTTGGCTATGAAACAGGAAGTGAAGAGAAAATTAAAACCAATAAGAGTTATATCCCTTCCTTACTCTAGCTGGAAAAAAACAAATTTTTTTTTGCTTGTAGTTCTACTTTAACTGACATCATTTGCAGATCAAAGCTTATCCTATTGTTCTGTAGATGAATGGAGCAGAGTAAATACAAAAGTAACAACTATGACACTTTGTCCAAAGACCTTTTATTGACAGCAGCTGCCAATATCTGCAGTATTTACACAGCAACTCTTGGCTGTCACTTTGACAGCTGGAATTCATCAATAGACATGACAGGGTAGATGTTCTATGTGTTCTGTGTACTTTTGTGAAGTTGTTTATAGGCCTGTGTAGCCAGAACCAGGACAGGTTCGTCCAGAACCCAGGGTAAGATGCAGAAGTGTGCCCCATTCCCCAGTTAATTTATGAAGTAGAATGGGTCAGCTGCCCTGTGCCCATTCTCTGCCCCCTTGCTCCTTCTGTCAATAGCTAGCATGGAGTGTGCATTGCACATGCATGGCCAATTAATTGCTTTATAGCAGCTAGAATGTAGTAGTGCATGCACAGTGTGCTTTTGGTTTCAACTGTGTTACCCTGCATTGTGGTGCACTGCAATACATGTCAGTTGGCAAGAAGTGTTGGAGGGCCATTTAAAATGAATGGTACCACACTACATCTGGATCAACTGTGGGTATAGAATTGGGTATATGGGATTGTATGATATTTTTTTATTTTATTAATTTTTATGGTTGAACTAGATGGACTTGTGTCTTTTTTCAACCTGACTAACTATGTAACTATTACATAAAAAACATGTGTTACAGAGCAATGGTATAAATGGGGCCTGAAAGAGGTTCTAATGCTTTATTACTATATTCAATGTAAAAAATGCATTTTTATAGAGGGTGGTTAAACTATTAAAATACAGCCTTACACCAAGGGTCATTGCACATTTATAAAGAACAGGAGGTGTTTGTACATAGCAAAAAAAAAACTCCACCTAGAACCAATAATTCAAGAAGGAACACAATACCAGTTAACCCTTGGTTTTTGAGATACCCAGATGAGATTGGTTCTTGGGTTCAGATTAGTTACAGAAATGCTAAACTTATAGTAAGGTGTCCTTCATGGAAATATTACTATTTCTTCAACACAGATATTTTATAGTGCACATGGAGCAAGGTCCAGTTAAGCTCTAGCAAATTATGTATGCCCACCTACCAGCTACTCATCAGTTCAGTCGTTTCCTAAGCAAGCAGCTTTGCTTATGTTACTGCCCAAATCAATAACTTGTAGCCAGTGCTGGGCCCATTGCACTTCAAATTTAAACAATCTGTCCTACCAGCAGCACCCCAGCCTCATTACATACCAGAGTCCAAGCAGCAAGCACCAGCTGCTCATTTTCCCAAGTCACACAGGAAGGACAGAGGCACACTGCTCTGTGGCCTAAAGCTGGCCATACACTTTCTACAAAAATTCTCAGTACAGTATGTAGCACTTACCCCGAAGGAGCGGCTGGTTTTGTTTTGGGTCATGCAAACTACCTCCAAGGCTTCCGTTGTCAGGGTAAAGTCTTTAGAAAAGTCAATGTCCACACAAATGTAAAACCTAAACAGCAAGGCTTTATTTTCCTTTTGCAGTGGGAACTTGGAGGAGAAAGCAGGAAACGAGAGAAGTATAGGGAAGGTTCAGGCATGCAGCACTAAAAGCATACTGAAATTGTAACGTTGCCACTCAAGCCTGAGTGAGTATTGCTCACCCGGATAGTCCCCCTTTTTCTGGTCCTAGCAGCCGGGATGATGCACGGATCTATTCTTAACGGTCTCCGTTACAGACCTTTAGGTGAACCTGAGTATGCATCCAGGAATCCTCTGCCACAGGATTATTAAAATCCCGAACCTCCTAGCCAAGCAATAAGAGAGAAACTTTATGCCAGATTGGCGTATTGCAGGGCATTTAAGTTCTTGGATCCCTCCTTGAGTAGGTCGCCAGGCCTCTCCCGAGACAGCAGTACCGTCGCCAGTCTCCTCTGGGGAAGGTCCTCCCCTGGCTTTCCTCTTCAAGAGCAGACTCCCCGAATATGGGTAGCACGGGATCCTCCTCAAAGGTGTAGGCCCCAGCCAGCGGAGCTAGGCCTATCAGGCAGCGATGCAACCTCGGACTGAAGGTGCCCGGGGCTGGAACACACACAAGCACCCCGTGCCATGCGGGCCACACACACACAGGATGAACAAACCCCAATCAATGGTGTCTGCCCCTTATGTACCCCCTCCCAGCATGCACAGTGGATTAACCACGCCCACTGCATGGCTGCCGAGAAAGGACACCAAATGTGCTGTGTCATGCCTGTATTCCAACCCGAGTCTGTGGCGGCAGTGCCACCTACCGACCAAGGGGAAAAACTGCCAGGCAATGTCACAGCCAGAGCAGAAACCGAATTTAAACACAATTAAACAAGTCTGAGCCCAACTATGGCTCAGACATACCCCTGAATTTAACATAGTGTCTCAACTATTTGGGAGGGGCGCTACAAGTACATTTGTACAAAATTCCATATGCTTTTAACATTTGATTTTGGAATGAGCCGACTTTCCTGAATAAAAACCACATACACTGTTGTAAATTCTTCAAGAAAATATTCTGCTCCTTCAAATTATCTTGTCACTGGTCGAAAACAAATTATCTGACCCGGATAGTGATTAGAAAATCACAGGAATGTTCTTACAAAGAAAAATATCAAATTAGATTATACTAGTGTGTGGCCAGCTTTAGCTTTTTGCATAGTTTTGGTTCCTCCAAAGATCATGCAACACACTTCATCCCACTGTGGCAGGCTCCTGGGTTTGTATGATACCCAATGCCATACTGCTTATGCCACCATCAAACTTCTGAGGCAAAATGCAGCATACCAAGAAAAACCCCTCAAAAGAAATAGGTGGATGGTGCTTGAACCAAGATAAGCTAGGAGAACACCCATAACTTTACGTTTGGGCAAGGGGACAAAACTGTCTTCAGTGTGCCATTGCTCCACCCCCAAATAAATAAAAAAAGTTGAAATCATACAGAACTTTTGCATTTTGCAGTTCTGCAGATCATGAATGCTTTAAGGTTCTGTATTAAGATGGGAGTGTTTAGACTTGACACCTTGAACACAGAGGGTGCTGGCAATGTGTAGTGATCAGGACATTGCAAGGTGACAGTTTTATCTAGATTTCTAATACATCATGGCTAGACATCCAATTCTACACATTAGCATTAGAGGACATTGTTAAAAAAAAAAAAAAATCATACTTTTTCAAAAACTGGAAAATATCGATTCAAAGCTCTTTGTTTGATAAGATCTCTCTGCTTCTGCTTTTCCTCTTCTTTTTGGAAGGGCATTGATAGCATCAGTGTCATTAGGTCGCTGTTTCCATCAACATACATGTCAATGCTGGGAAGAAAAAAAAAAGATACTTAGCAATTATCACTAACTAAGCCCTCTATAAGTAGTCCACTATGTGCAGTTCTAAATACAAATTACTTCTCTTAAGTTGCCCAAACATTTCGTTTTATTAAAATCGACTACATTTTAAACAAATGGTAGATAAAATGTATGCATCTTTCAAAGTTTATTTAAAAGTGAATGAAAAAAAGCTGTAAGCTTTACAATTAAATATAAGTTAATAATGATGTATCCAACACAACAATCAATGTTTCATAAAAGCTTATCCAGATTGTATTCACGTTAGGATTGGGAACTTTTGGTTTGGGAGACAAATGCAACCAAATTACCCTTTCAAAGTTGAGACAGTTTTCTGTGGGCTAAACACAGAATCTGTGCCATGTGGAACAGTATTTGGTGCAATTTAAAAAAAAATACTGTGCAATTAATAGTGTTAGTAAATTAATGAATATATCTTTGGTGAAAATGTGCAACAAGTGATGAGTTAGTTCAATAAGGTGCACAAAGTTCATTCAATTAAAGTGTCACTAAGCCCACATCATAAAAAAAAAACTATCAATAAATGCTGTATTACAAGCTGTTCATACTCGGTCCCTATGGGATTCATTTTCTGTATGCTGCAAAAAAAACTAAAAAAAAAACTGGTTGATCCTGCTGTTCTATCTCCCTCTTCTGTTTGTCCCCAATGCAGTTGGGGATTTTGCAGAGCAGTATTGGCAGCTAGTGCACATGCTCAGTTTTCAGTGAGTTTCTATGCTGAGCATTTCCTCCCTATCACATCTGAGCAGCCCATGAGACTATAGTCACATTTGTGGGTGTATACACTCTGGTAAATGACAGCTCACTCCTTCCCTCCTCCTCCATGCCCACTAACCAGCTAAACACAATAGAGGAGTGATATTACATCTTGATTGATGGAGGCTTCATCTCCTTATTCTGAGACACAGGCTGGAGGGGCATGGCAGCTATATATCGATTAGGAATGAATGAATTACAATAGATGCATCTTTTTTTATTAAAAGTGAATCCATGTCTGTTTAGACTATTTTAATGTGGAGTCTAGGAATCTGGTAAGAGCACATCTTGCTTATTCACGGTGGAAGGTGCACTTTGGTGAATGGTCGGTTACCATTTTTCTGGATACGATTTCAAAGACTTTTGCTATTTAACTCTCATCTGTTTGGAAGCACTTTTTTCTCTTATTGGACTCGTGTGTTACTCAATGTGTTTACACTTCATTATTCACCATGTAACAAGGATTCCTCACTCATTGCGATCCAGGGAAGTCAGTGGATCCGCAGCTAGACGCCGAGATGCAGGAGCAAGACATCCGGGCTTTGTTGATGGCCCTCCCCACCCGGGCAGACATAGAGGCCCTCCCAACCCGGACGGACATTGAGTCCCTGATCCTTCGTTTGGAGGAGACACACAGGCGGGACATCCAGGAGGTGCGGGGGGAAGTGTCCACACTCGCGGAACGAGTGAACGTGGGGGAGGCCTCGGTGTCCTCCTTGGAGGTCAGAGTGGCGGCCTTGGAACGTTCCAGGGACATCCACCGAGAGACCGCGGTGGACCTACAGCTCCACTTAGAGGACATTGAAGATAGGAGCCGCCGCAGTAGCCTCCGGATACGTGGGCTACCGGAGGCCGAGGGTGTGGAGAACCTCGGGGACTCGGTGCGGAAGCTGTTCCAGACGGTCCTGGGAGAACCGGAGGTGGAGATAGTGCTAGACAGGGCGCATAGAGCCCTAGGCCCCAGACCTACAGATCCTAGTAGGCCGCGTGACGTCATCTGCAGGCTCCATCGGTATACCCAGAAGGAGGCGATCCTGCGTCGGGCCTGGGACCATGGTGATGTAGAGGTAGAGGGTGTCCCGGTGAAGATCCTCCCCGACCTCTCCAGGGAGACTCTGCGTCGCAGGGCCCTGCTGCGTCCCCTTCTGGAGATGGCCAAGCAGAAGGGATTTACATACCGCTGGGGATATCCATTCTCTGTGTCCTTCAGGAGAGACTCTGGCTCCTTCACCCTGCAGACTCAGGCGGACCTCCCTGCTCTCTTTCGTTTTCTGGAAGCGGATCCCATTCAGATCCCAGACTGGCTTCAGTTGCTGCCACGACCCGCTGGATGGACGTCGGGCCCCTCAGTACAGCGTGGCCCCTTCCCACTCCGTCAGCAGAGGGGACGCCGGAGGAATCGATCTGTGTCCCAGGAGGGACCACGTGAGTAGGCCGTAGGCCATATCTGCAAACATATGCCTCCATCCTCCCTCCCCCCCCGGTCGTAACGGCCGGCCGCATCCTCCTCCATACCCCCTCCCTCTATGGCGTGTGATGTGGCACTAGGGCTCTTAGCCTCCCCTCGGGTTACCCGGGGGGGGGGCTCCGTGGATCTTTGACTCCCTTGAGTAATATGGGTGATGCATGGTCCCCTGGGCTGATGCCCCCCCCCCTCCCCCTTCCCCCTTCCCTCCGGGCGCCCAGTGCTGCCACCCATACATGAGAAGCTGACATTCGACAAGGCAGAGCTTGAACACTGACTTGGCCTGCACATGAGAGATGCTACTTTTGGGGTTGGGGGCGGAGGTGCCGCTGGGGGTCTGTGCTGTTTGGGTGGGGGGTTTCGAGGGGAGGTGGGGAGTTGTGCTTTTCTTTCTGACCCAGGAAGCAGTCCCCCCCATGAGGCTGAGGGGATTGGACACCATTGACACCACTTTCAGCCTAGGGAACACCACTGGAGCCACCAAATGCTGGGGGCGACCCACGCCTGCACAGTTGATGTACCATGTTTGGGAGAGGAGGGCAGTTTGGGTTTACATGTTGGGAGGTGGGGATGGATGCCGATTGACAATTCCGTGGTTAGGACCTTTGACTTTTGCACTGTTTCTGCTGGTTATCAATGTTGGGTTCCCTTTGATGCTGCTGCAGTCCGTTAGAATGCAAAATTTTTAACACAATGTCATACTTTTATGGTTGCCTTTTTTATCTTATAAGTTTATGTTTTATACACTACCGGTGTTAGCCTTTTTCAGCTGTCATACGGGGGGGGGGGGGGGCGGGGCGTTCACATCTCGGTCCTGTACACCCACCACCCCACTTAGGACGGCGCTCAATACCCCGGAGGTGCTCTTTATAGGAACCTTCGGCGAGTGTCATTGCAAGATAGGCTGTTGTAGACTTCTAGTATTGCTGTCTGCCTTGGGGCAGCTCTCTTTTTCTTCCGCTATCCACTCTTCAACTGTATTTTTCTACACTTAGTCTCTACGTCTCTGATCTTTTTCTTTCCCCCTTCTTCCCCCCTCCCTTCTGTCTTTCCCCTCCCTTCCCCCTCTCTATTTTACCCTACCCCCCTCCCCCCACCTCTTTTGTGGTGAAGTGCGGACATGGACGTGCTTAATGTTATGTCATTGAATGCCAGGGGTCTGAACATCCCGGAGAAGCGGAGAATGCTGCTCAATGACATGCGTCGCGCGAGAGTAGATATAATGATGCTACAAGAAACACATTTTAGAGACACGAAATTACCACTGCTTAAGAACAGACTGTACCCCCTGGCCTACCACTCTGCCTATGTACAGGCCAAATCCAGGGGGGTGTCCATCCTTATCTCCGCCAGAATCCCATGGAAACTGGTGGATGTTCAAACAGATGGAGAAGGCCGCTTCCTGTTTTTGAAGGGCCTGATTGGGGATAGGAGGGTGACATTGGCGAACATATATGCACCCAACGCTCATCAAGACACATTTCTTAAGAGACAGATTGACAGGCTAGGGCGTTACTCTGAGGGCCAGCTCATTGTAGGGGCCGACCTGAATATACCCCTAATGCCGTCGGAGGATACCTCTACAGGTACATCCTCCACTCCACGAGACGTACGTAAACGCATAGGATCGACACTGCACGCTGCACAGTTAGTGGACACCTGGAGACTTTTCCACCCAGGGGAACGTGACTACTCCTTTTACTCAAAACCGCACAAGTCATACTCCCGTATTGACTACTTCCTAGTACCACACGGACAATTACACGCGGTCAAGGACACCTCAATTGGCTTAATAACATGGTCTGATCATGCCCCGATAGGGCTGCGGTATGCACTGTCAGACACCCTAGAGAGACAACACCCGGTTTGGAGACTCAATGAGAGTCTCCTGCAGGAGCCGGAGGTTTTGGCGGAGGTGACCACCGAGGTTGGCCACTACTTTGACACTAATGCTACAGTTGACAGCGACCCCGGACTTGTTTGGGAGGCGCACAAGGCCGTGATTAGGGGGGTGTTCATAAAACACGGGGCCAGATTGAAGCGTGAGCGTACGGCGAAACTGACACTGCTTCTGACCAACCTGCAAGCCTTGGAAAAGTCGCACAAGACAAACCCGACTAGACAACTTGGGACGGAGCTAGACACGACCCGGCGACAAATCACGGATATCTTATGCCCCATACACACGATCGTTTTTCTTGCCATTTTTTTTCTTGCCGTTTTTCACGTCGTTTTTTTTCATGTTTCCTCTCAAGCCTGTCTTGCGTACACACGATCATTTAAAAAAACGATCAAGCAAAGCGCAGTGACGTACAACACGTACGACGGCACTATAAAGGGGAAGTTCCGTTCGAATGGCGCCACCCTTCATGTTAGTAAAGTTTGTTGAGCGACGATTCGCTCTTTTCAGTCTCGTGCTTTTCAGTCCGTGACTGCGTGACGAATGTGCTATCTCCATTACGAACGCTAGTTTTACCAGAACGAGCACTCCTGTCTCATACTTGATTCTGAGCATGCGCGTTTTTTTTCACGTCGTTAAAGCATACACACTATCGTTTTTCACGTCGTTAAAAAAAATTACATGAAAAACAACGTGAAAAAAGAGAGCATGTTCGAAATTTTTAATGGCCGTTTTTCACGTCGTTAAAAATGCTCTGGAGCCTACACACGATCATTTTTAATGGCCATTTTTTTTAATGGCATTTTTAACAGCATGAAAAACGATTGTGTGTATGGGGCATTACAATTTAAGGCGAAAGCTGCGATACAGATTTGCCGTAGGAAGGTCTATGAGTCCGGTAACAAATGTGGCAGGCTCCTGGCACAGGCCCTGAAATCACAACGACTGGCGTCTTACATACCGCATGTGGTTTCCCCCTCTGGACAGAGGGTGTCCCTTCCCCACCAGATTACGCAGGAATTTCGATCCTTCTACAGTTCCCTGTACAACCTGCGTGCGCCCGACCCCGTACCTGACCCCACACAGGTCTATCTTGAAAGGTCCCTCATGCCTAAGCTATCAACAGACGTACGGGAGGCCCTAGAAGAACCCATTACTATACCCGAACTTCAACAGGCTCTTAAAAATACAAAACCTGGTAAGGCCCCGGGCCCGGATGGCTTTACCACCCAATATTATAGGTCCCTCTTTCCCTCATTGAGTCAGCATATGGTGAGACTCTATAACGCCCTGGGTACGGGAAAGTCCTTTTATACCACCACGCTGCAGGCACAGATCTCGGTTATACCGAAAGAGGGTAAAGACCCTTCTCAATGCGGGAGCTATCGTCCCATATCCCTTCTGAACGCGGACCTTAAATTGTTTACCAAAATCCTTGCGTCTAGATTGCAGAGCCACCTACCTCACCTGGTCCACTTGGACCAGGTGGGCTTTGTCCCGACTAGGGAGGCCAGGGATAATACCACCAAGGTCCTTAACCTGCTGCACATAGCGGTCAGCGATAAGACACCGTGTGTGCTGCTGGGGACGGACGCCGAGAAGGCGTTTGACCGAGTAGATTGGAGATTCATGTTTGCGACACTGAAGTACATAGGCCTGGGAGATCAGATGATGAGGAGGGTGGCGACGGTCTATTTGGACCCAACGGCCAGGGTCAGGGCGAACGGAGTCCTCTCGGAATCATTTCCGATAACGAATGGGACACGGCAGGGTTGCCCCCTGTCGCCCCTGCTCTTCGCCCTGACCCTGGAACCCTTTTTATGCCACGTCCGACAGAACCCTGGCATCACTGGGGTGACCGCCGGAGGTACGCAACATAGGGTGTCGGCTTATGCTGATGACCTAATGTTCACGCTTACAAACCCCTCTGCTTCTCTTCGGTGCCTCCTGCGTGAGTTTGACACGTATGGCCAACTGTCCAACCTGAAGATAAATCTCTCCAAATCAGAGGCCATGGGGGTGGGGATTCCTCCACACCAATTGATGGGGCTTAAGAACAGTTTCAACCTGAAATGGACAGATGACGCCCTGAAGTACCTGGGCACCTATATACCTGCGTCTTTCTCTCGCCTATTTAAGCTTAATTTCCCACCGCTTCTCACTAGGGTGCAGAAACTCCTGTACCAATGGGACAGCGGCCTCCATTCGTGGCTGGGCCGCTGTAACATTCTTAAGATGTCAATCTTACCCAAATTCCTCTATACCCTACAGGCTCTCCCGATCTCAATCCCGGGATCCTTTTTTAAGCAGATCAACTCGGTTTTCACTAGATTTCTTTGGGCAGGGAAAAACCTGCGCCTTAGCAGGAATATGCTATCCCTCCCGAAATTACACGGAGGCTTGGTCATGCCGGATATTCGCGTCTATTACCAAGCGACCCACCTCAGTAGGCTCCTAGACTGGTGCCGACATACAGACGCCAAGCTCTGGACGCAAATAGAGCAGTCACAGAGCGTAGTCCCCCTTCATAGAGCACCATGGTGTCACGCAGCTTTGCCCATGGAGCTTAAATGACACCCGCTGATTGGCACAACAGTTAAGATTTGCTCACAATTGTTGTGAAACCCTCAATCTCAACTCCTGACTCACCGCTGAGACCGGTGTTGAGACACCCTCACTTTGTGCCGGGTATCCAGGATAGGAGGTTTCTGGATTTACAAGCGGCGGGATATTATCAGGCGTCTCATTTTGGTACTATGGGACGGTGGAAAACGACCACAGAGCTATTATATCTCTCTGGACCGTACAAACTAGACTTCATGCGAGCTCACCAGCTCAGCCACTTCCTGCATGGTCTGCCGCCCCCCCCTGACGCTGCCCGATCCCCGCCCACAGTGCTGGAAGGACTCTGCACGGAGTCACGGAGTCAGGGACGATCCCCCATTCCTTATCCTTGACATATGACATGTTGATTACGCCAACAGCGGACAGCCCCATACCATACCTAACTAAATGGGAAGGAGACCTGAACTGCCAATTTACCGAGGGGAAGGAGAAGCACATACTCCACTTCGCCCATAAATCCTCTTTGTGTTCTAGATTTCAGGAGACAAATTACAAAATCCTCACTAGGTGGTACAGGACCCCCGCGCTCCTCCATACTCTCTTCCCGGCGTCTTCGGACCTTTGTTGGAGATGCCGGGAGGAGAAGGGGACCCTCTTACATATCTTTTGGTCCTGCCCCCGACTGCGAAAATTCTGGAGTGAGGTTTGACGGATTACACAGGACTTTACTGACCGTGAGGTGCCAGACGACCCAGCCTACTTTCTACTTCACGCGACAGATACACCGTCGCAAATCTACCAAAAATCAGTTGTGCGACATTTCTTGGACGCTGCTAAGGCCTGCATACCACTTCAATGGAAGTCACCCCACCCGCCGTCCATTTCCCTTTGGCTTAAAAAAGTAGACGACATATGTCAGCTGGAGGACCTGATCCTCACCAACCAAGAGAGACAGGAGACTTTTAAGAAGACCTGGCAGCTATGGAATGTCTTTAAATACTCTGCAGAGGGTCAGCGACTTAGAGGCGTAGACGGGGAGGACACTTAGATTAACATACGGCCAACCGTTCAGACCTGCTGACTCTATCGATGACTTGCTGGGGAGGCTGACGATCTGCTGGAGATCCTTTGCGGAGGGGTGGGTCCCCCCCCCTCCCTCTACCATGTCCTTGTTCGCGCTCACAGCTCCCTTCCCCTTTCCCATTCTCTCCCCCCCCTTACTCTCCCGTCTTTCTTTATGTTTTCTCCTACTCCTTGTTTTTCTAATCTCTTATTTTTCCTCTCTACTATTCTGGGAAAAAAAAAAAAGTTGAGGGGTTGGTCCTGTGGGACCGGGCAGCATCGAGGAAACTTCCGGTGTGGGACTCCCGGTTGCCCTCGGAGTAGGGGGCGGCAGGGATTGCATCCGGGGTCATAGTGTGGGTCATCCGCACATACTGTCCTTTTGATGCACACGTTACCACACAGGTATGCTAACCCCCCCCCCTTTTTGGGGGTGCTTGACAACGGACCACACATAAACACCTACAGCAGGCTTCGTCTATATGTGTATATATATATATATATATATATATATATATATATATGATTGAACAGAATACCCGTGCCTGTACTAATATGTGTCGTGTGTGCTGTGTATTACGTTGCATTATGCTGTATTGGTCCCTGCGGGCCGACCTCTCTGTTACAAATAAACAAACAAAAAAAAATAAAGAGATACTACAAGGCGATTATATTAGCAAGACTAGTGGAATGGGCAAACCCACACAAAAAAAAAAAAAAGTGGGTACAAATGCAAGATACGTTAAGTATGACACCTACAAAAAATTATATGGATACCACCAAAATTTAGAGCATTGGGCACAGAAACACATAAAATAACCAGGAACGTATTTAAAATTTGGGACACACTGCATCGACACGAAAAATGGAAGTACAACTCCCCACTAATATCGTTGGCAGGTACAGAGTTTTTCACGCCAGGAAATGGGACACGACTGGGAAGACAATTGGGAACTGCACAATTAAAAGACATTATCACAGTGGGTAAAATAAGGACAAGACAAGATTTGATCATGACATATGGGTGGAACCAGCTTAGCGACTGGGAGTATTCTCAATTAAAGCACTACAGCACAACCAATCAGAAATGAAAAAGCACTAACTAAAATGGAAAAGATATGTAGTAAAGGAAAGCAGGGGCGTACCTAGAGCATTTGGCACCCGGGGCGGATCCTATATCTGGCACCCCCCCCACCTTAAAATGTAAAAACACCCCACTGTGCCCCCTGCATAGCTCTACATCCTTCAATATCTTTTCGTCACTACTGTGTACCCCCTCTCCACAACTGCACCTCTGGACCCCTTTACATTACACTGCACCCTGCACCTCTGGACCCCTTTACATTACACAGCCCTTGTACCTCTGGACCCCTTTACATTACACCTTTAGACCCCTTTACATTACACCTTTGGACCCCTTTACATTACCCTGCACCCCTTTACATTTCACATCCCTTGTACCTCTGGACCCCTTTACATTACACTGCACCTCTGGACCCCTTTACATTACACTGCACCTCTGGACCCCTTTACATTACACTGCACCCTGCACCTTTGGACCCCTTTACATTACACAGCCCTTGTACCTCTGGATCCCTTTACATTACACTTCACCCTGCACCTCTGGACCCCTTTACATTACACTGCACCCTGCACCTCTGGACCCCTTTACATTACACTGCACCTCTGGACCCCTTTACATTACACTGCACCTCTGGACCCCTTTACATTACACTGCACCCTGCACCTTTGGACCCCTTTACATTACACAGCCCTTGTACCTCTGGATCCCTTTACATTACACTTCACCCTGCACCTCTGGACCCCTTTACATTACACAGCCCTTGTACCTCTGGACCCCTTTACATTACACAGCCCTTGTACCTCTGCACCCCTTTACATTACACAGCCCTTGCACCTCTGCACCCCTTTACATTACACAGCCCTTGTAACTCTGGACCCCTTTACATTACACGGCACCCTGCACCTCTAGACCTTTACATTACACAGCCCCCCACAGCTCTGGACCGCTTTACATTACACAGTACCCTGCACCTCTAGATGCCTGTATGTTACACAGACACCCCCTCAACAGTTCTGGACCCCTGCATGTTACACAGACACCCCCTCAACAGTTCTGGACCCCTGCATGTTACACAGACCCCCCTACAGTGCAGGCCCCCGCTACAGTGCAGACCCCCCTACAGTCCCCCTAACAATACCGACCCCCCTACAGTCCCATAATGTACCTCAGAACTGACAGAGAGCCCGAGGTAGTGGCTTTGCAGGGAGGGGGGGTGCGAGCCACACCCGAGCCAGTCGGCACATCTGGGACCGGTGCAACGATCCCCTTCTCTCAAGGCTCTGATCAGTCTCGGCAGCAGCTGTCAGCCGACAAGTATGAAGCCGCCTCCCCCTCCTCCTGCATGCACAGCACTGTATAGACATAAAGGAGGAGGGGGAGGCGGCTTCATACTGCTCGGCTGACAGCCGCTGCCCGAGACTGAGCCGTGAGAGAAGGGGATTGTTGCACCAGTCCTAGATGTGCTCGCACCCCCCCCCCTGCAAAGCCACTACCTGCTCGCCCCCCCCCCCCCCTCCGTGACTGAAAGGAGACAGCGCCGCAGGTTTAACAGCAGCATCGCGCGGTGACAGAACAGACATGTTCTGCGCGATCTGCTGTTAAACCCGCGGCGGCGGCGCTGTCTCCTTTCAGTCACAGAGGGCACGGGGGGGGTGCGCCGGCCTGACACCCCCCAGTGTGTGGCACCTGGTGCGGCACGCCCCCCCCCCCCCGCCACCCCCCTTAGTACGCCACTGAAGGAAAGCCTCTAAAGCACGGTATATCACAGGTTTATAAAATATTAACAGAATAAGAAACGGAAGGACCACTGCCCTTTATAGAAAAATGGGGCCAAGAACTGGGTAAAGGAATAGGAGGAAAATCAAATGATTGAAGCAGTATACAGTTTTTCATCAGATATAAACACGATAGAAGCAAACTATAAGAGCATGGTACGCTGGCATTTGACTACAGAAAGAATGAACAAAATTCACCCCAGCAACTCCCCATTATGCAGGAGGGGCTGTAAGCGACTGGGAACGACAATACATATGTGGTGGGAATGCCCAAAAATAGTGGAATACTGGACAGGGATCCTGGACTATATAGAGGTAGTAACCGGAGAAAAAATCCCACAAAACGCCTGGACCTGCTTGTTCAATGGCACAAATAAAACAAAAAAAATATATAGAAAAACGCTAGTCCCACCCCTGCTTAACGCAGCAAAGGGGTATGTAGGCTCTCTGGGATGAGGTTCTTCTGTAGTAGGGTCATGGTGGTGCCAGTATCAAGTAGGCCATTGGCTACCTTTCCATTGACCCAGACAGTCTGCCTGTGTTGCTGCCGGTTGTCCCGGTTAGCTGCTTGTATTGGATCAGCCTCGTGCAGGACGCCCCAATGTTCTTCCTCCTCAATGCAGTGGGCCGCAGGCATGGATGTGTGGGGGTTCCCCCTTGCTGGCTGTCTCCATGACTGGGACTGCCTGGCTGGATTCAACGGACAATATACATATGCTAAAAGGTGGGACTTTATATGAAAAACTCTGCTAATTGAAAAGAGCAAATTAATATATCCATTGTTTTATTGATACAGACAAAGGAAACAATGGATATATTAATTGGCTCTTTTCAATTAGCAGAGTGCTTCATATAAAGTCCCACCTTTTAGCATATGTATATCAACCATATTAGGGATGGAGGTTTATATAGCTATTGCCTCACTTAAAGTCCCAACTTTAGCTTTAGTCTTAGCAGCTCCTTTTCCAAATTATCGGGGATGGAAGCACTTTAGCATATATTACTTAATTACCATCTGTGACCCATTATTTGCCGACATGTCTGTTTCTCTTACACAGGGATTAGCTTTGACAGTGGGGTTAGGCTTTGCCTCATCATCCCCGGGAGCTGCGAAACGTACCGCGGTCTCCCCTCTCTTCGTGAGGGATGGGCTAGACACTCGTTACGTGTCGACGCCATGCCCACATGTCCTGCGGGTGACGTCATTCATGACGCCGCGCCACGGACATGATTTTCCTTCTCGCGTCCTCCACGAGGGAGGCTTGGATGTCACACGCCAAGCGCGTCTATTTGCTTGGGCGGTGGCTCCGCCCCCTCTATAACGCAGCGTGACGTTGACGTCTGCCCTCGGTTTATGGCAGGTATATCTACCATCCATGCACAGCGCCATTTCCTCAGTCCTGCTCCTTGGCCGACAAGCTTGCACTTTGGAACATCCCCCCCACCTACCCTTACAGGTATCTATGCCTCCACCTCACACCATTTCCTGGTTTTCCTGGCCTCACTCATATAATATTTGTTCACAATGGTTATTTTATGTCCCCACTCATTTGTTACTTTCACTACAACTTACCTTTATACCCCCTCCAGCCTTTCAGCTGCCTAACAAGTTCACTGTCTCCTTATCGATTCCACAGATACCACTGGGAATGTGTATATTTTACCAATTATATCACCCATTATTACCTCAGCTGTTAGCTGGCTTCTCTCTCTATATCTACCACTGGCTGCTGATGCTAGCGCCATACCTCGGGCACTACCGTCTCAGTTCCTGGGGATGATGCTTTCTATGCTTGCCTGTTACCATTGATATCATCCTACTGATGTACCCAGATAATACAGATAGGTGAGAATACTCTGGGATGTTTTTGTCCCCCTCTCCTTTTCTGTATTTCTAAGTATATACTTTTCTTTACCTACCATCTTACCATTTTGGCATTTTTACCTTATTATAGATACCCCTTTACTGTGATTCTGCTCCTGACGAGTGGTTACAACCACGAAACGTGTAGAGCCTTCACACGATGATATGTCACAGTTTCTATGTTCTACATCTGTATTTTATTATTTTATTGCATTGAGCCAATTTGCCATTGTTATTATGCCTATATGTTACCACTACAGACTTCGGTCTACATACCCTTGGTCTGCTACGATGTATTATGTTTGGACAGTTGTGTATCCCCATTTATTGTTTAAACTTTTTTACTATGACCTACTATTACTATAAAATGCTACTATTTTACATGTGTATGTATGTCCTTTGTCTGTATCAATAAAACAATGGATATATTAATTGGCTCTTTTCAATTAGCAGAGTGCTTCATATAAAGTCCCACCTTTTAGCATATGTATATCAACCATATTAGGGATGGAGGTTTATATAGCTATTGCCTCACTTAAAGTCCCAACTTTAACTTTAGTCTTAGCAGCTCCTTTTCTGGATTCAACGGACAGTCTGGCTTTTTGTGCCCTAGCTGTTTACACCCGAAACACCTGATGGGTTGTGAGTAGCCCTGGGAGTTGGACCTGGGCTGCTGAGAATAAGTGGCCGCTGGAGGTGGTGCTGTAGGGTGGCACGACTGGGGTTGGTAGGCGATAGCCGGAGGGGGTGCCACTGATAAATAATCCACCCGAGCTGTTGTCTTGACCACAGGGTTATCCAGTTTGCGGGCGCCTGTGTATTCGTCCGCTAAGCGAGCTGCTTCAGGCAAGGTGAAAGGTTTTCGGTCCCGGACCCACTCTGACTTCCAGGGACAGTTTGTCAAAGAAGTTCTCCAGCAGGAACACCTGCAGCACCTCTTCCCCGGATTCTGCTTGGCATCCAGCGACCCAGTGGGATGCAGTGCGGTGTAGGCGGCATGACCACTCAGTATACGAGTCTCCAGTCTGCTTGCTCGTCTCTCGGAACCGCCTCCGGTGTGACGGCATACCTGGCCAAAAGTGCTTCTTTTACCAGTCCATAGTTCATAATATCCTCGTCTGGGATGGCCCTGAACGCTTCACTGGCCCGGCTGGACAGTTTCCCAGACAAAATGGTAACCCATTCCTCTGTGGGCACCCGGTATAGGGCACATTGCCGTTCAAAATCAGCAAGGTACCCATCAATCTCCCCTTCTGTTTCAATGAAATTTTTAAAAGCAGTAAAATGTATCTTTCTCCTTTCAGTTGGTGCTGCTCTGACTTCTGCTGCTGCAGCACCTCTTTGCTGTAGCAAATTTACATCCACAGCCGCTATAACTCGGTCTATGATCTCCGCTGTAGGGTTAGGACCATAATGTGCCAGTCTTATGTTAACAGCCCGATCAAAACTTGCCTCTTCGGGTGTCCTGTCTGTTACGCTGGGCCTTTCGGTTCCATCCATTTCGACTAGTTCTCTGATAATGTCCCTCTTCTTACGGTTGTTGGCCGGTCTTCCCCGGTTCTCCAGTAAGTCCTTGAGGGTAGAGTGCTTTAGCCGTCCCTACTGTGCCTTCATTGGCCTGTGTCCTCTTGTAGCTGTCCTTCCGGCTGTGGGAATCAATCCGCTGCTTGCCACCAATGTAACGATAGGGGTTAACGTAGTTTAGGATATTCCATTCTCGAACACACGCCAGCTACCAGACACTACAACCAGCCGAATAAGACCCCATACAAATATTTCTCCCCGCACAAACGAGACAACGCTCTGTGTTGAAGTTCCAAAAACAGGGAATGAATCTTTATTACAAGCACACGGTAACACACTTCCCTTCAAAACACTTCCCTCCCATCCTTGGGGAACAGGGCGGGTTAAACTGTCCAATGACAATGGTGATACAGGTCAGGTGTGTTCAAACTTCTCCTTCAGTAAACAGTCTTCCCAGGAGGGGTTGCTGGAGTTATTCCCCCCCCCTTTCCTCACAGCAAGACACTTAAACATCCCATAATAGGCAGCCAGACGGTCTACCAGCTCCAATCCACATCACCACAAACAATGAAAAGGTCTTTGGAAGCTAGTCTGGATTTAATCTACATTACTAAGGCAGCCAGGTGATTAGAGTTGAACACATCAGCATCTCTCAATTAACCTGTTGAGTTCAGAATCAAACAAACAACCAGTAAATAGTCCTTTACAGATATCCTGGGAAATACCGTGGATTAATATTACAGACCCATTTCAAAGCAATCCAAGACATATACTCAATGTCCATTATTTTCTGGCTCATACTTTCTAAGAACTTCTGGGTTTCACGGGCCCTCCCGTTACAATTGGTTATCACCAAAAAACGACCATAAAAGAATGGATACAACGGGTAGATTACATTTCTGAGATGGACTACCTGAGCCAGGGAGAGCAGGGAAGGGGGGAAAGCTATGGAGCAACATGGGAAAAATGGAGAGTTTTTAAACTATCAGATAAATATGTGCAAGGAATGACAGAAAAAGAAAAAGGGAATAAAGTAGATTGAGTGAGAAAGATGACAGATCAGGGTGGGAGGGGGGGGGGCTGGGTAAGGGAGTAGGGAGGGATATGGGAAATGGGTAATAGGGGAAGATAGGAAATATGTATGTATATAATTGTACTAAGTTTTTTTTTTTATACACCAATGTGGGTGTGTGTTGTATTTTTCTATTAATCTCCAATAAATAAAAAATAAAAAAAGGAATAGCACACGTGGCGTCACACAGCATGTAACTTTCCCTTCTGCTTCCTTTGTGGCCACTGATCCCAGCACCACCTCTTCAGACCCTGCCGGCCCACCTGGCAGCAGATACCTCTTCACGCCAGTTTACCCAACGGACTCTCAGGAGATCTCTCAGGGAAATTACTGAAGACTTAAGCCCACTGATGTCTTTAAGAAAGACTGGCTACATGTGGCAGTCTCCCTCCTTTGTTGGTCCTCAGTGTTGAACTACTCACTTTGTCCTCTCCTTGCTCCTGTGTCTCCAGGAAAGATTCCACGCTTGTGTCTTTGTCGGGATCTCTCCAGCACTCGAACCACAGCCAAAGGCAGGTCACACACCCCCACACACTAGGGGGTGCCCCTCAGGGCCTCCCAGGCCCACGACAGCCTCCTCAACACTGCATCTCCATCTTCCATCCGACTGCCCTGCTGGCATGGCCCATGTCCATTTACGAGGTGAACTCAGTCCCCTTCCAGCCCAGGGCTTGAGTCCTGCAGGACACCGCTCGCCCAGCAAGTGGAACTCTGTGCTGAGTCTACTGAGAATACAGGGCCTGAAGCCTAGGCCTGTATTATTCCAAAGAGCCTTCCGAACCCACTGAGGAGCCTGAGGGACGTCTCATCCTGCTGCTGTTCTGCTACTACCAGGAGGACCGAAGACCCGGGTGTCGTGGAATCTGTGTACCAAGACACAGCAACGGAAGATACGGACACGGACTGTTCCGGTTGGGTGAGAGAGCACTTGCTCATGAGAATAATACAGGATCTCTAGACCCAGTAACTGTTGTTTGGAACTAACGTTAGTGTTACAGTTGCACGCCGGAGGGACAGTGCATTGAATAACGCTAGTAGATTTATTCTGGGTTCACCAAGTTATCAAATTCCTTTATTCTTGTGGATTACAAATCGTTCCAGAAGTGCACCACCGTTTGCTAGCGAAGATCTTTCTCTGCAGAACTTTCACATAGTACAGTCAGGCCTGACTTAGTAGTAGTGACATTGCTGGGCGCCATCTTGCCCACAAGGGAGAAGAGCTGCAGCGGGGTCCGTTAGTTTCTTGTTATAGAATTGTATATCTGTCTGTGTGCTAAAACACTCTTTCATTGCAGGGCTTTGCATATGTCTATGTATATTGTTTGCCTGCTTAACCATCATTTTCAGTAAAGTACCAGGGTTAAGTATCAGTTGTTGGTGTCATTTACTGTGCAGGAGAAACGGATAGTACTAGCTACAACCATACTGTTGTGTGCCTTCATTGTGGGATTGCGCTGCCAAAAAACACAGGTTACACAATCCCATCATCCCCTACCAACTGTGCCAAGGGAGGGTAGAGCCAATTGCCGGTGGTTGACAGTGAGTGCTACAGGGCCCGAAACAAATCATACCAGCGGCCCTCTTAGCTGGGGGTATCGCCACACACACACACACACACACACACAATATGGGTTCAGGGTATATTTTTTTTGAGGCTGAGAAAGCAGCCAAATAGCCACACACAATACACTCACCACAGTCAGCATGCAAAGGTGTTAAAAGAATGCATAATGGTTGCTCTTGATTCAACTAGCATGAAAACCTGACCATCTGGTTAGCGGAAATGTACACATTTCTATTTTTCATCTTATATAAAATCACTTTACTAAAAACTTCTGGCTTTTGCAAATATTCTTATTGCATATAGTGTGCTATAAGAATGTGACACCATTTTATTTACGACTTTGACTATAAAAAACATTCATCTTCATAGTACCACTTTGTGATTTATATGTATTTATACATAGAGGAACACTTTTCACTGAATACTTACAATGCTCTCTCTTTTGGGTCCTTTCCATATAGGTTGTATTTTCGAACTATGTAGTTCTGGATGGCTTTTGTTGATATTAATTTCATGCCATCAATTTCCAACATTGGAACTTGCTGAAACATCAAATCTCCATCTGAAGTGAAAAAGAACAAATGTTGCCTGAGTAAATAAAAGTCACCTCCAAGCTACGCAAAAGTTAATCACGAGAACAATCTTGCAGGAACTAACACAGAACAGATCTCCATGAACCTCTACAGAGGCTCATGCTTTGTATTGTAGGATGCAAGGCCTATATCAGAGCAACTACTCAATGAAGTAAACACAGGCAACTGTCATGTTATAAGGCCCCTTTCACACTGAGGTGTTGAAAAAACGCAAAAAAATTATGAGTTTTTTTACCGCAATTTTACCGCGTTCGCGGTAAAAATAGCGCTAACGCATATGTGTTTTTACCGCGTTTTTGTGGTAAAAAGGATTATTTGGTATCCCACAATCCTCCACTCTACTGCGGTCATGTGACCTTCCCACAGCTTCTGGGTGTTTTTTACCGCGTTTTTGCAGCGGTACTCATTCATTTCAATGGGGATAGGCGTTTTTACAGCGCTATTTTATGCGCCCCAAAGATGCTCCAAAGAAGCTGTTTGCAGGATTTTTACCAACGCACAGCCAGCAAAACGCCTCAGTGTGAAAGCCCTCAGGGCTTTCACATTGAGAATGATGGGGCAGGATTATGTCAGGCATTTTTACAGCGCTGTTTTTACAGTGAAAACGCGGTAAAAACGCCTCAGTGTGAAAGGGGCCTTAATTTGGAAGGCTTAGCGATGACAGGGTAGGTAGGGGAGGTAATAAAGAAGCACAACACTGGATATAAAAAGTGTATGTACACTGTACAGCCACATTTTTTTTTTTAAAGAGTAGGGGGGATGTCCCTATTAAAAGATTTCCCTGCACTTATTGTTATGGGGACAATGCTAAAATTTTGGGACGTCCCCCTTTTTTTCTTGGCGACAATGATGATCACCAGAACAAATAAAATTGGCCTAAAAATAAAAAAACACCCCACACACACACAATACTTCCCCTCTTCTAAAGAAAATTTAAAAAGTTTCACCTAGAAATACACTTTAGGAGAAAACATTGGGTAAATGGCACAATAGCACATAAATTGAGGCTCTTCCTTTGTCTAGCTGAGCTGAACATTAACCTTAAAGACAAAGTGCAGTCTGCTTGCATAATTTGTAATAAAAACCATCTTTGCCATTCTGAAGCTTCCCTCCAACCACTTGGCATGTTATTTTATACATATATACTGTGATTCTGTACTTGCCAAATATGCTGCAGAAATCTCCCTCCACTAAGTCTGGCTGCAACCATTTTAACTGTGGGCAGCTGAAGCTGCGGTCTGTCCACTTCCTGGATTTATACAGAGGCACACCTCCAGCCTCTGATTGTCCCTCCTATGAATCCCCCCCCCCCCTGCTGGTGTAGCTGGTTCCCCATATTTGGGGGCCGCTATGTTTGAAATTTAGGGGGTAGCCTGAGCATTAGTTTGGCTCAGGCTGTTCGTTTTCTTTAAATTGGACTCTGCTCTGCTGTAATGTTGTCTGGTCGTACAGTTCCCTTTGACCTGCATGTGGTGATGTTGCCCAGGTCCCAGGCTGAACCACAGGAAACATTGCAGCGTGATTGGGTGTCCTCTCTCGGCAGCCGTGCCGTGGGCGTGGCCTACCTGCTGTGCATACTGGGAGAGGGTACTTAAGGGGCAGACGCGATTGGCGCGGGGTCTTAGTCGTCGGCACGTACCCCACCTTCGGTGGCCCTCATGGCCAGGGGTGCGTGTGAATGTGCTGGGTCCTGGGCATCTTTAGCCCGAGGCCCCATTGTTCCAGGTAGGCCCAGTACCTTTAACTGAGGCCTACAACCAACCAGCGGAATCCCAGGGTGCCCGTGGGAGGGTGACCCTCTCTGAAGGAGAGGCAACCAGGGGAGGACCTTTCTAAGGGGATCGGTTAAGGATGTCGCCGTCTCAGGAGAGGCCTGGTTACCTGTCAGAGGGAAGGATTCCGTGACCCGCCAAGAAGCCCTTGTAATGTGCCCCATTGGCACCTATGGTCTCTAAAGTTACAAGTGCTGAAAAGTTCGGGACTTAGGAGCTTAAAGGATTCTGTGGCAGAGGATCTTCCTAACACGTCCCTAGGAGAAACAAATCTAAAATGAATGTTTTGTGCTCCACTCCGGCTGCTAGGACCGTGAGAGGGAACTATCGCGGTGAGCAAAACCCACTCAGGCTTGAGTGGCGACGAGAGTAAATAAGTGCCGCGTGCCTGAACCTCCCTCCCTGTTTAACTCTCTCTCTATCCTCAACTTTCTCTACTAAGTTTCTACGCAAAAAAAAAATAAACTCTTTTGTTGGGGTTTAATACTGTCTGGACATTGGCCTTCTTGAGAGAGAGAGAATAGACTTTTCCCTACATTCTAGGGACGAGAACCAACGGAACGAGGTAACTCGCTGCAGGACCCAAAACTGTTAACACCGCTCACCCTCTACAAAATGGAGGATACTGGGCATGTGGCATGGTGTGTCCTATCCTGCAAGTGGAGGTAAGCAGAGGCCAGGGATCTGTGTGCTACACTGGCAAACTCTCACGAGAGTTACAGAGAGAGTTGTGTGTTATGTCATAAGCCTAGGCTTTTCACCAGACAAGAAACAGGAGGTGGGCTGTATAAGGTATTTACTGGCAGAAAAAAAATGTTTTAAAATGTTTAAAAATGTTTTACACATTTAAAACAAGGGCAGAAGATTTAATAGATGGAAAGTTGAAAAAAATTACTGAAGGTCCGCTTTAAACATTAACTTATCCTCTCGGTACCCCTTCTTTATCTAATAATTTGGGTTGTGGGTAGTGATGAGCCGAACACCCCCGGGTTCGGTTCGCACCAGAACCCGCGAACGGACCGAAAGTTCGCACGAACATTAGAACCCTATTAAATACAATGGATGCGAACGTTCGGATTCTAAAGTGCTAATTATAACGACTATTATCCATGTTATTGTCCGAAACAGAGTTTGGGAACCCGGGTTCTGCACCAGGGGACATGTATCAATGCAAAAAGAAGTTTTAAAAACGGACGTTTTCTGGGAGCAGTCATTTTAATGATGCATAAAGTGAAAAAAAAAAAAGTCAAATATTCCTTTAAATATTGTACCTGGGGGGTGTCTAAAGTATGCCTGTGAAGTGCCACGTGTTTCCCGTGTTTAGAACTGTCCCTGCACAAAATAACATTTCTAAAGGAAAAAAAGCCATTTAAAACTGCTTGCGGCTTTAATGTAATGTCTGGTCCCGGTAATATGGATGAAAATCTTTAGGAAAAATGGCATAGCTACCCCATCAACCCCCCCCCCCCCTACCCCAGCCCATTACCAGCCCCTTTGGGTCTTGTATGGATATTAAGGGGAACCCCGCACACAAAATAAAAAAGGACCTATAAACTCTGAACAGCCGTATACAGGCGGTGCATACAAGACAGGGACTGTAGGTTTGTTCTTATGTAGAATCTGTTTGTAATTTTGAACAGCTGCATTGTTTAAGTGTAGCTCCATGCCAAATTCCTTTTTTTTAGCTTTTTGGAAAACATAGGGAACGGTTATCACCCCTATCACATTTTTTTTGCTGTCTGTGCCCCTGTTCAGAACATTTCACCTCACTTTGCGTCCCAATGACAACTGTTTTTGAAATGTGGTGTTTTTATTGAAACAAGGATTGGTGATAAAGCATCAGTAGAGAGGAGACACCTTTCTCCCATATTAATTCTTACAGGAGAGAATTTTCCTTCCAAGGGGTAGATTTCCTCTCACTTCCTGTTGTCTTCTTCCGTTTGCAAGTAGTAGTCGTTTGTAAGTTGGATGTTTGAAAGTAGGGACCTGCCGTATATACTCTGCAGAAATTGGCCCCTTAGGTGTTGGTGTTGGCACAACACTGAAAGCACTCACAGTTATTCTTGGTGGGTGCTGGAACGCCCTGCTGTCAACTATTATATCAGGAATTGTAATAACATATAATTGTTGATCAGTGGTAGTAAAAATTGGGCCTTTGATGGTGGTGCTGGTGCCACAACACTGTAAGGCCTGACAGTTACTCTTGGTGGGCGCAGCAATGGGCCCTGCTGTGAATTATTAGATCAATAATTATAATTGCATGCCCCTGTTGAATAGGGGCTGAAAAATTGGGCCTTTGGTGGTGGTGGTGGTGATGGTGGTGCTGGTGCCACAACACTGTAAGGCCTGACAGTTACTCTTGGTGGGCGCAGCAATGGGCCCTGCTGTGAATTATTCGATCAATAATTATAATTGCATGCCCCTGTTGAACAGGGGCTGAAAAATTGGGCCTTTGGTGGTGGTGGTGGTGGTGGTGATGGTGGTGCTGGTGCCACAACACTGTAAGGCCTGACAGTTACTCTTGGTGGGCGCAGCAATGGGCCCTGCTGTGAATTATTAGATCAATAATTATAATTGCATGCCCCTGTTGAACAGGGGCTGAAAAATTGGGCCTTTGGTGGTGGTGGTGGTGGTGGTGATGGTGGTGCTGGTGCCACAACACTGTAAGGCCTGACAGTTACTCTTGGTGGGCGCAGCAATGGGCCCTGCTGTGAATTATTAGATCAATAATTATAATTGCATGCCCCTGTTGAACAGGGGCTGAAAAATTGGGCCTTTGGTGGTGGTGGTGGTGGTGATGGTGGTGCTGGTGCCACAACACTGTAAGGCCTGACAGTTACTCTTGGTGGGCGCAGCAATGGGCCCTGCTGTGAATTATTCGATCAATAATTATAATTGCATGCCCCTGTTGAACAGGGGCTGAAAAATTAGGCCTTAGGCACTGGTGGCACAACACTGCAACCCCTCACAGATACTGTACTTGGAGCACAGCAATGAGGCCTGTTGCAAAGTATTGCATCAAAAATTTTAATTACACGCCCCTGTTAAACAGGGGCTGAAAAATTGGGCCTTAGCCACTGGTGGCGTCACCCATAAACCAAAATGATCTTCCAAGCTATCATCATTAATCGTATC
This sequence comes from Rana muscosa, assembly GCA_029206835.1. NCBI lineage: Eukaryota > Metazoa > Chordata > Amphibia > Anura > Ranidae > Rana > Rana muscosa. Next base: position 671,979,083 of record CM055121.1, read on the forward strand.
ATTGAGGAGGAGGAGGAGGATAGCCAGTCAACATAACAGCACAGGCACTCAGCATCAGCATCAGTCTTGAAGGGATGTGACATTTTAAAATCAATTAGTCTGTTATATCAGCATCAGGTGTGTGGTAACTGGTGGTGATCCAAGACTGGTTCATCTTGATGAAAGTCAGTCGATCAACCGAGTCGGTGGACAGGCGCACCCTGTGATCCGTGACAAATCCTCCAGCAGCACTGAATGTGCGTTCTGAAAGAACGCTGGATGCAGGACAGGCCAGTAGCTCAATTGCATACTGTGCAAGCTCTGGCCAGTGATCCATCCTCAAGACCCAGTAAGCCAGAGGATTTTCGGTGGGGAAGGTGTCCAAGTCTGACCTTGCCCCTAGGTATTCCTGGACCATGTATCTCAGACGCTGGCGATGGTTGCTGGAACCGATCATACTTTGGGGCTGCGACCTAAAGAATTGTCTGAACGCATCGGTCAGACGGCCACCTTCCCCACCGCTCCTTCTTTGACTGCCCGAAGCCACAGCAACTCGTTGTCCAGGACCAGGAGTTTGTAACCTCCCAGTCTCTGGGAACGCGTTGCACAGACCTTTCTGCAAGGCCTCCCGGAGTTGTCTCATCCTCTGCTCCCTCTGCGACGGTAAGATAAGGTCCGCAACCTTACCCTTGTACCGTGGATCAAGGAGAGTGGCCAGCCAGTAATGGTCCCTCTCCTTGATCCGAAGAATACGAGGATCCTTCCGCAGACTTTGCAGGATCAGGGAGGCCATGCAGCGTAGGTTAGCTGAGGCATTCAGTCTGGAGTCCTCTGGGTCACTAAGGACGACATGATCCGCAGCCACCTCCTCCCAGCCACGTACAAGTCCACTGGTTTCTTGGGACTGTAAATCATCCCTAAAAGACTGCTGCTGATGATGCTGAGTGCCAGCCTCCACCTCCATGCTGACACAATCCTCCTCCTCCTCCTCCTCCTCTTCCTGTGCGATGGGTGGGACAGAAGGAACACTGTCTGGGTAAAGGGGGCCTTGAGAGGCAAGGAAGTCCTCCTCTTCCTGCCTCTGTTCTGCCTCAAGTGCCCTGTCCATTATTCCACGCAGCGTGTGCTCCAACAGGTGGACAAGAGGTACAGTGTCACTGATGCATGCACTGTCACTGCTCACCATCCTCTTGGCCTCCTCAAATGGTGCCAGGACAGTGCATGCATCCCTGATCATGCCCCACTGGCGTGGTGAAAAAAACCCGAGCTCCCCTGACCCTGTCCTGGTGCCGTAGTCGCACAGGTACTCATTGATGGCCCTCTGCTGCGTGTGCAGCCGCTGCAGCATGGCCAACATTGAGTTCCACCTGGTGGGCATGTCACATATAAGGCGGTTCTTGGGCAGGTTCAACTCCTTTTGCAGCTCAGCCAGGCGAGCACTGGCATTATAAGATCTGCGGAAATGCACACAGACTTTCCTGGCCTGCCTCAGGACATCCTGTAAGCCCGGGTACCTGCCCAAGAACCGCTGCACCACCAGGTTAAGGACGTGAGCCATACAGGGCACATGGGTCAGTTGTCCCTGTCGGAGGGCGGAGAGGAGGTTGGTGCCATTGTCGCAAACCACCATTCCTGGCTTAAGCTGGCGTGGCGTCAACCACCTCTCAGCCTGCCCCTGCAGAGCAGACAGGACCTCTGCCCCAGTGTGGCTTCTGTCCCCCAAACACACCAGCGCAAGCACGGCATGGCATCTTTTTGCCTGCGTACTTGCGTAGCCCCTTGAATGCCTACGGAGCACCGCTGGTTCCGAGGACAAACCACAGGAAGAGGCCATGGAGGAAGAAGAAGAGGAGGGGGTGGAGGAGAGAGGTGTGTCACAACCAGTAGTAGCATTTTGGAGGCGTGGCGGTGGAACAACCTCCAACACTACTGCACCTTGTCCTGCATCCTTCCCAGCTGCCAAAAGAGTGACCCAATGGGCCGTGAAAGAAAGGTAACGTCCCTATCCATGCCTGCTGGACCATGAGTCAGCGGTAATATGCACCTTACCGCTGACCGCCCTGTCCAGCGAGGCCAAGACATTGCCTTCCACATGCCTGTAGAGAGCCGGAATCGCCTTCCGTGCGAAAAAGTGGCGTTTGGGAACCTGCCACTGAGGAACCGCACATTGCACAAACTCACGGAAGGGGGCCGAGTCTACCAACTGAAAAGGCAGCAGTTGAAGCGCTAGCAATTTAGCCAAGCTAGCATTCAACCGCTGGGCATGTGGATGGCTGGGAGTGAACTTCTTTCGACGGTCCAGCAGCTGGGGCAGGGAAATTTGCCTGCTAGAATCGGACGTTGGTGTACTGCTAGCAGAGTGCCCGCAAGTACTTGGCTGTGACACACCTAATTCTACACCTTCATTCCTCTCAGAGCAGGTTTCAGAGAGGAGTGAAGGTATAGTGGGGTTGGAGATCCCAGCTGATGCGGTGCAAGAAGAGGTCAGCTTTGTTCTTTGGTGTGGGTCTTTAAGGTAGGCTTGCCAACGAGCTGCATGGCAGGTCAACATATGTCTGATCAAGCATGTGGTGCCCAAGCGGCTGATGTTTTGGCCACGCGATATACGCTTGAGACATATGTTGCAAACAGCAGCTGTGCGATCTGATGCACTCGCCTCAAAAAAGGCCCACACCAAAGAACTTTTTGAATGACGGGCAGAGGCAGCGCCCTGCACAGGCGGAGCTCTGCGGTGTGATTCTGTCGGTGTGCTGCCCATACGCTGGCCACTCAAGGGCATCCTGTCTCGTTGGAGATGTGCCTCCTCCTCATCCTCCTCCTCTCTCCTATTAGGCACCCACGTGGAGTCAGTGACCTCATCATCCCCTCCCTCCTCATCACTGGAGCCAATCTGGCAGTATGCTGCAGCTGCTGGAGCATGACTGCCAGATTGGTGTCCTTCTTGAGCATCCCCTCTCTCTGCTCTCACGCTACTGCCTTCCTCTAGCTGGGTATCATCATCAGATCCTTCGAAACGCTGGGCATCCTCCTGGAGCATGTACCCAACACTGTGCTCAAACAGTTCGGGGGACTCCTCAGGAGGAGGACATGGTAGGTCTAGGGAAGGATTGACTAATGAAGATAATGATACCAGAGAAGAGGACGCTTTGGCAGCTGCTTTGCCAGTACCCTGAGCCTGGGTGAGAGAGGATGAGGAGGATGAGGTGGGCTTGGTCATCCACTCTACCAAGTCTTCGGCATGATGTGGCTCAACATGTCCAGCTGCCGAAAAGAAGGACAAGCGTGTCCCATGGCCATGTGCTGATGACAATGCACCGCGTCCACGACCAGCACTGTTGCCCCCAGACACAGAGCCTGCTTGCCCTCTTTTTTTGCCTCCTGACTGTCTGCCTCTCCTTGTTTGCCTTCCAGACATTTTAATGGATGGCCTGCAGGGAGATGGGAAAAAGAGCAATAAGGGCTACCTTCAGGTGTATACTGTGCAGGAGGCTTAGCAACAATGACACTGACACTGTCCCCTGCCTATCCTTCTCTGTCCCTAAACACAAGGATTTGCAATATGCTTCAGCAAGATTGGTTTAGCACAGAACAGCACACTGACAGTTTCCCTCACTGTCCTTCTCTGTCCCTACAAACAAGATTTAGCACAGAAGAGCACACTGATAGTTTCCACGAGTGTCCTTCTCTGTCCCTAAACTCAAGGATTTCAAATATGGTTCAGCAAAATTGGTTTAGAACAGAATAGCACCCTGACACTTTCCCTCACTGTCCTACTCTGTCCCTCCCTACAAACAAGATTTAGCACAGAATAGCACACTGATAGTTTCCACGAGTGTCCTTCTCTGTCCCTAAACTCAAGGATTTCAAATATGGTTCAGCAAAATTGGTTTAGAACAGAATAGCACACTGACACTTTCCCTCACTGTCCTACTCTGTCCCTCCCTACAAACAAGATTTAGCACAGAATAGCACACTGATAGTTTCCACGAGTGTCCTTCTCTGTCCCTAAACTCAAGGATTTCAAATATGGTTCAGCAAAATTGGTTTAGAACAGAATAGCACACTGACACTTTCCCTCACTGTCCTACTCTGTCCCTACAAACAAGATTTAGCACAGAATAGCACACTGATAGTTTCCACGAGTGTCCTTCTCTGTCCCTAAACTCAAGGATTTCAAATATGGTTCAGCAAAATTGGTTTAGAACAGAATAGCACACTGACACTTTCCCTCACTGTCCTAGTCTGTCCCTCCCTACAAACAAGATTTAGCACAGAATAGCACACTGATAGTTTCCACGAGTGTCCTTCTCTGTCCCTAAACTCAAGGATTTCAAATATGGTTCAGCAAAATTGGTTTAGAACAGAATAGCACACTGACACTTTCCCTCACTGTCCTACTCTGTCCCTCCCTACAAACAAGATTTAGCACAGAATAGCACACTGATAGTTTCCACGAGTGTCCTTCTCTGTCCCTAAACTCAAGGATTTCAAATATGGTTCAGCAAAATTGGTTTAGAACAGAATAGCACACTGACACTTTCCCTCACTGTCCTACTCTGTCCCTCCCTACAAACAAGATTTAGCACAGAATAGCACACTGATAGTTTCCACGAGTGTCCTTCTCTGTCCCTAAACTCAAGGATTTCAAATATGGTTCAGCAAGATTGGTTTAGAACAGAATAGCACACTGTCAGTTTCACTCACTGTCCTACTCTGTCCCTACAAACAAGATTTAGCACAGAATAGCACACTGACACTTTCCCTCACTGTACCTCTCTGTCCCTAAACTCAAGGATTGAAAATATGGTTCAGCAAGATTGGTTTAGAACAGAATAGCACACTGACACTTTCCCTCACTGTACCTCTCTGTCCCTACAAACAAGGTTTAGCACAGAATAACACACTGACACTCTCCCTACCTATCCTTATTTGTCCCTAAACACAAGGAATCCAGGATTAGTAAAGGAAAAAAAATGACACTGTCCCTGCCTATGCTTCTCTTTCCCTGCTCCGGAACACACTACACAAGGCCGCCACGCTGGCGGCCTTTTATAGTGTGGGGCGTGTACTAAACCCCCTCAGCAATAATTGGCCACAGGCATCCTGCCTGTGGCCAATCATTGCTCTCCTCGCTGCCGGCGCTGTGATTGGCCAAGCATGCGGGGTCACAGTGCATGCTTGGCCAATCACAGCGCCTGGATGACACTGCGATGGCGTAGTGCATTGTGGGCCGTTCGCGTCACTCGAATTTGGCGCGAACGGCCCAAATCGTTCGATCTTCGAACGATCGAACAGCCGATGTTCGAGTCGAACGTATGTTCGACTCGAACACGAAGCTCATCCCTAGTTGTGGGTGGGTCATTGGTGTCCCCACTTACAATGTAGGACTGCTGATCCTACATTGTACATGATGACATTACAGTTCCTGTGACTGACAGAGCTGCGAAGAAAAGCAGCTCCATGGGACTAGTCATGCAGAAAACCTGCAGGACCAAGGTATAAGGTTTATAAATCTGCTTTTAAATATTTCCCTAGACTAAAAAAAAGCATTTAGTTCCACTAATGGCAAGTTTGAATTTTCCCCTGAGTAAGGCCTCTTGCACATGATACTCCTGTATGAGCATCTACTTTTTCAGATTTATTTTTTGTATGTTTTTGCACGTATTTATGCGCATTTTCGCGAAAGCTTACTCTCACATTCTAATTCTGCACAATATGTAAAGGACATTTGCACGTATGAGGCATAAATTACTGACCAAAAAAGCAGATTTCTTTAAAAAAAAAATCCTTTACTGAAGAATGCACGGTGCTTGTTTACGCACCTGTGTGCATAAGCACATTACAATTCATGGGCAAGTAAAAAACAGCTGTACTGAGCTTTTTCAAGCTGACGTGTGCAAGAGGCCTTAAAGTGTCTGTACCACAGGGTCACTTGTCTAGAATGCACATAATGTAAAAGACAATGGAGTTTATTTACTAAAGCAGAAGAGTGCAAAATCAGTCTCACTTCTGCAGAGAAACCAATCAGCTTCTAACCTCAGCTTGTTCATTTAGGCTTTGGCAATAAAACCTGGAAGCTGATTGGTTTCTATGCAGAAGTGAGAATAAACCCCACTATAATTTTCCTATTTTGTGGCCCATGTGTTAAAGACTGCTGCTTGGCTTCTCCCCGGCCAATGCATTATTTGATACGTCAGGAGGGTCAAATACCTAGTGCCATGCTGCAAGCTGTGGTTCCTGCCAGCAGCTCATACATCCAATAGCGGGGCTAGTTCATACATCACCATTGGATGTATGATACCTTTTTAAAAATGTAAATCAATAAAAAATGTTGTATTTTTATATAAATACAGTGTCAATTTAGTTCTCATTGGCATATTTAAAGTCCCGTTATCCTTTTGCTCATTTTTATCCATGTAGATATGTCACACCTCTAGGTGTGTGGAATAGCTGCTCCACCATCGCATGCTGTAGTTGCACCACCAGCCTGAATATTTATGTGATCTCAGCCTTCCTGGGGGAGGGTGTTCAGTAGGTGGCTGGGGAGTACACAAATAGTCTGGAGACTGGGGCAGCCCTGTTCTTGTCCAGTAAGAGAAGTTCCCAGCCTGAAGGGCTGCTACTCTTCTGGGTAGTCCAGCTGATGTTCTATATGTGTTCATTGAGGTCCCAGCTAGGTCAGAGCTGGGGGGCCTATCTTTCTTAGAATATTTGGAACTATTTAAGGGATTTCACTGGGAGTACAGACCTGAGTCTAGGATCCCAGTTACTGAGTGCTTTTTTTCCCCCTTGTGCACAAGTGGCAGTATTGCTTGGACTGACAATTCTTACAACGTCTCAGTGCTCCTCATTCCCTTGGCTGCTATTAGAGGGACTGTTCTAAGAACCACTGACATAGTGCAGAGTGTCCTCTTATTACTGTACAGTGTTGCAGGAGTATAACAGCTCCCTGTTCCCCACCAAAAATTATTCAGCAATATATCTCAAAAAGACAAACCTCTAGACTGATCATTGAGACAGAGTGAGGGACTGTTGCTGTGCCTGGGGGCTCTGCACTAATCTGCGAGAAGAATGCCATCAACGAACCCTGCAGCACTACATTTTGTAAGATCTAATGAGCAGGGCCCTCTGATTCCAACTGTATTAAACAGTATTGGAATTATACGGTCTGCCCTTGTGCTGTGAAGCACTGCATAAACTATGGGTGCTGTATAAACCCTGTATTATAATAATAATTTACATTTGCTTTTTACATTATTTAGAGTACTACCAAGTAACAAGCACATGGTACATAACAGCCCAACCACGCCAAGTTTTGCTTGAGAAATCAGCATGGACAGGATAAATAGTAACAAATACTTACTTTTAAGCAACTGGTCATATTGCTCCTTTGTATCAAGAAAAATCTCTTCAAACTGTCAAGATAAAATGAATAAATAAAGTAACATCAGGCAATAAAACATTCATGTATGCTAGAATTTTTTTTTGAATCTACCTAAAAGCAGCATCTGTAAGGCAAATTGGAGACCCAAACTCGGCCCAATGGTGGCCACAGACAGAGGACAGTTGCAAGGCAGGCTGCACGCTTGTATGAATGATCATCTGAAATCTGTGGCCAGTTTTAGGTCAATACCAGGCCTTCTCATCATTAAATATAAAAACAATAAATTAATAATCAGTAACATGATAGATATTTTTTAAATTAAGCTTAAATCCAGACTATAAAAAAAATGAAATGCAAGAGGTATGTGTATTTTTACTTAAGTGCCTAAAAAGGGTTTAATATCACTTTAATAGCTGATTTGATCACTTACTGAGTATGCAGCATCTTTATTTTGTAATCCCTTTCTACGTTTCAGTTTAAAAGGTAGTAAAGTTTAAAAGAAGAAACTGCAAGGCAATGTCATAATGTGCTTCTATGCATCGGCATGGTGTGCTGTTCCTTCAGAGAGCATGCACCGGTCACATCACAGGCTGCTGCTCCGTGGAATATCTCCTAAACGGTGCATGTTTAGGAGATACTTTGATTTTTCCTACATGAAAGCTTTATTATAAATTGTCGTCAGAGTCTTCGAGTCCTCGAGTGTGACAGTGATAACCCTAATGCACCAAGGCCTGAGGTGTGCCTTGGCCTAGCTGGTCAGTATGCCTGAAAAGTGGGCATACCCTGAATGTAAGAATAAGAATAAGGAAAATAGAATGAGTATGCATGAATCTGGGGGAACGGGTGGGTGGGAGCCCAGAAATGACGGCAACCCAGACCCGACAGGGGAGGAGGCTTAAGTAGCCCTCTCAGTCTCCTCCCACAAATACAGGCTGGCCTGCGGCCAGCCTTACCACTTGTCGTCAGAGTCTTCGAGTCCTCGAGTGTGACAGTGATAACCCTAATGCACCAAGGCCTGAGGTGTGCCTTGGCCTAGCTGGTCAGTATGCCTGAAAAGTGGGCAAAAAGAGACAACTGTAGGTGAAGAAGGGAAGGTAACGAACAGAGAAGTAGCACGCACCCGGACGGCAACAGTATCTGAACCCGGTCCCGTGCAAGAATGGAATAAGCCTGATGCCCGGCACAATCCAAACATGAGAATGACCTGCTAGCAAATGAGAGGATACGTGGGGGAAAGGAAGCGAAGGCTGGCCCGAGGAGCCTCTGCAACCGATGAGCGAGTAGATCGTAATACTCCAACCGGACATCAAAGATGTGCCTCCGGCCTACCCATACTAGGTATGGGGAAGAGAGGGAGAGGGCAAAAATTGACAACTGGCAGGAGTTGTAGGACTGGATACCTGGAGGATGGGTTGCCGGAGTAGGCAGAAAAGGCCAAGCGCTACGGCAATGAGCATAGTCAAGCATGGGAGAAACATGCCAGACACAGAACACTGGTCCCACCTGACTCAATCGGATCGTGCCACCGCCTGTGACCTGACAAGCGACTGAATCCTGAACCTAGAAAGGAAGGTCAGACTCCATCCCGGGCAAGAAGTCTCATGGCATGATGCAGACATGCCTGGACAAAAGATCAGAGCCGCTAGCGGAACCCCAAACCCACCCCTGTGGCCGACAAGGGGCCGTGGCTCAGCACACACCCCGAGAAAGACTGTGAAACCCTAGGTGGTGACCAGGGCCTCAGCAACAGAACGACGATTTTAGTAAAATGAAGACTGCTTCCTACCCAAGGGTGAACCCAGTGATGAATGACATCCGCACCAATCAACTAGCCCTGGCAACGGGCAGGACTGATGGAAGCGAGTGCAAGCAATGTTTGATGAAGGCGAAGATGCCAGCGCAGCCCAACCTGAGAACACAAACCAGAGAAATGACAGACAACCAGACATGAGAACAACAACGAGCCTACCTAAGAAGAGAACATGCAGAAGTGACAAGACCACCGCGCGTACATGAACCTGATGACGGATGACCCCCCCCACCTTGTGTGAGTGGCGAGTGAGCCCGAGTAACCTGTAGCGCAGAGACAGGCAATTAACTGAACACTCAGGGCTGGTGTACCCACGGACCGTGGTGGGTGATCGTATAGGTGTAAGAATGAACGTGCATCGTATGACGTATGGTATACGGGCGAGAAGATTGTGGTCAACAATCATTAAAAACGAAACCTCAGCCCGTATGGATCTGTAGACGTGACAGATCCGGAAATGTGTGCCCTAACTAACCCAGGTACAAACATGGACGAAGACAACATGATACATAGAAACCAACAAAGAAGAGAACAGCTACCGGAGTATGCCGTGACTGGACCACAACACCCCTCTGGAACGCTAAGACTGAAACGTTGCAACGGAAATGCTGAGACTGAATGCTGAGGCGAAAAAGCTACGACAGAAATCTAGGGGCAGAAATGCAAGGACAGAAATGCTGAAACGGAAACGTTTGAGGCAGAAATGTGAAGATGGAAACGCTGACTGGACACGGAGACAGAAATACTGGGGCAGAATGCTACGACGGACACGCAGCAACAGAAATCCTGGGGCAGAGACGCTATGACAGAAATCCTGGGGCAGAAAACGCAGACAGAAATCCTGGGGCAGAAAACGCAGACAGAAAACCTGGGGCAGAAAACGCAGACAGAAAACCTGGGGCAGAAAACGCAGACAGAAAACCTGGGGCAGAAAACGCAGACAGAAATCCTGGGGCAGAAAACGCAGACAGAAATCCTGGAGCAGAAAACGCAGACAGAAATCCTGGAGCAGAAAAACGCAGACAGAAATCCTGGGGCAGAAAAACGCAGACAGAAATCCTGGGGCAGAAAAACGCAGACAGAAATCCTGGGGCAGAAAACGCAGACAGAAATCCTGGGGCAGAAAACGCAGACAGAAATCCTGGGGCAGAAAACGCAGATAGAAATCCTGGGGCAGAAAACGCAGATAGAAATCCTGGGGCAGAAAAACATAGACAGAAATCTCGGGGCAGAAATGCTGAGGCAAAACGCAGACAGCAATACTTGGGCAGAAAAGCTATGACAGGAACGCCGGGCAGAAAACGCTATGACAGGAACGCCGGGGCAGAAACGCTATGACAGGAACGCCGGGGCAGAAACGCTATGACAGGAACGCCGGGGCAGAAACGCTATGACAGGAACGCCGGGGCAGAGACGCTATGACAGAAAACGCCGGGGCAGAGACGCAATGACAGAAACGCCGGGGCAGAGACGCAATGACAGAAATGCCGGGGCAGAAACGCAATGACAGAAATGCCGGGGCAGAAACGCAATGACAGAAATGCCGGGGCAGAAACGCAATGACAGAAATGCTGGGGCAGAAACGTAATGACAGAAATGCTGGGGCAGAAACGAAATGACAGAAATGCTGGGGCAGAAACGCAATGACAGAAATGCTGGGGCAGAAACGCAATGACAGAAATGCTGGGGCAGAAACGCAATGACAGAAATGCTGGGGCAGAAACGCAATGACAGAAATGCTGGGGCAGAAACGCAATGACAGAAACGCTGGGGCAGAAACGCAATGACAGAAACGCAATGACAGAAATGCTGGGGCAGAAACGCAATGACAGAAATGCTGGGGCAGAAATGCAATGACAGAAATGCTGGGGCAGAAATGCAATGACAGAAATGCTGGGGCAGAAATGCAATGACAGAAATGCTGGGGCAGAAATGCAATGACAGAAATGCTGGGGCAGAAACGAAATGACAGAAATGTAATGACAGAAATGCTGGGGCAGAAACGCAATGACAGAAACGCTGAGGCAGGAAACGCAATGACAGAAAACGCCGGGGCAGAAACGCAATGACAGAAATGCCAGGGCAGAAATGCCGGGGCAGAAACGCAATGACAGAAATGACGGGGCAGAAACGCAATGACAGAAATGACGGGGCAGAAACGCAATGACAGAAATGACGGGGCAGAAACGCAATGACAGAAATGCTGGGGCAGAAAACGCAATGACAAACGCTGGGGGAGAACGCAATGACAGAAATGCTAGGGCAGAAACGCAATGACAGAAATGCCGGGGTAGAAACGCAATGACAGAAATGCTGGGGTAGAAACGCAATGACAGAAATGCCGGGGTAGAAACGCAATGACAGAAATGCCGGGGTAGAAACGCAATGACAGAAATGCCGGGGTAGAAATGCAATGACAGAAATGCCGGACACCAAACGGATGGCCCCCCATCTCTTGACACCAGCATGGACAGCCTCCCATCCTTAGACAACAGCATGGACGCCCCCCCCTCTCTATACCAGCATGGACAGTCCCCCCTCTGTACCAGCATGGACGGCCCCCCCCCCCTCACAACACCAGCATGGACGCCCCCCCTCTCTCTACCATCATGGACGTCCCCCCCTCTCTATACCAGCATGGACGCCCCCCCTCTCTATGCCAGCATGGACGCCCCCCCCCCTCTCAACATCAGCATGGACGACGCCCCCCCTCCCATACTCCGAGCCCCGGGAAGGATTAAACAGCCGAGTGGGCGGCCTGACAAGATGCCAGCGTGAGTTTAGAGGAGTGAGTGGGTGGGTGGGCGCCCAAACAGACAGGGTGGAGGAGCGGGCGGCCCTGCAAAAGATGGCGGCGTGCGCTCGGAGGAGGGAGTGGGTGGAGGGCGGGCAGCCTGCATGAGTCCCAACGTGTGGAAGGACGGATGAGCGGGCGGGTGACCCCCCCCCTCTGAAGCCGGCATGAGCCCAACGAAAGATGACCCAGTGCGATCAGAGGAGTGGGAGGGAGGACGGACGGATGGACGGACCCCCCCCCCTCACTGTGCGAGCCCGGAGGAGTGGGAGGCAGGACGGAGTGGCCCTCCCCTGAGTCCGAAAGGAGGAGCAGGTAACAAGCGGGCGGCCCTGCACCCGAAGCTGGCGTGTGTCCGGCCGTAAGGACAGTGAAGAGCGGGCATGACACATGGCGAGGCCCCCCCCCCCTCTGGCGGTCCCCCCTCTCTAGAATACCGGGGGGGGGGAGATTGAGAAGACAACAGGCGGTCCCTCAGAAGATTGAGCAGCGAGGAGTGGTGGGGCCCCCTCCCCACCCGACCATGCGGGATTAGCCCAGCAAGGAAGGTGGATGGATGGATGGACAGACGCCGCCCCCCCCCCCCCCCCCCGGCGAGCGCACCGTGGGAAGCGGGCGGCACCCAGCCAGAGAGAGGCCAGATGAAGCCCTGCGGAAGTGGTGGGTGGAAGGAAGGACAGCAAGGAAGGTTGATGTGGAGACAGACGAGACCCCCCGGGGCTGGGAGAAGCGGACGGGCGGCCCCCATGGTGCAGGATGGAACATGGCCTGCAAGGGAGGGGGGGGGGGGGAGGGGGGCAGGCTGCCCCCACGAAGCTAAAGGAACCCAGGGGTAGAGGAACGATACCATGAAACGGCCGACCACCGTGCTGTAAGGAGGCCGGACATGATGTGCGTCGGCGGCGTCGCCCAGAAATGACGGCAACCCAGACCCGACAGGGGAGGAGGCTTAAGTAGCCCTCTCAGTCTCCTCCCACAAATACAGGCTGGCCTGCGGCCAGCCTTACCACTTACCTGCAACTAAAAGTACCAAAAATGACTTTACTACCACTTTAAGCTGGTGCCATGACTGGTGCCTGTTACCTGTTTCAGGGTAGCTCCTTTCTCGTCGCAGCATCCTATAGAGACTAGTCCCTTCCATGCAGGCACTAGTTCTGTCTACCTACATTGTGTGCTTCAATAGACACACAACCCTGTAGCCTAGAATGGCAAGACACACTCCTGCTCCTCACTTTTTCAAACTAAAAGACCGATTTAAGACTGCACTGTCCACTCTTTCCTGTGAAGTTCAAAGCAGCAACACTGAGAGCAGGATCCAACAGCTTTAAAAGTTGTAAACTGCAAGTGCTGGGGTAAATTTTTTAACAAAGTCTTTTGGGGAATGTTTATTTTATTGTGCTCAATGTGTTGAGGGCGTAACTTGAAATATGTTTATGTCTTTGTGTTTTTCTTCCAGACCTCTGCGGTAGTCTATGCCGTAATCCTGAATGAAACAGCTCCTGCACAGTGCCTGTAAAAGGCTGGGAAACACCTTTTTCAGAATCCTCTCTGCCTGGATAGATAGAGTTTACAATACACTCTTACATTGGTCCCCTTTCCCTAGAGATTCCCTCTGTACACATTTTCTCTTATTCTGAAGGAGGGAGAATGCGTCCCCATGTGCCTACTACCACCCTATCCCCCTCTTAAATGTAGACTTGAAAGTCTTCACAGAAATTTTGGACAACAATCTCTTGACCCATCTGTTTTTTCATATATCGGGACCAAGTGGGCTTTTTGACTAATAGGGAGGCCAAAGACAACACAAAACAGTGTGCTTAACATCTTCCATTTTGCTCAATCAAAGTATACTCCGCTTCTGTGGAAATCAGCAGAGTTGGAGAAAGACTCCAGCGAGATAAACTAAGTTTTTTAAAGCACAAGCTTATGCATATTGTCGCCAAGGTCAACATGTCTAAGTTGATTGATGCGATTTACTCCCATTCTTTTGCAGGAGTTTGAATAAGTCCCTCTTTCTTACTAATGGGACATGACAGGAATGCCCTCTATCCCTTTGATCTTAATTTTGTCTGTTGAACCATTTTTGCACTGTCTTAGATCAAATCTTGAGATTAAAAGCCTGCAGAGCACCAAGGAACATTGTTAGCCAAGGTCTAAATTATGCAGAACTTACCAAAAAAAAAAAAAGTGTTGGCAAGTTGAAAGAATTACACATCAATATCAACCACAACAGACTGGTCGACAAATTAAATTAATTATATTTTGGAGCATACATTACACCATTGTTGGGGGGAATTTATAAGGAACCCCCCCCCCCCCATTACAATTAGCAATAAGATTAGAGCTGGTGCATTGGAATCATCATACTTTTATGTAGTTCAAAGGAAATAGCATATTGAAATGTTATATTTTTTCCCTTGGCTGTTGCATCTCTTACAGACAATCCCAATATCTACACTTTTTAGGGGCAAATAAATCCAAGAGGTTGTCATCTAAGAGATTATCATCTTGTCCTTTCCAAAGGAACAGAGCTTTCCAAACCCACTTAAATATCACCAGGCAGTCCACATGTCGAGAGTTCTAGACTGGTGTAAACATGACTCATTTAAAGGTTAGATGGACCTGGAGCAAAAACAAGGTTGAACTACCCCCTCAACCCCCCCCCCCCCTACAGTCACTGCTCTGGCAACAGTTCACTCTCTCACCAGTGATTAATCACAATCATACTGATGATCTCAAAATCTTGTTGCATCTCTAACCTTGCACCTTCATCCCTCTGCTATGACTCCACTGATTAAGTCCTTGTCCTTTCCACCTGGGACCTCAGATCCTCATTTTAAACCATTTAGGGAAGACAGGAAGTCCATTTTGAAACTTTAGACGATCCTAGATCCTTCATTGAAACATTGGCAGGCCATGCATGTTGTGTTACACTATGTGATTATTCTTGCTCTGTGTCTTTAAGATCTGTCCCCTTCTTTCTAGCTGAACTCTCTCTCTCACCGTAGTTCTTTATATATCTCCTCCACTTCCTGATTCTGGTCATTACTCCTGTATTTCTTCCATGCTAACATCTTACATGTGGCTTACAACTGCAACGTTTTTCTACCTATGAATATCCATCATTAAACGGAACATTCGAAAGGATTCATCGTCTGTCGTCCTAACTGTGAGTTTATTCATTGAGTTAAACTGCCTGTATCGATGCAAGGGATGAATATCAAACCAGCTTGAGTAAGGCCTACTTAAACCTGGAGATGAACTTTATCGCTTTGTAGTTGAGACAGAACAGTAGAAAAACTGAGTTTCACAGCCTAATTACAAGATTTCTGCATGTCAGTACTGAAACAGACAAGATTTACTGCCCTCATAGCAAGACAGAAGGGACAGAGCAGCACATGGCAGCCTTATAGCCTGAGACAATCTGCACAGTGTCATATTTCAGCACACAGATCCTGCCTGCTTTCACAGTCAGTCTGCTATCATGAGTGACCAAGCTTCTGCATGTGAACTCACATCTACCTCCTCACAAGTTTCTGAAGAAACTGAGTTACCCAAACGCTCAGTTAAACCCACTTGGAAAGTAATGGAGAATTATGAAGCTTCAAGGACTGAATTGTCAAATAGCTTGGAATTAGTCTGGGAGAAAATCCTTGCTGAAGCCAATACAGTGTCTGTTGAACGTGAACTACTGACACTAGAGGGCGCCATTAAACAACTTTCTGCCTCATATGAGCTTTATCAGCTTACCAGCATCAAATTCACTAATGTCTTACAAAACATGAAGACAGAAAATGCGATGAGGCAGTTAAAGCGTGTCAACATTCTTAATATTGAAAGAGACAGTTTTATCCAGCAAACCAGATTAAAGGCAGAAGCAAAAATAAAGCTGTTACAGGACACTGCATCTCACAGATCTGTTTCCACCAGACGTTCTAAAAACTCGTCAAGATCCCATAGTTCAAGATACTCAACACTCAGTGAGCGACTTATTAATGCCCCGCGCTGAAGTGGAAGCCAGCAAAGTGCAGGTGGCATATGCAGAAAAAAGAGCAGAGTTGGAAGCGCTGTCAGCACGTCAAAGAGCAGAGTCGGAAGCGCAGTCAGCCTGTCAAAGAGCAACAATGGAAACCTTAAATGAACAGTGTAAACATGACGCAGCTATGGCAAAGCTAAGGGTCCTACAGCAAGCTATCAGTGCAGACGAAGGTGCAAGTGAGAAAGACAGCATTAACCTAAACATAGCAGATATGGAAGACCCCCTCAAACGCACTAAAGACTATGTCCTAAGCCACTGCAGTGCACACTCCATTGTCTCCAATGCTCCCGACTACATAGAGACTCCTTCACAGCTTCAAGTTAAAGAGGTTCCAGCAACTTCCTGCACTCAAAATCACTCCACTGCATTTCATACCTGCCTACCTTGCCTGCCTTCATACGTCACAGAGCATCAGCGCAAGCTTCAAGCAAGTCATCAATCTCCAGTCATCAGTACAGCCTTGAATCAACGTAACATTGGAACAACTGACTTCAAGCAAGCAACTCACCTGGATGCATCTGCTGCACCATATTTCCCTGTGTCCTTTAACAACAATGTCAAAGATAACGCAATCAGCACCATACAGCCAACAGCATCTCACATAAAGGCGGAGACAACTGAGACAGAAGAGTTTGTGAGGTACATGCTTCGCAGAGAGCTCACAAAGACTGGTCTTACAAGCTTTGATGACCAACCTGAGAACTACAGAAGTTGGAAATGTGCCTTCAGAACTACAATCAGCAATATTGGCATTACAGCTGATCAAGAATTGAATCTGCTGATCAAATGGCTTGGTCCTCTATCTGCTGCACGTGTTAAGCCATTAAGATCGGTTTTCATGGACAATCCTACTGCAGGCCTCACAGCTGCATGGGAGCGACTAGAGCAAAGTTATGGCAGTCCAGAAGCTATAGAAAATGCTTTGTTCATGCATCTGGAAACTTTCCCATAGATATCCGGTAAGGACAACAAGGAGTTCCAGAGACTGAGTGACCTTCTCCTTGAGCTTCAGCTAGCCAAGACAGACCCAAAACTACCTGGACTCAGTTACCTTGACACTCCAAGAGGGGTAAACCCAATTGTCTCCAAGCTCCCGTATGGTTTGCAAGAGAAATGGACTGAACTAGGGTCATCATACAAAAGAGAGAACAAGGTTTCCTTCCCTCCATTCTCTTTCTTCTGTGAATTCATCTGGAAAATTACAGAGACCAAGAACGATCCAAGTTTTTCCTACGGTGAGTACAGCCTCTTCTCACCCTTTCCTAAGAGTACCAGTCTTCAGGGCAACTATAGAAACCATAGAGGCCCAGTGTCAGTGAAAAAGACTGACATCCTTCCCACTCCTACCACAGTTCTGGCCACGAACAAACAGAGTAGGAAGATTGAAAACCCTAACAGAGAGTGTCCCATACACAAGAAAACAAAAAACAGGAGGGCGCACCGACCTAGTGTATTACCAGATAAAATCTTTATTAAAATGTATAAAAACAGCAATGGTCCTACTCACAAGCAGAGCGTTAAAATGAGCTTTTTCTAGTGACCAGCCTGAATCATAGGACGACTGAAGTTAAAACTCGATGACCAGGGAGATAGATGGTACCTCAAATGTGCTGGACGGCTGACGCGTTTCCGGGGCGCACCCCTTTCTTCAGAGCCTACACAGCTTGTGGTATCCTATTCTCATGGATAACCCCACACATATAGATATACACACACTCATGTCCACCAAGGAGGCCCCGACCCATCGTCCCCACCCCAATAGGCCCCGCCCCTACAAACTCCACCCCCAGAGGTGTGTCTCATGATTAACCCATAGGGGTGAATCAGAAATTAAATATAATTCGACATGCTATGTGACACCAATTGTGCACTAGAGTAAAACAAATCATTTCACATCATAGATACATATAAAATAGTGGTGGAGGATAGAGGTTCAAATTCAAAGGACCAGTGTGCCACTAATGATCAAAATACTCCTAGCAAACTTGTACCCAAACCCCCACTGATCCCGCATCACAGGGTGACCAGGTAGGCTAGTAGTATACAACAGATATGTAACAAGCATCTAATTGTGCCCGAATGAACCGCTTACCGTATGCAGCAGGGGCCAACAGTAGATGCAAAGGTGTCCAATGATCTGCCAGTGGGAGAGATGCATCTAGGATTCCACTCACTGCATCCTATACCTAACCTTCTATTAAGGGAGAGAGGCACATTCGGAGCTTTGGACTAGAAGTGCGGGTGTTACAAACTTTTCCACCCGCACTTCCTGTTTGTCAGTGGTGCGGCCTGATTGGGCGAATGCCAGGCCTCGATCTGGATGCCGAGTCGGAAGTGCGGGTGTGTTTGCGTTCCACCCGCAACTTCCGGTAGCACTACAGTGAATGCGCTCGCCCCTCCTATCACTCCTAGGGGCGGAGTGCAGAGGAGGCTTGTCCAAAGCATGGAATGGGTCGCAATTGCCTAGAGGTGTGGGTGTCACTAGCGTGTCTACCCGCACTTCCGGTCGCGTCCCTGTTTGTCTATAGCACAGCCTGATTAGGCAAATACCAGGCCTCGATCTGGATGCTAAACTGGAAGTGCGGGTGTGTTTGCGTTCCACCCGCAATTTCCGGTGAAACCACAGTGTACACACCCGCTCCTCCTATCACTCTTAGGGGCGGAGTGTAAAGGAGGCCTGTCCAATGACAAGGAGAAAAAAAAAAAAAAAATAAAAAAAAAAAGGGGGGGGGGAGAGAGGAGCCTACTAGGGTCCACGCCACTGGCACGATTAACCTATGGGTTAATCATGAGACACACCTCTGGGGGTGGAGTTTGTAGGGGCGGGGCCTATTGGGGTGGGGAAGATGGGTCGGGGCCTCCTTGGTGGACATGAGTGTGTGTATATCTATATGTGTGGGGTTATCCATGAGAATAGGATACCACAAGCTGTGTAGGCTCTGAAGAAAGGGGTGCGCCCCGGAAACGCGTCAGCCGTCCAGCACATTTGAGGTACCATCTATCTCCCTGGTCATCGAGTTTTAACTTCAGTCGTCCTATGATTCAGGCTGGTCACTAGAAAAAGCTCATTTTAACGCTCTGCTTGTGAGTAGGACCATTGCTGTTTTTATACATTTTAATAAAGATTTTATCTGGTAATACACTAGGTCGGTGCGCCCTCCTGTTTTTTGTTTTTTTACAGTTGTATGAACACCCATAGTTCTGAGGAGGGCTGCAAGATTCCTAAAGTGTTGCCTGTTTACTGAGGAATGATCGACACGCCCCGCATACACCAAGACATCAGAGCGCAGGAGTATTGTTTTGCCATACACAAGAAGCCACACCCCCTCAATAAATGTATCGGCTTTAGGAAAAAGCCTCTGGAAGAGCGCAAGGAGCTTTTAAAGACATTTAGGGTATGTTTCAGGTGCTGTGCTTCTACAGAACATTTTGCAAGGGACTGTAATGTGTCCATCAAGTGCATAGAGTGTGGCTCTGAAGAACATGTGCAAGCCCTCCATCCTCTTGAGCCCAGCTCTGCACAACCTGCCAACACTCCTCCCAGGTTAACGCATGGCGGGGAGAATACAGACCAAGTGCCTAATTCTACCATAATTTCTTCATCCTGCACTGAAGTTTGTGGAGAAGACCGCTGTGGTAAGTCCTGTGCTAAGATATGCTTGGTGAACATATACCACAAGGATCAACCAGAAAAGTCTCTAAAGGCATATGCTATCTTAGACGATCAGAGCAATCGATCACTTGCAAAATCGGAATTGTTCAATCTATTTGAAATAAAAGGCGAAGCTCATCCTTACACCTTGGGTACCTGTAGTGGAACTATAGAGGTTTCTGGAAGAAGGGCTCATGGACTCATGGTATCTTCTCTCAAAGGTAACTTGCAATTACCCTTACCTACACTCGTTGAGTGCAATCAGATACCTGCTAACAGGGAAGAAATCCCTACTCCAGCTGCTGCTTTCCATCACCCTCACCTCAAGGTAATAGCAAATGAGATACCGCCACTTGACAAAGATGCTCAGATCCTTCTTCTGCTAGGAAGAGACATTCTAAGAGTTCACAAGGTACACAGACAAGTCAGTGGACCCCCAGATGCCCCATTTGCCCAGCGCACAGATCTAGGGTGGGTCATCATAGGCAATGTCTGCATAGGCAAAATGAAAAGACCTACCAACATTTCGTCATTCAAGACAAATGTTCTGCCAAATGGCCGAAACACTTACTTTGAGCCATGCCCACATCACTACTGGGTGAAAGAGAAGATAGCCAGCCACGAATGGCAACATGGTATCTCAGGTGACACAAGCCCTTTCTCCTGCCATGATGGCGACTTCGGCTCTACAGTGTTTAATGCAACCAGTGAAGATGACATACTGGCTCCTTCAATGGAAGACAAAGAATTCATCAAGGTAATGGACAATGAGTTCTTTCAAGATGACTCCAATAACTGGGTAGCACCCCTACCCTTTCGTGTCCCAAGAGAGAGATTGCCCAACAACTTACAGCAGGCCATCAGTAGATTCTCCTCCTTAAAGCGAAACTTAAGCAGGAAACCAGAGATGCAAAAGCACTTTGTGGACTTTATGCAAAATGTATTTGACAGAGATCATGCAGTAGCCTATTTGAAGACCTCTGAACTGAATGGAGAATCACACTGTAGTTTTGTCCTAGGCAAGGCAAAACTCACACCCAAGCCTGCACATACCATACCAAGACCTGAACTTTGTGCAGCCGTGCTAGCAGTAGAAATTGCCGAGGTCATACGAAGTGAAATGGACACTAGAATTGATTCTTTCACCTTCTATACAGACAGTAAGGTAGTACTTGGTTACATAAACAACCAAACAAAACAATTTTATGTGTACGTCAGCAACAGGGTTGAACGTATCAAGAGATTCTCTCTACCAAGTCAATGGCATCACGTTCCCACTGAACTCAACCCAGCTGACTGTGGGACCAGAGCCGTGTCACCTGCCGCTCTTCAGGACAGCTTATGGCTGTCACCTCCAAGGTTTCTGTGTGAGGACTCTTACTTACTCCCTATTGACACCACCTATGGGCTAGTAAACCCTGAAGATGATAAGGAAATAAGAACTGTGAACATCTCACTACACACTTCTGTAAGTACAAAACAGAAGCTGCGGTCACACCGTTACAAGCATCAATGGAAGCAGGTGCAGCATCTAGCCAATGTGTTCTGGCATCGCTGGAAGAAAAAGTATCTTCATCACCTTCAAGGTCGTAACAAATGGCAAGCATCTAAGCCGAATCTTAAGGTTGGAGACCTCATCCTTCTAAAAGACAAGAATGAGTGGCCTATGGGTCTTATTACTAAAGTTATGCCCAGCGACGATAACAAAGTCCGGAAGGTAGAAGTCAAGGTAACCAAGGGAGGATCGACACGAACCTTTAGTCGACCAATTACAGAGTTAGTACTCCTTTTGCCAGGTGAGTGACTTGTGCAAGGACTAGCCATGCTGTTGGCACGGCGGGGAGTACATTGCTGCCATCTACAGGTTCTACTCAGAACTTTGGAATTATTTGAAGACATCATACTGTGACTTTATGTTCTTCATCCTGTTGAACTTACGTTTATTATTTGCTTGTTGCATGTTTTTTATTACAGGTTCCAGGACATTCGTCAGTATTGGACTTTTTGAAAATATATATATTAGTTTAAGGTTATGAAATCTAAAGATTTCAGACGGGGAGTGTTGTGTTACACTATGTGATTATTCTTGCTCTGTGTCTTTAAGATCTGTCCCCTTCTTTCTAGCTGAACTCTCTCTCTCACCGTAGTTCTTTATATATCTCCTCCACTTCCTGATTCTGGTCATTACTCCTGTATATCTTCCATGCTAAACATCTTACATGTGGCTTACAACTGCAACGTTTTTCTACCTATGAATATCCATCATTAAACGGAACATTCGAAAGGATTCATCGTCTGTCGTCCTAACTGTGAGTTTATTCATTGAGTTAAACTGCCTGTATCGATGCAAGGGATGAATATCAAACCAGCTTGAGTAAGGCCTACTTAAACCTGGAGATGAACTTTATCGCTTTGTAGTTGAGACAGAACAATGCAGCTTAGGAATTTTATGTCTGCTATTAAACTGCATGCATTAAGGCAAAAAAAAAAATGTCCCCAACATTTTGGATAGACTAAGGGAGAATTATAACCCCTGTCAGTGTCCCCCCCCCCCCCCCATCTCTGTCCCATTGCCAAAACAGGAAGATAGAGGAAATTCCCAAAAAGTGAGGGATTCCAGGTGTGTCACCAGAAATAGTGTCCCCATTGGAAGATTTCCCCTTTTTTACTGTTCTGATGTCAACCCAAAATGTTGGATTTTCTTTTTCTTTCGATGATAACTGTAAACAGGAAAAATAGAGAGAGAGTGAATCTCCCTAATAGGGACACATGCGGCAATAAAAAGAGACAGGTATTCCAATCCACTCTATCCAAAACAAAAAAAGAAGTTTCTTTAGTTACATTCAGCCTTTGATAATTAAAGTCTAGACCCCTCGCCTTTATGGCATTCCTTGTCAGCTTTGTACAGTTTTAGAGCTCTCAGATAAAGGCTTCTTCCCCTTGTTTCTTAAAAAAAAAAAAAAACATTGACCAAAGAACAAAGGGACCATATCTTGCTTTTGCACACAAGTCATCTATTTCTAGAATATTCCAGCAGGCCAAGTATAAAATCTTGGCCAGATGTTATAAAGAACCCATCCCTTTGCATAAAACCCTTCTTTACACTTTTATGTGCTAGAGATGCAACTTGACAATATTGCATATTTTTTGGGAAATTCCTATTAATACAACCTTATTGGGAAGACTGCAAAATAACCTCACAGATGCTTCCCTGGGGGATAGCCCTGCGGCATTTATTTTGCATCCTACTCCACTTCCCAATCGTCGTTATAAGCATTCTCTCCTAATAAAATATAAGTGCAGCGCTATTAATCTATCATGTGAAAAAAATTGTGATATCAATTCATAATTAAATCAATCTATATAATAATGAGTTCTATGCAGGTTCATATATGAAAAAAAACTTCTGTGTTAAATTATTGTGACTTGTCAATTCATACATCATCCACCACTGTGTGATTCGTGTCTTCTGCAGATGATATTATGTGCACACCATCACCAGCCATTATACCTGCTCACCTCATACACGAGTCAGTGAAGCCTCGTACACACGGCCGAGATTCTCGTCGAAAAAAACATGTCGTTTTTTTTCGATGAGATTCTTGGAGAAGAAACTTGTCCCGGCCGAGTGTACACACGCTCGATTCAAAGAACCCACGTTTCTTTGAATGGAGCGTACACGGTGACGTCATCGAATACGACGAGCATGCGCTCGTCACATTCGATGCCGTTGCCGCCATCTTGGTATACCCTACCTATGCCTAGGAAGCTACCGCGCATGCGTCAAATTCATTTCGAACATGCGCGGGCTTCCCGGAGGACAGGTAAGTGTACACACACTCACTTTTCTCGTCGAGAAACAGGCTGACGAGAATCTCGACGAGAAAATAGAGAGCAGGTTCTCTATTTTCTCGTCAAGATTACTTGTCGGTTTTCTTGACGAGAAACCATACACACGAACGAATTTCTCGGCAAGACATCTCTGCCAGCAAGTTTCTTGCTGGTTCTTGCCGAGAAACTCGGTCGTGTGTACGAGGCCGTAGACTCAAACCATTCCTTTACTTTCTTTCAGCTATAGTCTCATTTCATCCACATCCCGACCTGCTACTCTGTATCCACTTTCAGATCAGTAGCCTCCCAGGGGGATGGCGATAATGATCTCTTATATCTACTGCTTCTCTCCTTCCTCCACACCAGCGTTATGGCTCGATATTTCTTATAGGATCTGGCTCCACATTCATGCAACAATAAATAGAGGATACCTAGTGCTCTCTGTTTGTAACATTAAAATGCCCCAATTAAAATACACTTACAAGATTTTCATCTAAAACCGAGCCCGTAATGTCACGCAGCCACAGTGGTGAGCAGGCAGACGTATTTGTATTGCATAGAGTCGGTTTTGATTGAATATCTTGTAAGTATTGAATTGGGGCATTTTAATAAATGTTACAAAACGGAGAGCACTATGTATCCTCTATTGTTGCATGAATGTGGAGCCATATCCTATAAGGAATATCGAGCCATAACGTTGGTGTGGAGGAAGGAGAGAAGCAGTGGGGCAGTATATATAAGAGATCATTATTGCAATTCACACCATACCCCTGGGAGAGTACTGATTTGAAAGTGGATACAGAGTAGCAGGTCGGATGTGGAAGAAATGAGCTGAAAGAAAGAAATAGTTTGAGTCTACCTGACTCGTGAATGAGGTGAGCAGGTATAACGGCTAGTGATGGTGTGCACATAATATTATTATCTGCAGAAGACACGATGAACACAGTGGTGGTGGATGATAGATTAATCAAGAAGTCACAATAACTGAGAAGTCACAATAACTGAGAAGTCACAATAACTGAGAAGTCACAATAATTCAACACAGAAGATGTTTTTCATATATGAACTCATTATATTGATTTTATTTCATTCTGAATTGATATCACTGTATTTTTTTCACATAATAGATTAATTGCACTGCACTTATATTTTCTCAATTTATACGTTGTATGATTAGGTGAATTCACTGGTAGTGTACAGCAGCTGCGGTATATTAATTATCAGTTTTCATAGTTTGTAGTTTAGTTTATAGCACATAGCACTTTAGGAAGGTGGTGCTAATTGTTTTTTTTTTTACACACACAATAAATTATTCTCTCCTAATTGACTCAGAATAGAGAGCTTGTATTCCTCTAAAATGGAAAAGTACTGACCCTCCTGCTGGACAGTGGATACCTGTGGTCAACAATATCAAATGCATGAGGAGCTTAAAGCCCCATACACACGGTAGGACTTTTTGACAACAAACTTCAAAATGAGCAAGTTTTCAAAAAAAATCCTACCATGTGTACGCTCCATCGGACAAACTTTTTGGGTTTTCATCGGACAAAAGTTCGCTCTGCAAACGGACAAACTTTTCGGCAACAAAGGTCCTAAGGTGCAAAGTCCTATCGTGTGTACAGAAATCCATCTGACTTTTGTCCGAAGTACAAACTCGCATGCCCAGAACCAATGTTAAAATAAACCAACAATATCAGAAGTTGACCAAAGGGTGGCAGCAAAGAGCAAAAAAAACCACGTGATGTTGGGAAAGTTTGCAGAAAAGTCCTGCCGTGTGTATGCTATGGGTGTTCCTGGCCAACTCCCTTCGGACAAAAATCCACGGAATTTTTTTTTGAAGTCCGACCGTGTGAACGAGGCTTAAGGCCTCATTGAAACTCATGAAGGACTGGTTTTGTAACTGGTTTTATTGGCATAATTTCCAATTTTCCCAGGAGTATCATTCCCTTTTTTCTCTAGTGGTTCCATACCTACCTTTTCAGGCTAGCATTTTTCCCAAATACTAGAGCTGTGTGGAGACCACAACCTTCAAAGCCTCGATCTTGTGTTTTTTTTTCCCTATTTTTTGTCTCTCAGATCTCCCTTTAGTTACTAAATTTCTTGTTTCAGATATTATAAAATACAAAATCTGCCCCGGACATATATCTGGACTATATGTGCTTGATTCCTATATGATGTTTGTGCTTTTGCCATGTTCACATGACAGTTGGGCAATATTATGGAGGCATTAACATCAAGGTTATGTAGCGCACCCACCCCAGCCTTTACCTGCTTTTCTTATAGTTGGCTCCTCCGCAGGAAAGGACTGAGGCACACCGCACCACAAGCCGTACCCTCCTGGATGGGGAGGTTGAGCGTTGTTAGTTTCTCGGGCCTGCCTGCAGCCAGTGTTTAAAAACCTCCAGAGCTGATCTCGTTTCTGGGGTAGCCAGAAACAAGTCCTTAGTTCTCCCCAGTAAGCAACTGTCCACACCAACTGAAAAGTCCAACTTCTTATTTATTCATAAGGGCAATAAATAGTCTCTTTGAGAGCAGACAGGTTGAGACAAACACGGGTCAGATAAGGTGGGAGGAGGTCCAGGCACAAACTTAATTTTAGGTTTCTCCTGTTCTGGTTTGCACTAACAGGCTTGGCGCATTGTCCCTGCCACGGACCATGAGGTTGGTCGCTGCCACTGACCTGGTGAATAGTTGCAAGTCACTGACCTGGTTTGCGTAGAGTCACTGACACTATGACATAAAGAACCCGCAATTTCTTCTTTGAGTAACTTGGCCCCTTTTTAGGATAAGAACATCCCTCCGGAGAGTTACCAGAGGCCCCCTCTGTCACCACGACTCTGCGCTGGGTCTTCAGAAAGGGTCACCTCCCTGGCCTCCTCGATTCTGGATACGGGTCCCCTTGCAAGGCAGATCCCTGGGAGCCTCGATCCTTAGCGGACCCCAGCCGAAGGTTGCTGGGTTCCAGGCCCTTGCCAAAGTACCTCACCCCAGACTGAAGGTGTCTGGGATGGAAACAGCAGCTCCGTCTCCGGGCCTAGGGCACCCGGAGACAACACACACGCCCAGGCCTCCGGGCCTAGGGCACCCGGAGGCGACACACACACACACCCAGGCCTAAGGTGCCTGGGCGTGGACCCCGACTGGAAGATGGCCGCCCCTTTTTACACCCTCTCCCAACAGGCACAGCAGGTTCCCCGCCCCACAGTACTGCTGCCGAGAGGGGACAAGAAAAGGCACAACCCTGTACCACGGTTCAACCCAGGCCTATGGCAACAGCGCCACCTATAGGCCCCAGGGAACTGCACACCAGTACTATCTCCCAGGGACAGAAATTGTCCATGAAACCTAACAATTAGTGCATCTGAGCCTAGTTACCACTCAGATGCTCCCCCTAAATATAGCACCCCGCTACAGTTACATTATAACTATCCCAGGATTGAGATGAATATGGATGTATTGTATGTACACCTTATTGTAATTGTGCATTGTGTTATTTGTCGAAAGACTAAATAAAAAATAGCATACTACAAATTACTGCTCTCCTTGTGTCAGGGTGACTAGTAGCAGGTTCCCTGTATTTTCCTACAGGCAGCCAGCATTAGGTGCAGTTGCTGGGTCCCCCTCCACAGCTTTGCACTCTGCACAGGCTATGTGCAGCCTGTAATGACATCATAATAACGAATATATTTAGGTAAAATTTATGTGCCTTGAATTTGGATTAAATTGAGTTTTGGGTAGAAATAGTATACCGTACCCTCAAGTTTTTATTGATGTCCATTTCCCTTGGGGAAACTGTTACTGAGTCAAGTAGTTAGGAAATATGTGACCTGCACAGGAAGTAAGGGGAAATCCCAGCTAAATCAGCACAGGAAATTTTGAATAGCTCTGTCGTGCTACTAAAATTGATAGCATTTATTTGCTAGGCGTAGTAATAGATTGCTAATCAGAACAAATTACTCCCTATGAAGTAGGCTACAAGTACACTAGTAGCATGTAGTAGTGATCAGTCTTGCATGACTGCACATTGCGCCAATCATATACAATTGACTGCTGCAGGATTACTGTATGCTGCTTGCATAGCTTACTACATAGAGAGCCGTTTGTGCCATCTGTTTAGCCATCACTTGCTACCTTTAGAGGTTATTCACTAGAGATTTTAGTAGCATGACAGAGATAATGAAAGTCTCCTATGTTGCTTCTGCCTAGGTGTGCATGGAAATTGTGTTCCCTGCCTTCATCACTTAGTATAATAAACATGCAAGGTAAAATACCTAATCGATGGAAATATAAAATGCTCATATCGTTTACCAAATTAGGTATTTTATTGCATGGCATTCTACTCTGACAAAGGTAGTTCAAAAGTTCCCCATGACCTTAAAGCAGTGGTGGCCCGTCCATTAGGGGCACCCGGACGCCAACCCCTCTCTCCACTCCCCTATATGGTAATGGATAGATTCATGTATAGCAGCAATCTATCCATGGCCGCCGCGGCCACCCCCTATTCATGCGTCCGGCCCATTTCAGGGCACTGGGTGCATGAATTACAGTGACAGTTTTTTTTTTTAAGCACCTGATTAGAGCCAGAGGCTCTAATAGGCTTCAAAATCGGATGCGCTCCGATCACACCCAGGTGTGTTACAACAGCGAATGAATAGTCCCTGTTGAAACACTAACCCGCAATCCGGCCAATCAGAAGCGGGTGTGAGACCCGTTTTCCGAAAAAAACAGAAGACTCCTGATTGGCCGCCGAGGAGGAGGGAGGAAACGTAAGCCGCTGTGATGACCCGGAGAACGGGAGGCCGCAGAAGAACAGCAGGAGAATGGGAGGCCTGAGCAGGGGAAGCCGTCGCCGAGCAGGGGGAAGCACTACCAATTGACCCGGGGGTGCGGTGCATACTGTTTGATGCACCCCCCAAAAAAAAGAAAAATTCCACCACCCGTCACTGCTTTAAAGCCATTTCTTGGCCAGGTTGACCCTCGTATTTCAGGCTATAACTGGGGGGTGAAAAAGGGGGAACCTGCATCCCTGTCTGTATATCCTATATTCTTTTTTGGAACCCCCTATAGGATTATATTTAAGGAAATTTGCAAGGTTTGATTTCAGTTTTAAGTTGTTTCTCGTGCCATCAATATGTATATGGTAAAACAAATAACTATAGAGCGATTCCATGTGAAAAACAAAAATGGAGCATGATACACTTTTGTATCCTGGTGTTTCAGATTTCTGCTATGGTTTGGTTAATTTCCCATCACACAGACAAACCGACTTTCAAAAGGCATACTGTATCAGAAAACAATCTTCCTTTTGTCCCTTGTGTGCATCTAAAAACACCAGCAAATTAGCTGTGCAACAGCTATGGTGGAGAAGGATCTGGGTGTTCTGGTAGATCATAAGCTTAATAATAGCATGCAATGTCAAGCTGCAGTTACCAAAGCAAGCAAAATACTTTGTATTAAAGGGTAAATCCACTCTAAGGCCTCGTACACACGGCCGAGAATCTCGTCAAGAAAAAACACGTCGTTTTTCTTGACGAGATTCTTGGACAAGAAACTTGTGTCGGCCGAGTGTACACACGCTCCTTTCAAAGAACCAGCGGTTCTTTGAATGGAGCGAACGCGGTGACGTAATCGACTACGACGAGCGTGCGCTCGACATTCGATGCCGTCGCCGCCATCTTGCTACACCCTACCTATGCCTAGGAAGCTACCGCGCATGCGTCAAAGTCATTTTGAGCATGCGCGTGCTTCCCGGAGGACAGGTAAGTGTACACACACACACACACTTTTCTCGTTGAGAAACATGCTGACAAGAATCTCGACAAGAAAATAGAGAGCAGGTTCTCTATTTTTCTCGTCAAGATTCTTGTCGGTTTTCTTGACGAGAAACATGATAGCCGCGTACACCCGACCGATTTACTCGGCAAGAAAGCTCTGCCAGCAAGTTTCTTGCTGGTTCTTGCTGAGAAACTCGGTCGTGTGTACGAGGCTTCACACTCTACATCCACAGACATCCACGATCTAACACTAACCTATCTAATCCTGTAAAGAAATCAGAATACAGTACATACCTTTTTTGAAGCTGATCAGACCAAATCCTACGCTGAGCTGTCAGCCGCGGCTTCGCTGTGGAGGCGGGTGCAGAGGACACAGCCAATGACGGAAGCCCCATAGTAAGTCTATGGGTGAAGTCACTCCCAATTTATTTCACAGCTATTGTCGGCTGTGTCCCCGGCAGAGCTTCCGCCACTGGAAAATGGACTGGATCAGCTTAAAAAAAAAAAAAAAAAGTATGTAGCGGGGTCTTTAAGTTCAGGTGTGTAAGTAATGGGAGTAATGGACCATTTGTATTCGTGGAGGATTGGGCGGTGTAATAGTCTCCTTGGCCTGTAGGTGGCAGGTGCCCGCAGGCTCGAGGTAGATTTGCTACCATAGTGCTGTCCTTTTTTGTCCCTTCTCGGAGATGGTACGGCGAGGGCGGGGAACCTGCCGTGACGTCAATGGAGGGGATAAAAGGGGGGAGACGTCCTGGTCACGGGGTCTTGCTCTTCTGGAGGTCGATCATCATGCGCCCAGGCACCTCAGGCCTGGGTGCGGGTGGTTCCGGATTCCGGCTCAGGTGCCCTAGGCCTGACCGAAATGGAGTTGGAGTCCATCCCAGGCACCTTCAGCCTGGGGTGAGGTACTAAACCAGGAGGCCTGGGGCCCAGTGACTTCGACTGGGCCCCGCGAGGGTGGAGAAGTCCGAGGGTCCCTGAAGTGGATGGGGCCCATGTCTGAGGTGAGGAGACCGGGGAGGTTACCCATTCGGAGAGTTTGGAGCAGCAGCAACCCAGTGACGGATGGGCCTCTGGTAACTCCCTTGGAGGGACATCTTCCCCTGACAGGGGCCACAACGCAGCAAAGGTACTCCTATCTACGTTCTCTTGAGTCGCTGGTAGAGACTCTCAAGCTCTAAGTTCTTTCTAGCTAAGGCTATAGTAACCGCTGGCGAGACCGCAGTGGTTTAGCTGACAATCAGGACAGTGCCTCGACCTTCTCATCCCCTGTATCAAAATGTTATCAAGTCACAACCAGTTGGCTACTGAAGCACTGTTTATTGTGAGATATGCAATAAAACAAGAGTTGGACTGTGATCGGTGTGTGGAACTCTGGTTAATGAGAGCAAAGGGAAGTGTTGGCACCGCAGGACTTAATTCTAGACAGAAGCACATAGGCCCGAGGAAATATCTGGTACTGGCCTTCACCTCACCAACAGCTATGGGGAGGACATGGGCCGTAGCGCATCTCACTCTGTCGTGTGTGATACCCCTAGACGAAAGAGATGGGGTGAGGTCGCTACAAGTATGTATACCGATTTCTTCTTTACAAAGTTAGATAGGTTAGTGTTAGATCGTGGATGTAGAGATTTTAGTGTAATGCCTTGTACACACGATCGGATTTCCGATGG
This sequence comes from Rana muscosa, assembly GCA_029206835.1. Taxonomy (NCBI): domain Eukaryota; kingdom Metazoa; phylum Chordata; class Amphibia; order Anura; family Ranidae; genus Rana; species Rana muscosa. The sequence continues at coordinate 672,010,019 of CM055121.1, forward strand.
AATAAAATCCGATGGACTTGTTTCATCGGAAATTCCGATCGTGTGTGAGCCCCATCTGACTTTTTCCATCGGAGTAAAAAAATAGAACAGGTTTTAAATTTTTCCGAAGGAAAAAAATCCGATGGGAAATTCTGATCGTCTGTGTGGAATTCCATTGAAGAAAATCCACGCATGCTCAGAATCAAGTCGACGAATGCTCGGAAGCATTGAACTTCATTTTTCTCGGCTCGGAGTGTTTTACTTCACTGCATTTTGGACGGTCGGAATTTAGTCTGACAGTGTTTATCATCGAAATTGCGACGGAAAATTCCATCGGATTTTATTTAATCGGAATTCCGATCATGTGTACAAGGCATTAGGGTGGACCTTTAAAATAGGTATGGACTCCAGAGAGATGATTTTTTTTTGTCACTGTACAAATCATTAGTGTAGCGCCCTACTCCTGTTGGGTAGACGCTATATGCTAAATTTAGTTGTCTGAGCTGTAGTTCAGCTCAGAAAAAATTATGTAAATTACTGGCTCTGTTTCAGTCTAGCTGGGCTGCGCGTTTTCCACCTGACAGTAGGTGTCACTGTCACCACGGGTCAGGGTTGGAAATGCAGCAGGCTAGGTGTATTGGGTAATCCTTTCCCAGAAATGGCTCTGGGGGCATGGTCAACCTGCTGTGCATTCTGGGAGGGGGTACTTAAGGGGCAGAGACCGCTCTTTCGGGGGTTCGTTGCCGGATCCTGTCCTGAGGGCCCTCCTGGCCTCAGGGATGTACGAGCCATTTTCGGCCTCGGTGTCTGCTGGCCCGAGGCTCTGCAACTGAGAAGTAGGCCCAGGAGTTGCTGGGGCCTACTAGTCCAGGGATGGTCCTACGCGGTCTTGCCTGCGGGAAGAAGCGGAACAATTGGGGACTCAATTGAAGGACGCATCCCGACCTGTTTGCCTCACGGTGCTGCTGGACTGGCTGAAAGATTCTGGCACCGTGAGCTGTGTACTTCTGAAGGAACTTTTGCAAAGTGTCAGTGTGGTTGCACTTGTGGCGGAAGATTGTGGAACGACGCAACGGCACTCATCAAGTCTGTGGCAGAGACTTTGAGCGAGCTTTGCACTGGTTGCCAGGTCAGTGAGAGTAGGCCTATCTGGTGGTTGCTGAATCCAGCGTGGAACTGATTTGTCCTCTGGATCTGAGATTGTGCCCGTGACTTGCAAAGTAAAGTACCTGAAACTCCCCTATCCCTCTCTCCCTCTGTTGGAACTGGTAAAATAAAGCCTTGAAGAAAACGTATCCAAATGTTTGTGTGAACATTTATAAAAGCTCTTCAAGAAGGATCCCTGACACAAGTGCGGTGAACAGTGTGGTGAACAGAAAAGGTAACGGTAGACCCAAAACTTTAAACCAGCACAGGAGTAGTGCTACATTAGTAAGACCTCATATGGAATATTCAGTTCAGTTTTGGGCACCAGTTCACAAGAAGAATATCGGGGAACTGGAGAAAGTGCACAGAAGGGCAACCAAACTGATAAGAGGCATGGAGGAGCTCAGCTATGAGGAAAGATTAGAGGAACTTATTTTGTTCTCACTTGAGAAGAGATTGAGGTGGGGGATATGATTAACATGTATACATACATAAGTGGTCCATATAGTGAACTTGGTACTTTATTCACTTTAAAGACATCACAAAGAACAATGGGGCAGAGATTTAGGCTGGATTAACACTTGCTGCCGCCGTGGCTCACAGCAGGGGGTCTGGTGCATCCCCTGTTCTCCGATTCAAGTGCGAATCAGGTCTGAATTTCTGCCTGAATTCGCACCTGATTTGGAGCCAAAGACGCTCAGGACCCTTTCCAAATCCAGACCGCGGCCGCCCCAGAGGTGCGTGAATCGGCTTCATTGAGAGCTGGTCACACTCTCCTGTCATGGATGTGGGGAAACATAAGTGTGAACCCAGCCTAAATCTCCAAATACGAAAAGGCTTCTTCACAGTAAGAGCTGTGAAAATGTGGGATAGACTCCCTCGAGAGCTGGTTCTGGCCGGCTCAGTAGATTGTTTTAAGAAAGGCCTGGAAATGCACATAATATAACTGGATACTATTATTTATAGATAATGCAAAAAAACAAGACTGTGTGTAATGGAACTCTAATTACCCTTCCAATGGACAAATATACACTCAAAAAAACTATTTAAAAAAAAAGTCAACATGTCTTCATTGTATTAGTTTAAAAATTCATATTTTAAAAAACGCATTTTTCACATAAGATATCTTGTATAACACTTGATGAAATAGAGGATTGGTAGCATGGAGATCCTCCCAGATTATGAAATGTAGGTCGACTTGAGAGCCAACACTTATAAAGAGTCATCAAGCACAACCTCTGTTGGATATACGTTAAAGGGGTTGTAAAGGCTTGTTTTTTATTTTCTAAATAGGTTCCTTTAAGCTAGTGCATTGTTGGTTCACTTACCTTTTCCTTTGATTTCCCTTCTAAATGTTTTTTTTTCTTTGTCTGAATTTCTCACTTCCTGTTTCTCCTCACTAAACTTCACACCATCATCCGAGTGGTGTGGAGTCGGCCAGAACAGCTTACTGAACAGCTTACTGAGGAGGAACAGGAAGTGGGAAATTCAGACAAAGAAAACAAAGAAAACGAATATTTAGAAGGTAAATCAAAGGAAAAGGTAAGTGAACCAACAATGCACTAGCTTAAAGGAACCTATTTAGAAAATAAAAAACAAACCTTTACAACCCCTTTAAAGTAGTATGACAGAAAAATGTGCAAACACAGTCTCACCGGCTGGGATGGGTAGACCACCAAAGCAGAGGGTATCAGGAACTCAAAAGAGGGATGTAATATTATTATGTAAATAATCCAACGCCTAGGATACCCAACCAGGGAGGAGACAAGTTAAGAGGTAGTTGACAATCACATCTTTTCAATTAAAGATATGACATGATATGCAATCCCAAGATGGTGTCCAGGTAAACTTTTGGGGGATTGCCAGAGCAAATTGGGTCATGCTTTGTTTGTTTTTTTTGTCTTCCCCTGGATCAACTGTGGGTATTGAATAGTGTATATGGAGGTTATCTATATGAGTGTGTTGGTTTTCTTTTTGTTTTGTTATTTCTCTGTTGGTTGAACTACATGGGCTTGTATCTTTTTTCAACCAGATTAGCTATGTAACCATGTAACATAAATGTGTAATAGAATGCAATTATACTTATACTATATAGCAATAGATGGAAAGGGACTTGCACTGAGTGTGGGGTTAATTTCCCGTCCATCCTGTTTGCACAGGGCAGCCCAGATCCTCCTCCTCTTGGGTCCCTGGCAGGAGCTCCTGGCCTCTCCCTCCTGTTGAGTGCACCCACAGCTCCTGGACATCGCTGGATAGAGAGGGGGCTCAGGTACTGTAAATATTAGGGGGGCTGAGCGGGGGGCTGCTGCACACAGAAGGCTTTGTACCCCAATGCAAGGAATGCATTAGGATAAAAAACCTTCTGCCTTTACATCCACTTTACGTTTTTAGCTTAATTTCCTAACTACATTTGCATTCATTATTTTTTTGCCCCCCCTTAGTATTTTTTAAATATGATTATACATACCTTTATTGCCAGGCCAGTGACATCAGGGGGTCCTTCCTCTTATTTTCCAACAGGAGTTGGCCAGGTGGTTCTTCCTTCTGGACAGCGAGCAGAATCATTTAATTACATGGGAGCACTGTTGCATCCAGGAGTACTGTCAGCTCAGCCCGGGGTGAGGATGCATTCCCAGGGGTTGAAACTTTGACAACCTGGGCTTACAGGAAGTGGGTTGGATGATGAAGGGTGTCATTCAACCCTCAAGAGCATAGGCGTGTGCACAGGGTGTACCAGGTGTGCCCAGGCACACCCTAATCACCCCATGCGTGATAGTGATTTTCGCTCTGCGTAGCAGAGGAACATGGGAAAGATCTCCCTCTTACCGGCACTGCCATAAGAAAAGTGTTTATGCTGTTCTTTCACTGTGTCGGTAGGGAGATCAATGTGTCGGGGTCATATACATGTAGACACATACACATGCATGTGTGTTTGAGCATAAGGGTGCACACCCTAATGTAATAGGCTGCGCACACCTATGCTCAAGAGAAACAGTGCTAGTGTTGTGAGTCTGCAGAAAAGAGGAGTGGAGAGAAGCTGAGTATTACAATGAAAGCTGCTTTTTTTATTTTTTTTATTTCTTACACTCATGCCGCGTACACACGATCGGACATTCCGACAACAAAACCGTGTTTTTTTTCCGACAGATGTTCGCTCAAACCTGTCTTGCATACACACGGTCACACAAATGTTGCTCGGAAATTCCGAACGTCAAGAACGCGGTGATCTACAACACTTCAACGAGCCGAGAAAAATTAAGTTCAATGATTCCGAGCATGCGTAGGATTTTTGTGCGTTGAATTGTGTATACACGGTCGGAATTTCCGAGAAGAACTTTTGTTGTGGGAAAAATTGAGAACCAGCTCCCAATCATTTGTTGTCGGAAATTCCGACAGCAAATGTCCGATGGAGCCTACACACGGTCGGAATTTCTGACAACAAGCTCCCAACGAACATTTGTTGTCGGAAATTCCGATTGTGTGTACGGAGCATAATGGCTTATTTTTTTAAAAGAGGAATTGCACTTGCTCTTATACTAACCTCGACACCAGCTGTAGCAAGCAGCCAGCGGATAGACTCGGCTCTACCTCTTCCATTGAAGTAGTGAAGCACTGGTTTGTCACACATGGTTACAGGCCTAAAAAAAAAAAAAAAAAAAGTTATAAACTTATGTGAAGATTATAGAATATCCATGTGTTGCAAAATCTATATGGAATTGCAGTGAATGTATAGTGTTTTCAGTGTTTTTATTTGGATTAACGTGTAAAAGAGATATCTGTTAAAGATATAAAAAAAATTATACACACATAGGAACAGTCATATTTATTAATTTCATACTCAAGTGCTGTTCACTGCTTGGCAGCATTACACAACGACTGTACTTTACTGCTCCTTCTCACAATGCAAGCCCTCGGGTTGGCCAACTTTTTATAAGCAATGCCCCTTTTAAGTGGCTGATATTGTATCTCAACAGTCGTTAGAGAGAGCTGCACTGAATTAGGGCTCTTTTACACAGGTGGCGGGGGGGGGTCGGTAAAAATGGGCAGCTGAACCATGATTTTACCATGTGCTGCAGAACCACCTGGTAATAAAGTGTTGGAGATCAGTCATGAAACACGAGAAAGAGAGAGAAAGAAAGTGTGTGTATATATATGTAGCGGCCTCACTCTCTCTCCATCTTTATCGGTTACACGCCAACTCATGTCTAGGGGTTCCTGGGTTGTGAGAGTGAGATGCGCCACGGCCCATGTCCTCCCCATTGTAGTAGGGAGGTGAAGGCCACTTCCTGATGTTTCCTCGGGCCGGTGTGTTCTGTGAATGCACTGAGTCTGTAATTGCAAGCTCCCCAGCCTCCCCTTTGCTTCCAGTAACTGGAGTTCACACACCGGAGAAAGGTCCAACACTTGTTTATTTGACACTCCAATACGCAAAGCACAATAAACAGTTCTTTTGCAGCAAACTGGTTGGGACCTATAACCTTGCCAACGGTGGGCCGAGCAGATCAAGGCACTTCCTAAAGTTTCAGTTCTATGCCACTGTACTATGACCAGCGGCGCCTAAGCCAATCCGGCTGTTACAGAACAGGAAGGATGGGGTCTCTTCCAGCAACCCCTATGAACAGCAATGGAGCCCTCTTCGATGCGCTGTGGCCCCTATCAGGGGGATGTGCCCTCCCAAGAGAGTTCCCAGAGGCCCACTGTCACCGGGTTGGTGCTGCTCCGGGTCTCCAGTGGGTAACCTCCCCGGCCTCCTCACCTCAGGTACGAGTCCCTCCGCCCAGGGACCCTCGGACAGTCCACCCTAGCGGGACCCAGTCGAAGGTACTGGGCCCCAGGCCTCCTCAATAGTACCTCACCCCAGGCTGAAGGTGCCTGGGATGGACGCCAACATGACTCCGGACCAGGCCATGGGCGCCTGGACCAGACTCCTGGATCTTCAGCACCCAGGCCTAAGGTGCCTGGGTGCGGGCCGCAGCCCTCCTCCTCCGAGGACCTCGACGACGACGACAACAACCTCGTGGTCAGGGCGTCTCCCCCTTTTATCTCCTCCCTTCAACGGCCCGGCGGGTTCCCCGCCCCAGCCATACCATCTCCGGGAAGAGACCAAACAGGGAGCACTGCAGGGGATGATTCTACCTGAAGCCTGTGGGTACCTCGCCACCCACAGGCAAAGGAGAATATTACATCCTCCAATCCTCCACGAAACAAAAAGGGGTCTGAATCCTAACACAATTATACACCTGGGTCACACTATTGCCCAGGTGTATCCCATCAATTTGAGGACCCCGCTACACACTCCCCCCTGTAATTTGACGCTGGTCCCCAGCGTCAGGTGCACACCCATACCTCCCATAAAGTGGTGGCATGGAGTGAAACCCCTGAAGCAATTCCTCTAAAAAATTTTTTTTTTTTAAGTGCCAAGACCTGCTCAGGGAATGGGGAACACACAAAACAACTTATGTCATAAAACACTTTAAACATCTGCATAATCACAACCCCTCTCCCATACTATCTAAGAGCCACCCACTCTCAATGATCTTGACTGACGATTCTCCTGCAGGGGAAAGAAAAACAACATCCTAACATAATGTCGTGTCATTTGGGATGAGTGGGCCCGTCAGCCGAGAGACCCACTCGCTCCAACAAGCAAGGTGATGTGTGTGTGGAACGTTTTCAGACATTTGTTGCGCAACACTGCCACCTGGTGACAGCGTCGCGGTCATGACACTCAACGAATCTTCGTTCTTCCAGCTTTTCCCTACTCTGCCACTATTCCCAAATGTCCTTGCCTTTGGCACATGAAGAAAAGGGGAAACACGAAAACACAACAGTCCCCAAGTCTCCAACGAGAAAAAGAAAAGCCCAAACAAAAACAAAAACAGGGCACAGTCCTGCGTGTCTGGGAATGGCTCTTCCAGAAAGTTCAAGTGCACAAAAGAAATAAACAGGAGTTCTTTTCTCCTATAAGTAAAACTTTGGATCCGGCAGGTACAGGGGTTTCAGGTGTTTGTCAAATGCCTCTATCGAATACTCGACATCTTCTCCTTCTCTTCTGCAAATGACTATCTTGTCAGCATGGATATGGCGCCCCAATTTCCATTCAGCTTTGCAGTCCTCAAACCTCTTAGACACTGACGGCACACATTCCAGGTACCTGCGAGCATGGGGCACCTTCAACTTGTCCCACACAAACTCGTCATACCATCTTGTTCTCCAGACTTCCACCTCATACAGCAAATCCCGGGGTAGATACGGGTACTCCCACCCATATTCCCGAGCTACTTTATGGCAAAACAGTCTCTGCAAGCGGGCCAAAGGTGGCATAGTGGCTCTCTATCCCAGCCCTTGCGGCTGAACAGTTTGTCTATCTCGCCATCATCTCCGCAATCAGACAGCGACTCTAGGTCGGAGGTGTCATACATCTCCGCAGGCAGATATCTTCCGGTGGACACAGAATCAACCTCCCTGGGGGGCTCCACCTCCAATGGGCCCCCGACACCTCCAACCACCACCACAGTCCCAGCCCCTGGCTCACCTGACCCTTGTAGACTGGGATGTCCGGGACTTCCTTCTCGACCGGCGCCATCCAGGCCAGGCAAGCAGTGGGGTGAAGCTCGACCACGTCCATAGGATGCCTGTACTAGGCCAACTTTCCTCTTCGGGGGTGGGAGCAGAGAACTTGTGGCGACCGAGGCAGCATCCCCGGATTTTTCTCTGTTGGGCAGTCCATCGCCCTGGTCAGCGCGCACGGGAACCTCGACAGAGGCCTTGATCTCCCCTTCCGGAGTAGCGGTACCCGTGAGGTGGTTGAGGCGAAGGGCCCGGGGCCTTGCTGTGGACGACTCGACCTCAAAAAGGAATTCTCTGCACTCCTCACATCGCCCGAATGGCTTCAGGGTGACCACCAGTCCCGAGCAGCCGGGACAGATCACACCGAGGGCCTCCGTGTCTCTGCAAGTGTACAGAGCCAACCGCCCTCGGGGCCTAAGTCTTATCCCCGTGTCTGTGATGGGGCAGCAAAGGAAGTCATTCTCGTGGGGTGAGGAACCATAATCCACGGGGCACTTGAGGTCATCCCGACTATCTGCTGCTCCATCATGCACTGACCCCGCGCCGGAGTCTCCACGTGTATCCCCACACTTGGCCAGACTCCTCCCATGAGCTGTACATTTTCGCGGGCTTCTTCTTGACTCCGCCCACGAACGATGTCGCCATGGGGTGCCTCGTGGCGCAGTGCGTTAACAGTCCCCACGTGCAGTACGTCACACGGCTGGACCTCTCCCTTTTTCCGCTCCTCCGCATGGGCCTTTCCCTTGTTAGGGTCATTTCCACAACTCCGAGCAGGGACGCACTTTGGCCAGTAATATGGCCGATCTGCTCGGAACTCCTCTGGGCAGCAAAGTTCAAATGTAGACATTCTCAAGTCCATCTTTAGAACACACTCTATCCCGGACGAGCCCCCACGTGTAGCGGCCTCACTCTCTCTCCATCTTTATCGGTTACACGCCAACTCATGTCTAGGGGTTCCTGGGTTGTGAGAGTGAGATGCGCCACGGCCCATGTCCTCCCCATTGTAGTAGGGAGGTGAAGGCCACTTCCTGATGTTTCCTCGGGCCGGTGTGTTCTGTGAATGCACTGAGTCTGTAATTGCAAGCTCCCCAGCCTCCCCTTTGCTTCCAGTAACTGGAGTTCACACACCGGAGAAAGGTCCAACACTTGTTTATTTGACACTCCAATACGCAAAGCACAATAAACAGTTCTTTTGCAGCAAACTGGTTGGGACCTATAACCTTGCCAACGGTGGGCCGAGCAGATCAAGGCACTTCCTAAAGTTTCAGTTCTATGCCACTGTACTATGACCAGCGGCGCCTAAGCCAATCCGGCTGTTACAGAACAGGAAGGATGGGGTCTCTTCCAGCAACCCCTATGAACAGCAATGGAGCCCTCTTCGATGCGCTGTGGCCCCTATCAGGGGGATGTGCCCTCCCAAGAGAGTTCCCAGAGGCCCACTGTCACCGGGTTGGTGCTGCTCCGGGTCTCCAGTGGGTAACCTCCCCGGCCTCCTCACCTCAGGTACGAGTCCCTCCGCCCAGGGACCCTCGGACAGTCCACCCTAGCGGGACCCAGTCGAAGGTACTGGGCCCCAGGCCTCCTCAATAGTACCTCACCCCAGGCTGAAGGTGCCTGGGATGGACGCCAACATGACTCCGGACCAGGCCATGGGCGCCTGGACCAGACTCCTGGATCTTCAGCACCCAGGCCTAAGGTGCCTGGGTGCGGGCCGCAGCCCTCCTCCTCCGAGGACCTCGACGACTACGACAACAACCTCGTGGTCAGGGCGTCTCCCCCTTTTATCTCCTCCCTTCAACGGCCCGGCGGGTTCCCCGCCCCAGCCATACCATCTCCGGGAAGAGACCAAACAGGGAGCACTGCAGGGGATGATTCTACCTGAAGCCTGTGGGTACCTCGCCACCCACAGGCAAAGGAGAATATTACATCCTCCAATCCTCCACGAAACAAAAAGGGGTCTGAATCCTAACACAATTATACACCTGGGTCACACTATTGCCCAGGTGTATCCCATCAATTTGAGGACCCCGCTACATATATATATATATATATATATATTGTGACAGCAGGAAGGTAAAGTCACCTGGTTGCATCCAGGGGGGTAGATATATTTCGCCCAGATTCAGGCTTTACGCCGACTTATACAACTAGGTGGAGAGTTGTATAAGCCCAGCTAAGGCTAGTGGGCTCATGGATGACTCATACCTCTAGGGAGAGTGCTGGGCGTCATGCAGACAGGGAGTTGATGAGACCAGCTGAAGCTTGTCAGCTCATTTAGGCCTCTATAAGAACTCCCAGCTTCATTAGGGGTTAGCTCATGCCTGGAACCAGACCTGTGTGGACTGTCTAGGGAGAGTGAACCCCTGTGCGGTGAGACAAAGCCTGTGTGGCTATTTGCTTGGACATTTAAAACCAGGGACTTAGGGACTAGGACAGCCCTAGGCTGATCCCAGTTGTTAGTTAGGAAACCTGTATGTTTAGTCAGAGGTCAACTTGACCAGGATTTATTTTGTTTATGTTTCTTTTGCTTTGCTGTGTTTTGTCACTGTAAATAGAAAATAAACCGCACCTTTTTGATTTTGAAAACCACAACCTCCGTTTGCTGGGCCTGTTTTGTGTGGGGAGCCCATCCCGGGGGTCACACACACCCGCTGCCGAGCTAACCCCCTCACAGTTGGTGGAGAACCAGTGGCAGTTTTTTTTAAGCCAGCATGGAGGAGATACTGAAGCAGCTGGCTCTAGCAAATGCCAATCAACAGCAGACAAATGCAGGTTTGCAAAAGAGCCTTGCAGCTCATCAACAGAGCCTTGCAGCTCAACAACAGAACTTCGCAGCCCAGCAGCAAGCTCATCAACAGAGCCTTGCAGCCCAGCAGCAGACAAACGCAACTTTGCAACAGAGTCTGGAGGCTCAGCAACGAGCCCAGCAGCAATCTGAGGCCCGCTTCATAGACCTGTTGCAGAAGCAAGAGCAGAGACTACAACAACAGATGGAAGCAGTAATGCAGCAACGTCCGCAGACCAGTGAGGAAAGCCGTCCCACTAATACCGCGTCCTTTGGGGTGAGTCGTTTATTGACAAAAATGACTGGAGAGGATGATCCAGAGGTATTTTTGACCACATTTGAAAGGACTGCTGAAAGAGAAAAGTGGCCTGAGGAGCAGTGGGCTGGACTGGTGGCTCCTCTGTTAACTGGTGAATCGCAGAAAGCTTACTATGACCTAGAGCCTAATCAAGCAAAAGACTATGTGATGCTAAAAGCTGAAATATTGGCAAGGCTGGGTGTCACCCAGGCTGTCCGGGCTCAGCGTGTGCATAACTGGACTTTCCAGCTTGGAAAACCCCCCAGGTCTCAAATGTATGATCTCATTCACCTGAGCAGAAAGTGGCTACAGCCAGAGACTTTGTCCGCACCAAAGATTGTGGAACGTGTTGTAATGGATCGGTTTTTGAGAGCTCTTCCTACTGCCATCCAAAAGTGGGTAAGCCATGGAGACCCAGAGACGGCCGATGGTCTTGTGGATCGTGTGGAGAAATACTTGGCTACAGAGAACCTGACGGCCTCTTCCAGAGACACTCGGACTTTCCACCCTAAGACCAGACCATCCCCAGGGGCGGATAAGAGGATTCCAAGGGGTGAGGGTGGAGAGAGTGAGAGGGTGGGAGCTCTACCCCAAGTTTGGCGAGAACAGCCTGGGAAATCAGCGGCTCAAGAGGCGGCAAGAAGGATCGTTTGCTACCGCTGCCGGCAAGCGGGACATATTGCAGCCAATTGCCCGGTTGTGGAGGAACCCATGCAGTGTGACTTTCTGACGGGCAGACGTCAGTCGCTGTGTGCGACAGTCGCATGCACTGCCATTCGAGGAACTGAGAAACATTTATGCAAAATGTGTGTTAATGGTAGAAATGTTGTGATATTGCTGGATTCAGGTAGCCTTGTGACCCTGATAAAGGCTGAGTTAGTTAAAACAGAGGTCTCTGGGAATAGCAAGGTAGCTGTTATTTGTGTGCATGGGGACACCCGAGAGTATCCAGTGACTACAGTGTGTTTCGAGACCCCCAAAGGTACCCTCTCTCATCCAGTGGGCTTAGTATCTCAGTTACCGCATGACGCCATTGTGGGAAGGGATTTTCCGAAGTTCTGGGAACTGTGGGATGATCCTGAGCCCCTCACTGGTGCCCCTATGTACCAGGAATGTGATAGCCAAAACTCCCCTGAGAGTGGTGAGGACTCTCCGGAATTTCCCTTATCAGTATTGGCAGGGGAGACTCAAGAAACTGGAGAGGAGCCCACCTCCTCAGACGAAAACCTACCGTCTGTGGAGTTTTCTGATCTTGAGGTTCACAGGGAAAACTTTGCCACAGAACAGTTGAAAGACCCCGCCCTAATAAAGGCACGGGAAAACGTAGTGAAAATAGATGGCGAGTTAGTGAACCCAGATAATACCTGCACTTACCCATACTTCAGCGTAGAGAAGGACCTACTGTATCGGGTGGCAAAAAGGGCAGAAGAAACCGTTGAGCAGCTTGTGGTGCCCAAACCTTACAGGAAGTTGGTGTTGGAGTTGGCCCATGGGCACATTCTTGGAGGTCATCTGGGGACAGAGAAAACCCGAGAGAGGGTATTACAGAGATTCTATTGGCCGGGGGTGATGAAGGACGTAGAAAATTATTGTTCCTCCTGCCCTGTGTGTCAGAGGTCGGCCCCGATGCCACATTTCAGTAGCCCGCTGGTCCCTCTACCCATCATTGAGGTCCCGTTTGAGAGGATCGCCATGGATTTGGTAGGTCCTATAATCAAGTCCGCTAGGGGGCACCAGTACATATTAGTTATAATGGACTATGCCACCCGTTATCCAGAAGCGATCCCTCTCCGAAATACCTCGGCCAAAACCATAGCCAAAGAGCTATCTCTTGTGTTTAGCCGGGTGGGTATTTGTAAAGAACTGCTTACGGACCAAGGTACACCCTTTATGTCCCGGGTTATGAAGGAGCTGTGTAAATTATTCAAAGTGACGCAATTACGTACATCTGTGTATCACCCCCAAACCGATGGGCTGGTTGAAAGATTCAACAAAACCCTAAAACAAATGTTGAAGAAAGTGGTGGATAGAGATGGAAAGGATTGGGACTGTCTACTTCCTTATCTGATGTTTGCTATTAGGGAGGTGCCCCAATCCTCTACGGGATTCTCCCCCTTTGAGTTACTGTATGGGAGACACCCAAGAGGGCTGTTGGATATTGCCAAGGAAACTTGGGAAAGTGAGAGTTCTCCCCACAGGAGTGTGATTGAGCATGTCGCCCTGATGCAAGACCGAATTGCACAGGTAATGCCCATCGTGAAGGAACATTTGGCCCAAGCGCAGTTAGCACAGCAGAGAGTGTACAACCGTGGAGCCAAGACCCGTACCTTTTCCCCGGGGGATAGGATACTGGTACTTGTCCCTACGGTTGAAAGTAAATTCCTTGCCAAATGGCAAGGCCCCTACGAGATAATGGAAAAAGTGAGCGAAGTGAATTACAAGGTCAGACAACCAGGAAGGCGAAAGCCCGAACAGATCTATCACGTTAATCTGTTGAAAGCCTGGAGGGATAGAGAGTCCCTAGTCGCAGACACTTGGTCACCAGCTCAAACTGGTTGCATGATTCCTGAGGTTGGAATAGCAGCCACCTTGTCACAACCCCAACAACAGGAGGTTAAGGAGTTTGTGCTTCGCAACAAGGAGGTATTCTCTGAGCTGCCGGGACAAACATCTGGGGTAGAGCATGACATCATTACCCCGCCCGGTGAAAGGGTGAAGTTAAAACCCTATCGGATCCCAGAGGCCCGACGGGAGGCAATACGGGAGGAAGTACAGAAAATGCTGAACTTAGGGGTGATAGAGGAGTCCCAAAGTGATTGGTCTAGTCCCATCGTGTTGGTGCCTAAACCGGATGGGAGCTGGCGATTTTGTAACGATTTTCGTCAGTTGAACAAAATTACAAAATTTGACACCTACCCCATGCCACGTATAGATGAGTTGATCGACCGGCTGGGAACAGCCCGATACATGACGACTCTTGACCTCACAAAAGGGTATTGGCAAATCCCCCTGGCCAAGTCGGCCAAAGAGAAAACTGCATTTGTAACCCCAGACGGGGCGTTCCAATATAAAAGAATGCCGTTCGGGTTACAGAATGCGCCGGCCACATTCCAGCAGAAAATGGACCAGATGCTGAGGCCCCATCGGAAGTATGCTGCGGCTTACCTGGATGACGTAATTGTCCATAGCACAGATTGGGCCTCACATCTGCCAAAAGTGCAAGCAGTCCTGGACTCTGTTCGGGAAGCGGGGTTTACGGCTAACCCCAAGAAGTGTACCATTGGGCAGGAGGAGGCCAAATATCTTGGGTACACCATTGGGAGGGGAGTAATAAAACCCCAACTCAACAAAGTCGAGGCCATCCAGAGTTGGCCACGTCCCAACAGCAAGAAGCAGGTACGAGCCTTTCTGGGAATCGCTGGGTATTATCGGCGATTCATTCCCCACTTTGCTTCTAAGGCTGTGCCCCTAACCAACCTGACGAAGGGGAAAGGGTCGGTCATGATTAAATGGACCCCCGAGGCTGAGGCAGCATTCCAATTCTTGAAACAAGCCTTATGTAGCCAGCCAGTGTTGTACTCACCCGACTTCTCTAAAGACTTTGTCGTACAAAGTGATGCGTCAGATGTGGGGTTAGGAGCAGTATTGTCCCAGGTCTGGAACGGGGAAGAGCACCCAGTCATTTACCTCAGCAGGAAGTTGAAGTCCCATGAGGTAAATTACGCCACCGTTGAAAAGGAGTGTTTAGCGGTGAAGTGGGCTCTAGATTCCCTTCGGTACTACCTGCTAGGTAGGCACTTTGACATGGTTACGGATCACGCTCCGTTAAAGTGGATGGCTCAAAACAAGGAAACAAATAGAAGAGTGAATAGGTGGTTCCTGGCCCTCCAGGAATTCAACTTCACAGTAAAGCATCGCCCTGGCGTTCAAATGGGGAATGTGGATGCTTTGTCTCGAGTACATGAATGCCTGATTGCTGGTGTTCCAACCCCGAGGTTAAAACAAGAGGGGGGGGTATGTGACAGCAGGAAGGTAAAGTCACCTGGTTGCATCCAGGGGGGTAGATATATTTCGCCCAGATTCAGGCTTTACGCCGACTTATACAACTAGGTGGAGAGTTGTATAAGCCCAGCTAAGGCTAGTGGGCTCATGGATGACTCATACCTCTAGGGAGAGTGCTGGGCGTCGTGCAGACAGGGAGTTGATGAGACCAGCTGAAGCTTGTCAGCTCATTTAGGCCTCTATAAGAACTCCCAGCTTCATTAGGGGTTAGCTCATGCCTGGAACCAGACCTGTGTGGACTGTCTAGGGAGAGTGAACCCCTGTGCGGTGAGACAAAGCCTGTGTGGCTATTTGCTTGGACATTTAAAACCAGGGACTTAGGGACTAGGACAGCCCTAGGCTGATCCCAGTTGTTAGTTAGGAAACCTGTATGTTTAGTCAGAGGTCAACTTGACCAGGATTTATTTTGTTTATGTTTCTTTTGCTTTGCTGTGTTTTGTCACTGTAAATAGAAAATAAACCGCACCTTTTTGATTTTGAAAACCACAACCTCCGTTTGCTGGGCCTGTTTTGTGTGGGGAGCCCATCCCGGGGGTCACACACACCCGCTGCCGAGCTAACCCCCTCACAATATATATATATATATATATAGCGGCCTCACCCCTCTCACCCCTTCTCATTCTCGTCTGGTTTCTTTTGTCTAGGGGGCTAGTACTGGGGGAAGGGATGCGATACACCACGGCCCATGTCCTCCAGAGAGACTGGAGGTGAAAGCCAGAACTATCGGGTTTTGTGTGTATGTCTCAGAGTCAAATCCTTTCTCCGAAATGACTCCCTTTGCTCCCAGTAACCAGAGTTCCACACACTGAAAACGTCTAACTCGTATTTATTCTCTTCCAGCAATAAATAGTCATACAGCACAGACAGGTTGAGACCCATAGAACACTTCAATGTTGTGGGGAGTAGGTCAAGGCACAATTCTTTAAGTAGAGCTAACCACTGTGGTGTCACCAATGGTTATGATGTATAGTCACTGCCACCGACTATATAGAACAAGAGCATGAATTACCTTCGCTATCACAGCCCCTGTCAGAGGGAAGACATCCGTCCAAGAGAGTTACCGGAGGCCTCTCCGTCACCGGCAAATGCTGCGTCGGACTTTCCGGAGAAGTTCTGCTCACCAGCCTCCTCGTCTCAGACACGGGCACCCAAGGCATTAGGGCCCCCTCAGATTCCTCCACCCTCGCGGAACCCAGTTGAAGGTACTGAGTCCCAGGCTTCCGCATTAGTACCTCACCCCAGGCTAAAAGGTGCCTGGGATGGACTCCATCTCCCGCTCCGGCCAGGTCAAGGGCACCTGGGCCCGGAACTCCGGAATGCCAGCACCCAGGCTGAAGGTGCCTTGGCGCGGCCGCGTCCTCCGACTCTGAGCCCCAAGGTCAGGGCATCCGCCCCTTTTATCTCCTCTCCCTTAGCGTCACAGCAGGTTCCCCGCCCCGCCATACCAGCGCCAGGAAAGGACAAAAAGGGATGCAGTCTTGCGGTGAGTGTTCAGCTCCGGCCCAGGGCGACAGCGCCACCTGCAGGCCGCAGGGAACTTCACACCACCAGAGTCCTCCAAGAACCATAAAAGGGTCTCAGATTCCCTAACAATCAGTGCATCTGGGTTAACCTACCACCCAGATGCCTCCCCTAAATTCAAATACCCGCTACATATAAAACGTGGATGGTGTCAGTAGGGTAGAGATTGTTGTCAGTTGGGCAGTGGGCAGTGTCAGTAGTTTAATTTTTTTACAATATTTTGTATTTACAACTCTTTTAGGAGTCCCACTGGGGGCTTTGGTGAAATATTGAGGGTATAAACAGACCCCTGATGTCTCACTTTTGCAACAGAGACCACTTCCCCATTGTAGGACATCTATGGACCTCCTTAGGTTGAAGTGGCTATACCAGGATGATGCCTGCAGCTACAGGCAGCATCCTGGTATCTTTTCTTTTCAGTGATTCCCACTCATACAAAAGCCATCCTAGGGGCTGATTAGCCGCTGTATTGCTTTTACAGGCGGCGGGAGAGGACATCAACCCCATCGGCCCCAATCCAGGATCTCCCTATGGGATCGGAGAGCCCAGGATCCCATTTGGTGTCTTCGCCGGGTTATCACAGAGCCGGCGGTGGACCAGATGGTCCCCGGCCATCTCTATGCTTCTGGGGGGCCGGAAGTGACCTGATGTCACATCCAGCTTTTACAGAAGTAAACACTTTTTTTTACCTCATGCTTTCCAGGGTAGAGGGGAGATTTGGGGTCTTATACCCCAGATCTCTCCATAAAGAAGACCTGTCATGCCTTATTTCTATCACAAGGGATGTGCGGTCATGATGCTGTAACCTCAATGGTTTCTCATGTTGGATGTTTTTATACCAATAAAGCAATTTTCCTTATCCTTGGAGTGCGGTCAATCATTTTGTCTCCTGCATCAGTTACCCAGATCACCGACTGGACTTGCACCTGATCGATAAAAAAGGTATTACATCACCTGGATCAGTGTAATCCCCTGTTTGTTATTTAATGATACCCTAGAAGGAGCCCCACTGCAAGTTCGTTTTTTTATTTCCCCAGATTTCAACTTTAAATCTGTAATCCAGGCAGGTAAAAAAGTTACCGGTTAAAGCGGAGTTCCGCTGAAATTTTTAAAAGTCTACAAATACTGCAGCTGCTGACTTTTAATATATGGACACTTACCAGTCCAGGGCACCTGCGATGTCCTCACCCAATGCAGATCTGTCCCTCGGGTGGAGGTAAGGGAATCAGGAAGTAAAACCTTGCGGCTTCACTTCCTGGTTCCCTACTGCGCATGCGCGAGTCGCGCTGCGCGTCCTCACTGGTCCCTGCTGTCTTCTGTGACCCATGTGTCGGAATACTGTGGCTATCAATGCCCAGAAATGGGAGCAAATACCTGGATTACACAGGTATCTGCTCCCCCCTCCTCCCTGAAAGGTGTCAAATGTGACACCGGAGGGGGGGGGGGAGATCCGAAAAGCGGAAGTTCCGTTTTTGGGTGGAACTCCACTTTAATGCAGCTCAGTATTTATTTATATATCTTTGCATTTTTTTTATTTATTTTTTTAAAGACAAATAGTGTAAGTATTTGAATTTGACTCTGTACCATCATGGAGACTGGGAGAGAGAAGCAGCACATGGAGAGAAAATCAGTTGTGCTGCATGGCAAAAGCATGCTAATAGAAGGAGAAAGCATAGTGATAGAGAGATAAACTCATTGATAGAGACAAACTCCTTAGTGTAGTTCTCCTTCCATTGAGCAGTAGTCGCAGGCTAAAGCATGGGCTGGTACACACTGAGTTTTTTTTTCTCACTCAGCCCAGTGGGCTGAACATAAAAAAACAAACAAACACACACACACACACACACAAGAGCTCAGGAGGAGTCGGTGTACTAACAATCTGATGTTGGTACAGTGACCCCCCCCAGAACACACTGGTCAGCACTCTCAGCCAATGGCTGAGAGCACTGATTGGATGTCGAAAGGAAGGCCTTTTTCGGTCATCCCCCATTCGGCCGGCATCTGTTGGACTGGCTGAATGACAGCTGGTTTCTATTGAACCAGCCAAAGCCACCCAAGTGTACAAGGCTTAAGGGAGGGACAAGACCAGTCCTTCACATGGGTGATTAAAAATCCTGCAGATGGCTGTAATGCACAGGTGTGTGCAAAGAGCTGCGGTTATCCATGACTGCTGGCACAGCCACTAATGTGGTGAGTGGCAGAGCAGTGTAAATTCCAGTACTGGATAGACAGAAATAAACTCCTTTGGCCAGGAAAACAGATCCCATATATGTATTTCTCATCTGTGTATTTAGCTATTTGCCAGTAGTTTAGCTTTTATTCTGACATGCCTGCATTATAGCCTGAGGAATAAGTCCTATTACTGTGAAAAATATTTCAACACCAAAGCAGGGTGTGCCCCAGATAAGCCATGCAGGATCAGATAGAATTGCACGCTTATAACTTTGCTGTACCAGGGATATATTGCAAATGCTTTGTACTTTGAAAAGATATAGATATATTAGAAGCAGTTAACATACCCATGTAGATATACAAATGCACAATATATTATGAACAATCAGTAGAAAAGAAGAATACACAAACACAAACAAACACACACACACACACTAGTATTCCTGCTGCACACATTAATATCTACAAGAACAGAGAAAGTAGCCCCCTATATAACAATCTGTTTGGCAGAAAAGTGTGTAAAGCTTTTTTTTCCACTGGTAACCAAGCAATCTGGAATTTGAAATATTTTATATATGCTTGAATTATAAATCGTATCCTACCTCCAGACAAGGGAATGCACGGCAATTCAATGTGAAGTCTTCTGAACAAACACAGTGGCAGTTATAGCAAGTGCACAGTATTAATATATGGAGGGTGGGGTCCATCCAACCAATCCTGTTTTTCAGATTACGTGTTTAAGGAAAGCAGAAAGATATTTGACTTTTAAAAGTTTCAAAGTAAAACCCAGTCATGGCATAGTAGAGATAAAACCAGTCATGGTATAGTAGAGATAAAACCAGTTAAGGAATAGTAGAGGTAAAACCAGTCATGGTATAGTAGAGATAAAAACTGTTATGGTAAAGTAGAAATAAAACCAGTCATGGTAAAGTAGAAATAAAACCAGTCATGGTATAGTAGAGATAAAACCAGTCATGGTATAGTAGAAATAAAACCAGTCATGGTATAGTAGAAATAAAACCAGTTATGGTATAGTAGAGATAAAACCAGTTATGGTATAGTAGAGATAAAACCAGTCATGGTATAGTAGAAATAAAACCAGTTATGGTATAGTAGAGATAAAACCAGTCATGGTATAGTAGAAATAAAACCAGTTATGGTATAGTAGAGATAAAACCAGTCATGGTATAGTAGAGATAAAACCAGTTATGGTATAGTAGAGATAAAACCAGTCATGGTATAGTAGAAATAAAACCAGTCATGGTATAGTAGAAATAAAACCAGTTATGGTATAGTAGAGATAAAACCAGTCATGGTATAGTAGAGATAAAACCAGTTATGGTATAGTACAGATAAAACCAGTCATGGTATAGTAGAAATAAAACCAGTCATAGTATAGTAGAAATAAAACCAGTTATGTTATAGTAGAAATAAAACCAGTCATAGTATAGTAGAAATAAAACCAGTTATGGTATAGTAGAAATAAAACCAGTCATGGTATAGTAGAAATAAAACCAGTCATGGTATAGAAGAAATAAAACCAGTCATGGTATAGTAGAAATAAAACCAGTCATGGTATAGTAGAAATAAAACCAGTTATGGTATAGTAGAGATAAAACCAGTTATGGTATAGTAGAGATAAAACCAGTCATGGTATAGTAGAAATAAAACCAGTCATGGTATAGTAGAAATAAAACCAGTTATGGTATAGTAGAGATAAAACCAGTCATGGTATAGTAGAGATAAAACCAGTTATGGTATAGTACAGATAAAACCAGTCATGGTATAGTAGAAATAAAACCAGTCATAGTATAGTAGAAATAAAACCAGTTATGTTATAGTAGAAATAAAACCAGTCATAGTATAGTAGAAATAAAACCAGTCATGATATAGTAGAAATAAAACCAGTCATGGTATAGTAGAGATAAAACCAGTCATGGTATAGAAGAAATAAAACCAGTCATGGTATAGTAGAAATAAAACCAGTCATGGTATAGTAGAAATAAAACCAGTTATGGTATAGTAGAGATAAAACCAGTTATGGTATAGTAGAGATAAAACCAGTCATGGTATAGTAGAAATAAAACCAGTCATGGTATAGTAGAAATAAAACCAGTCATGGTATAGTAGAAATAAAACCAGTTATGGTATAGTAGAAATAAAACCAATCATGGTATAGTAGAAATAAAACCAGTTATGGTATAGTAGAGATAAAACCAGTCATGATATAGTAGAAATAAAACCAGTTATGGTATAGTAGAGATAAAACCAGTCATGGTATAGTAGAGATAAAACCAGTTATGGTATAGTAGAGATAAAACCAGTCATGGTATAGTAGAGATAAAACCAGTCATGGTATAGTAGAGATAAAACCAGTCATGGTATAGTAGAAATAAAACCAGTTATGGTATAGTAGGGATAAAACCAGTTATGGTATAGTAGAGATAAAACCAGTCATGGTATAGTAGAAATAAAACCAGTCATGGTAGAGTAGAGATAAAACCAGTCATGGTATAGTAGAAATAAAACCAGTCATGGTATAGTAGAAATAAAACCAGTTATGGTATAGTAGAAATAAAACCAGTTATGGTATAGTAGAAATAAAACCAGTTATGGTATAGTAGAGATAAAACCAGTCATGGTATAGTAGAGATAAAACCAGTCATGGTATAGTAGAGATAAAACCAGTCATGGTATAGTAGAAATAAAACCAGTCATGGTATAGTAGAAATAAAACCAGTTATGGTATAGTAGAAATAAAACCAATCATGGTATAGTAGAAATAAAACCAGTTATGGTATAGTAGAGATAAAACCAGTCATGATATAGTAGAAATAAAACCAGTTATGGTATAGTAGAGATAAAACCAGTCATGGTATAGTAGAGATAAAACCAGTTATGGTATAGTAGAGATAAAACCAGTCATGGTATAGTAGAGATAAAACCAGTCATGGTATAGTAGAGATAAAACCAGTCATGGTATAGTAGAGATAAAACCAGTCATGGTATAGTAGAAATAAAACCAGTTATGGTATAGTAGGGATAAAACCAGTTATGGTATAGTAGAGATAAAACCAGTCATGGTATAGTAGAAATAAAACCAGTCATGGTATAGTAGAGATAAAACCAGTCATGGTATAGTAGAAATAAAACCAGTCATGGTATAGTAGAAATAAAACCAGTTATGGTATAGTAGAAATAAAACCAGTTATGGTATAGTAGAAATAAAACCAGTTATGGTATAGTAGAGATAAAACCAGTCATGGTATAGTAGAGATAAAACCAGTCATGGTATAGTAGAGATAAAACCAGTCATGGTATAGTAGAAATAAAACCAGTCATGGTATAGTAGAGATAAAACCAGTCATGGTATAGAAGAAATAAAACCAGTCATGGTATAGTAGAAATAAAACCAGTCATGGTATAGTAGAAATAAAACCAGTCATGGTATAGTAGAAATAAAACCAGTTATGGTATAGTAGAGATAAAACCAGTTATGGTATAGTAGAGATAAAACCAGTCATGGTATAGTAGAAATAAAACCAGTCATGGTATAGTAGAAATAAAACCAGTTATGGTATAGTAGAAATAAAACCAGTCATGGTATAGTAGAAATAAAACCAGTTATGGTATAGTAGAGATAAAACCAGTCATGGTATAGTAGAAATAAAACCAGTCATGATATAGTAGAAATAAAACCAGTTATGGTATAGTAGAGATAAAACCAGTTATGGTATAGTAGAGATAAAACCAGTCATGGTATAGTAGAGATAAAACCAGTCATGGTATAGTAGAAATAAAACCAGTCATGGTATAGTAGAAATAAAACCAGTCATGGTATAGTAGAGATAAAACCAGTCATGGTATAGTAGAGATAAAACCAGTCATGGTATAGTAGAGATAAAACCAGTCATGGTATAGTAGAGATAAAACCAGTCATGGTATAGTAGAAATAAAACCAGTCATGGTATAGTAGAAATAAAACCAGTTATGGTATAGTAGAGATAAAACCAGTCATGGTATAGTAGAAATAAAACCAGTCATGGTATAGTAGAAATAAAACCAGTTATGGTATAGTACAGGGGTGTCCAAACTTTTTTCAAAGAGGGCCAGATTTGATGAAGTGAACATGCTCGAGGGCCGACCATTTTGCCTGACATTCTTTGAACCATTAAAAGTGTGTTCTTCCGAGCACTAATACACTACCCAACAAGAATTATCTTGCCTTTGTGGCTGTGTGTGGTAAAGAGGTGAGCTCTGTGTGTTTCACTTTAAAGAGGGAAGTTTCAGGAAAAAATGTAGTTTTTTTTTTTTAAGTAAAGGTCTGTGAAGCAGATCCCCAGACCATCCCCAGTCCATCACAGACTGGGGATCTGTGAGGGGCTGGGGATCTGTGAGGGGCTGGGGATCTGTGAGGGATCTGTGATGGGCTGGGGATCTGTGATGGGCTGGGGATCTGTGATGGGCTTGGGGATCTGTGATGGGCTTGGGGATCTGTGATGGGCTTGGGGATCTGTGATGGGCTTGGGGATCTGTGATGGGCTTGGGGATCTGTGATGGGCTTGGGGATCTGTGATGGGCTTGGGGATCTGTGATGGGCTTGGGGATCTGTGAGGGGCTGGGGATCTGTGAGGGGCTGGGGATCTGTGAGGGGCTGGGGATCTGTGAGGGGCTGGGGATCTGTGAGGGATCTGTGATGGGCTGGGGATCTGTGATGGGCTGGGGATCTGTGATGGGCTTGGGGATCTGTGATGGGCTTGGGGATCTGTGATGGGCTTGGGGATCTGTGATGGGCTTGGGGATCTGTGATGGGCTTGGGGATCTGTGAGGGGCTGGGGATCTGTGAGGGACTGGGGATCTGTGAGGGACTGGGGATCTGTGAGGGACTGGGGATCTGTGATGGGCTGGGGATCTGTGATGGGCTGGGGATCTGTGATGGGCTGGGGATCTGTGATGGGCTGGGGATCTGTGAGGGATTGGGGTATGCCCCAGTCCATCACTGATCCCCCCCATCGCAGAGCCCACTTCATAGACCCCACTCCATCTCAGACCCCCCCCCCCATTACAGACTCCCTCCATATTAGAGTCAGACTGTCACTTTTATCAATGCAGCATTCCCCCTCCCCACACTGCCCTACCTTAATCACACAAACCAGGAAGCACACATGGCATAGCAGGTCCAGACAAAGGGCGGGACTTTTCAAGTTAAAGGCGGGTGATTGGTTGCTGGGACCGCCCCACTGTCTAGCAACCAATCACCTGCTTTGTAACTTGAAAGATCCCGCCCTTTGTCCGGACCTGCAGCACTTCCAGGCTTGTGTGGGGAGGGGGAGGAAGGGGGAGTGATGCGAGAGTTGGCAGAGGGGAGAGAACACTGACAATTTAGAAAAGCTGCGGGCCACTACTAAGTCCGGATTCGGCCCGAGATCCACTATTTAGTGATGCCACATATATATCTTTTGTGGTCCCGGTGCTGGGACATCGTTGGGGGCCAAAAAAGATATATATGCCCAGATAACCAAGCGGGCCGTTCAAAACCGGCCCGCGGGCCGCAATTGCCCCGCGGGCCGGACTTTGGACATGCCTGGTATAGTAGAAATAAGACCAGTTATGGTATAGTAGAAATAAAACCAGTTATGGTATAGTAGAGATAAAACCAGTCATGGTATAGTAGAAATAAAACCAGTCATGGTATAGTAGAAATAAAACCAGTCATGGTATAGTAGAAATAAAACCAGTCATGGTATAGTAGAAATAAAACCAGTTATGGTATAGTAGAAATAAAACCAGTCATGGTATAGTAGAAATAAAACCAGTCATGGTATAGTAGAGATAAAACCAGTCATGGTATAGTAGAGATAAAACCAGTCATGGTATAGTAGAGATAAAACCAGTCATGGTATAGTAGAAATAAAACCAGTCATGGTATAGTAGAAATAAAACCAGTCATGGTATAGTAGAAATAAAACCAGTTAAGGAATAGTAGAGTTAAAACCAGTTATGGTATAGTAGAGATAAAACCAGTTATAATATAGTAGAAATAAAACCAGTCATGGAATAGTAGAAATAAAACCAGTTAAGGAATAGTAGAGATAAAACCATTTATGGTATAGTAGAGATAAAACCAGTTATGGTATAGTAGAGATAAAACCAGACATGGTATAGTAGAAATAAAACCAGTCATGGTATAGTAGAAATAAAACCAGTCATGGTATAGTAGAAATAAAACCAGTTATGGTATAGTATAGATAAAACCAGTCATGGTATAGTAGAAATAAAACCAGTCATGGTATAGTAGAAATAAAACCAGTTATGGTATAGTAGAGATAAAACCAGTTATGGTATAGTAGAAATAAAACCAGTTATGGTATAGTAGAGATAAAACCAGTCATGGTATAGTAGAGATAAAACCAGTTATGGTATAATAGAGATAAAACCAGTCATGGTATAGTAGAGATAAAACCAGTCATGGTATAGTAGAGATAAAACCAGTCATGGTATAGTAGAGATAAAACCAGTCATGGTATAGTAGAGATAAAACCAGTCATGGTATAGTAGAAATAAAACCAGTCATGGTATAGTAGAAATAAAACCAGTCATGGTATAGTAGAAATAAAACCAGTTAAGGAATAGTAGAGTTAAAACCAGTTATGGTATAGTAGAGATAAAACCAGTTATAATATAGTAGAAATAAAACCAGTCATGGAATAGTAGAAATAAAACCAGTTAAGGAATAGTAGAGATAAAACCATTTATGGTATAGAAGAGATAAAACCAGTCATGGTATAGAAGAGATAAAACCAGTCATGGTATAGAAGAGATAAAACCAGTCATGGTATAGAAGAGATAAAACCAGTCATGGTATAGTAGAGATAAAACCAGTCATGGTATAGTAGAGATAAAACCAGTCATGGTATAGAAGAAATAAAACCAGTCATGGTATAGTAGAAATAAAACCAGTCATGGTATAGTAGAGATAAAACCAGTCATGGTATAGAAGAAATAAAAACAGTCATGGTATAGTAGAAATAAAACCAGTCATGGTATAGTAGAGATAAAACCAGTTATGGTATAGTAGAGATAAAACCAGTCATGGTATAGTAGAAATAAAACCAGTCATGGTATAGTAGAGATAAAACCAGTCATGGTATAGTAGAAATAAAACCAGTCATGGTATAGTAGAGATAAAACCAGTCATGGTATAGCAGAGATAAAACCAGTCATGGTATAGTAGAAATAAAACCAGTCATGGTATAGTAGAAATAAAACCAGTCATGGTATAGTAGAAATAAAACCAGTTATGGTATAGTAGAGATAAAACCAGTTATGGTATAGTAGAGATAAAACCAGTCAAGGTATAGTAGAAATAAAACCAGTCATGGTATAGTAGAAATAAAACCAGTCATGGTATAGTAGAAATAAAACCAGTTATGGTATAGTAGAGATAAAACCAGTCATGGTATAGTAGAAATAAAACCAGTCATGGTATAGTAGAAATAAAACCAGTTATGGTATAGTAGAGATAAAACCAGTTATGGTATAGTAGAAATAAAACCAGTTATGGTATAGTAGAGATAAAACCAGTCATGGTATAGTAGAGATAAAACCAGTTATGGTATAGTAGAGATAAAACCAGTCATGGTATAGTAGAGATAAAACCAGTCATGGTATAGTAGAGATAAAACCAGTCATGGTATAGTAGAGATAAAACCAGTCATGGTATAGTAGAGATAAAACCAGTCATGGTATAGTAGAAATAAAACCAGTTATGGTATAGTAGAAATAAAACCAGTTATGGTATAGTAGAGATAAAACCAGTCATGGTATAGTAGAAATAAAACCAGTCATGGTATAGTAGAGATAAAACCAGTCATGGTATAGTAGAGATAAAACCAGTCATGGTATAGTAGAGATAAAACCAGTCATGGTATAGTAGAAATAAAACCAGTCATGGTATAGTAGAGATAAAACCAGTCATGGTATAGTAGAAATAAAACCAGTCATGGTATAGTAGAAATAAAACCAGTCATGGTATAGAAGAAATAAAACCAGTCATGGTATAGTAGAGATAAAACCAGTCATGGTATAGCAGAGATAAAACCAGTCATGGTATAGAAGAAATAAAACCAGTCAAGGTATAGTAGAAATAAAACCAGTCATGGTATAGTAGAGATAAAACCAGTCATGGTATAGTAGAAATAAAACCAGTCATGGTATAGAAGAAATAAAACCAGTCATGGTATAGTAGAAATAAAACCAGTCATGGTATAGTAGAGATAAAACCAGTCATGGTATAGTAGAGATAAAACCAGTCATGGTATAGTAGAAATAAAACCAGTCATGGTATAGTAGAAATAAAACCAGTCATGGTATAGTAGAAATAAAACCAGTCATGGTATAGTAGAAATAAAACCAGTCATGGTATAGTAGAAATAAAACCAGTCATGGTATAGTAGAGATAAAACCAGTCATGGTATAGTAGAGATAAAACCAGTCATGGTATAGTAGAAATAAAACCAGTCATGGTATAGTAGAAATAAAACCAGTCATGGTATAGTAGAGATAAAACCAGTCATGGTATAGTAGAAATAAAACCAGTCATGGTATAGTAGAGATAAAACCAGTCATGGTATAGTAGAAATAAAACCAGTCATGGTATAGTAGAAATAAAACCAGTTATGGTATAGTAGAGATAAAACCAGTCATGGTATAGAAGAAATAAAACCAGTCATGGTATAGTAGAGTTAAAACCAGTTATGGTATAGTAGAGATAAAACCAGTTATAATATAGTAGAAATAAAACCAGTCATGGAATAGTAGAAATAAAACCAGTTAAGGAATAGTAGAGATAAAACCATTTATGGTATAGTAGAGATAAAACCAGTCATGGTATAGTAGAGATAAAACCAGACATGGTATAGTTGAAATAAAACCAGTCATGGTATAGTAGAAATAAAACCAGTCATGGTATAGTAGAAATAAAACCAGTTATGGTATAGTAGAGATAAAACCAGTTATGGTATAGTAGAGATAAAACCAGTCAAGGTATAGTAGAAATAAAACCAGTCATGGTATAGTAGAAATAAAACCAGTCATGGTATAGTAGAAATAAAACCAGTTATGGTATAGTAGAGATAAAACCAGTCATGGTATAGTAGAAATAAAACCAGTCATGGTATAGTAGAAATAAAACCAGTTATGGTATAGTAGAGATAAAACCAGTTATGGTATAGTAGAAATAAAACCAGTTATGGTATAGTAGAGATAAAACCAGTCATGGTATAGTAGAGATAAAACCAGTTATGGTATAATAGAGATAAAACCAGTCATGGTATAGTAGAGATAAAACCAGTCATGGTATAGTAGAGATAAAACCAGTCATGGTATAGTAGAGATAAAACCAGTCATGGTATAGTAGACATAAAACCAGTCATGGTATAGTAGAAATAAAACCAGTCATGGTATAGTAGAAATAAAACCAGTCATGGTATAGTAGAAATAAAACCAGTTAAGGAATAGTAGAGTTAAAACCAGTTATGGTATAGTAGAGATAAAACCAGTTATAATATAGTAGAAATAAAACCAGTCATGGAATAGTAGAAATAAAACCAGTCATGGTATAGAAGAGATAAAACCAGTCATGGTATAGAAGAGATAAAACCAGTCATGGTATAGAAGAGATAAAACCAGTCATGGTATAGTAGAGATAAAACCAGTCATGGTATAGTAGAGATAAAACCAGTCATGGTATAGTAGAGATAAAACCAGTCATGGTATAGAAGAAATAAAACCAGTCATGGTATAGTAGAAATAAAACCAGTCATGGTATAGTAGAGATAAAACCAGTCATGGTATAGAAGAAATAAAAACAGTCATGGTATAGTAGAAATAAAACCAGTCATGGTATAGTAGAAATAAAACCAGTCATGGTATAGTAGAGATAAAACCAGTCATGGTATAGTAGAAATAAAACCAGTCATGGTATAGTAGAGATAAAACCAGTCATGGTATAGCAGAGATAAAACCAGTCATGGTATAGAAGAAATAAAACCAGTCATGGTATAGTAGAAATAAAACCAGTCATGGTATAGTAGAAATAAAACCAGTTATGGTATAGTAGAGATAAAACCAGTTATGGTATAGTAGAGATAAAACCAGTCAAGGTATAGTAGAAATAAAACCAGTCATGGTATAGTAGAAATAAAACCAGTCATGGTATAGTAGAAATAAAACCAGTTATGGTATAGTAGAGATAAAACCAGTCATGGTATAGTAGAAATAAAACCAGTCATGGTATAGTAGAAATAAAACCAGTTATGGTATAGTAGAGATAAAACCAGTTATGGTATAGTAGAAATAAAACCAGTTATGGTATAGTAGAGATAAAACCAGTCATGGAATAGTAGAGATAAAACCAGTTATGGTATAGTAGAGATAAAACCAGTCATGGTATAGTAGAGATAAAACCAGTCATGGTATAGTAGAGATAAAACCAGTCATGGTATAGTAGAGATAAAACCAGTCATGGTATAGTAGAGATAAAACCAGTCATGGTATAGTAGAAATAAAACCAGTTATGGTATAGTAGAAATAAAACCAGTTATGGTATAGTAGAGATAAAACCAGTCATGGTATAGTAGAAATAAAACCAGTCATGGTATAGTAGAGATAAAACCAGTCATGGTATAGTAGAAATAAAACCAGTTAAGGAATAGTAGAAATAAAACCAGTCATGGTATAGTAGAGATAAAACCAGTCATGGTATAGTAGAGATAAAACCAGTCATGGTATAGTAGAAATAAAACCAGTCATGGTATAGAAGAGATAAAACCAGTCATGGTATAGTAGAAATAAAACCAGTCATGGTATAGTAGAAATAAAACCAGTCATGGTATAGTAGAAATAAAACCAGTCATGGTATAGTAGAGATAAAACCAGTCATGGTATAGTAGAGATAAAACCAGTCATGGTATAGTAGAAATAAAACCAGTCATGGTATAGTAGAAATAAAACCAGTTAAGGAATAGTAGAGTTAAAACCAGTTATGGTATAGTAGAGATAAAACCAGTCATGGTATAGTAGAGATAAAACCAGTCATGGTATAGTAGAAATAAAACCAGTCATGGTATAGTAGAGATAAAACCAGTCATGGTATAGTAGAGCTAAAACCAGTCATGGTATAGTAGAGATAAAACCAGTCATGGTATAGTAGAAATAAAACCAGTTAAGGAATAGTAGAGATAAAACCATTTATGGTATAGAAGAGATAAAACCAGTCATGGTATAGTAGAAATAAAACCAGTCATGGTATAGTAGAGATAAAACCAGTCATGGTATAGAAGAAATAAAACCAGTCATGGTATAGTAGAGATAAAACCAGTCATGGTATAGTAGAGATAAAACCAGTCATGGTATAGTAGAGATAAAACCAGTCATGGTATAGTAGAGATAAAACCAGTCATGGTATAGTAGAGATAAAACCAGTCATGGTATAGAAGAAATAAAACCAGTCATGGTATAGTAGAGATAAAACCAGTCATGGTATAGTAGAGATAAAACCAGTCATGGTATAGTAGAGATAAAACCAGTCGTGGTATAGTAGAAATAAAACCAGTCATGGTATAGTAGAGATAAAACCAGTCATGGTATAGTAGAAATAAAACCAGTTATGGTATAGTAGAAATAAAACCAGTTATGGTATAGTAGAGATAAAACCAGTCATGGTATAGTAGAGATAAAACCAGTTATGGTATAGTAGAGATAAAACCAGTCATGGTATAGTAGAGATAAAACCAGTCATGGTATAGTAGAGATAAAACCAGTCATGGTATAGTAGAGATAAAACCAGTCATGGTATAGTAGAAATAAAACCAGTTATGGTATAGTAGAGATAAAACCAGTCATGGTATAGAAGAAATAAAACCAGTCATGGTATAGTAGAGATAAAACCAGTCATGGTATATTAGAGATAAAACCAGTCATGGTATAGTAGAGATAAAACCAGTCATGGTATAGTAGAGATAAAACCAGTCATGGTATAGTAGAGATAAAACCAGTCATGGTATAGAAGAAATAAACCAGTCATGGTATAGTAGAGATAAAACCAGTCATGGTATAGTAGAAATAAAACCAGTTATGGTATAGTAGAGATAAAACCAGTTATGGTATAGTAGAAATAAAACCAGTTATGGTATAGTAGAGATAAAACCAGTCATGGTATAGTAGAGATAAAACCAGTTATGGTATAGTAGAGATAAAACCAGTCATGGTATAGTAGAAATAAAACCAGTCATGGTATAGTAGAAATAAAACCAGTTATGGTATAGTAGAGATAAAACCAGTTATGGTATAGTAGAAATAAAACCAGTTATGGTATAGTAGAGATAAAACCAGTCATGGTATAGTAGAGATAAAACCAGTTATGGTATAGTAGAGATAAAACCAGTCATGGTATAGTAGAGATAAAACCAGTCATGGTATAGTAGAGATAAAACCAGTCATGGTATAGTAGAAATAAAACCAGTCATGGTATAGTAGAGATAAAACCAGTCATGGTATAGTAGAAATAAAACCAGTTATGGTATAGTAGAAATAAAACCAGTTATGGTATAGTAGAGATAAAACCAGTCATGGTATAGTAGAAATAAAACCAGTCATGGTATAGTAGAGATAAAACCAGTCATGGTATAGTAGAAATAAAACCAGTCATGGTATAGTAGAAATAAAACCAGTCATGGTATAGTAGAGATAAAACCAGTCATGGTATAGTAGAGATAAAACCAGTCATGGTATAGTAGAGATAAAACCAGTCATGGTATAGTAGAAATAAAACCAGTCATGGTATAGTAGAGATAAAACCAGTCATGGTATAGTAGAAATAAAACCAGTCATGGTATAGTAGAGATAAAACCAGTCATGGTATAGTAGAAATAAAACCAGTCATGGTATAGTAGAGATAAAACCAGTCATGGTATAGTAGAAATAAAACCAGTCATGGTATAGTAGAAATAAAACCAGTCATGGTATAGAAGAAATAAAACCAGTCATGGTACAGTAGAAATAAAACCAGTCATGGTATAGTAGAGATAAAACCAGTCATGGTATAGTAGAGATAAAACCAGTCATGGTATAGTAGAAATAAAACCAGTCATGGTATAGTAGAAATAAAACCAGTCATGGTATAGAAGAAATAAAACCAGTCATGGTATAGTAGAAATAAAACCAGTCATGGTATAGTAGAGATAAAACCAGTCATGGTATAGTAGAGATAAAACCAGTCATGGTATAGTAGAAATAAAACCAGTCATGGTATAGTAGAAATAAAACCAGTCATGGTATAGTAGAAATAAAACCAGTCATGGTATAGTAGAAATAAAACCAGTCATGGTATAGTAGAGATAAAACCAGTCATGGTATAGTAGAGATAAAACCAGTCATGGTATAGTAGAAATAAAACCAGTCATGGTATAGTAGAAATAAAACCAGTCATGGTATAGTAGAGATAAAACCAGTCATGGTATAGTAGAGATAAAACCAGTCATGGTATAGTAGAAATAAAACCAGTCATGGTATAGTAGAAATAAAACCAGTCATGGTATAGTAGAAATAAAACCAGTCATGGTATAGTAGAAATAAAACCAGTCATGGTATAGTAGAAATAAAACCAGTCATGGTATAGAAGAAATAAAACCAGTCATGGTATAGTAGAAATAAAACCAGTCATGGTATAGTAGAGATAAAACCAGTCATGGTATAGTAGAGATAAAACCAGTCATGGTATAGTAGAAATAAAACCAGTCATGGTATATTAGAAATAAAACCAGTCATGGTATAGTAGAAATAAAACCAGTCATGGTATAGTAGAAATAAAACCAGTCATGGTATAGTAGAGATAAAACCAGTCATGGTATAGTAGAGATAAAACCAGTCATGGTATAGTAGAAATAAAACCAGTCATGGTATAGTAGAAATAAAACCAGTTAAGGAATAGTAGAGTTAAAACCAGTTATGGTATAGTAGAGATAAAACCAGTCATGGTATAGTAGAGATAAAACCAGTCATGGTATAGTAGAAATAAAACCAGTCATGGTATAGTAGAAATAAAACCAGTCATGGTATAGTAGAAATAAAACCAGTCATGGTATAGAAGAAATAAAACCAGTCATGGTATAGTAGAAATAAAACCAGTCATGGTATAGTAGAAATAAAACCAGTCATGGTATAGTAGAAATAAAACCAGTCATGGTATAGTAGAGATAAACCAGTCATGGTATAGTAGAAATAAAACCAGTCATGGTATAGTAGAGATAAAACCAGTCATGGTATAGTAGAGATAAAACCAGTCATGGTATAGTAGAGATAAAACCAGTCATGGCATAGTAGAAATAAAACCAGTTAAGGAATAGTAGAGATAAAACCATTTATGGTATAGAAGAGATAAAACCAGTCATGGTATAGTAGAAATAAAACCAGTCATGGTATAGTAGAGATAAAACCAGTCATGGTATAGTAGAAATAAAACCAGTCATGGTATCGTAGAAATAAAACCAGTTATGGTATAGTAGAGATAAAACCAGTCATGGTATAGAAGAAATAAAACCAGTCATGGTATAGTAGAAATAAAACCAGTCATGGTATAGTAGAGATAAAACCAGTCATGGTATAGTAGAGATAAAACCAGTCATGGTATAGAAGAAATAAAACCAGTCATGGTATAGTAGAAATAAAACCAGTCATGGTATAGTAGAGATAAAACCAGTCATGGTATAGTAGAGATAAAACCAGTCATGGTATAGTAGAAATAAAACCAGTCATGGTATAGTAGAAATAAAACCAGTCATGGTATAGTAGAAATAAAACCAGTCATGGTATAGTAGAAATAAAACCAGTCATGGTATAGTAGAGATAAAACCAGTCATGGTATAGTAGAGATAAAACCAGTCATGGTATAGTAGAAATAAAACCAGTCATGGTATAGTAGAAATAAAACCAGTTATGGTATAGTAGAGATAAAACCAGTCATGGTATAGAAGAAATAAAACCAGTCATGGTATAGTAGAGATAAAACCAGTCATGGTATAGTAGAGATAAAACCAGTCATGGTATAGTAGAGATAAAACCAGTCATGGTATAGTAGAAATAAAACCAGTCATGGTATAGAAGAGATAAAACCAGTCATGGTATAGTAGAAATAAAACCAGTCATGGTATAGTAGAAATAAAACCAGTCATGGTATAGTAGAAATAAAACCAGTCATGGTATAGTAGAGATAAAACCAGTCATGGTATAGTAGAGATAAAACCAGTCATGGTATAGTAGAAATAAAACCAGTCATGGTATAGTAGAAATAAAACCAGTTAAGGAATAGTAGAGTTAAAACCAGTTATGGTATAGTAGAGATAAAACCAGTCATGGTATAGTAGAGATAAAACCAGTCATGGTATAGTAGAAATAAAACCAGTCATGGTATAGTAGAGATAAAACCAGTCATGGTATAGTAGAAATAAAACCAGTCATGGTATAGTAGAAATAAAACCAGTTATGGTATAGTAGAGATAAAACCAGTTATGGTATAGTAGAAATAAAACCAGTTATGGTATAGTAGAGATAAAACCAGTCATGGTATAGTAGAGATAAAACCAGTTATGGTATAGTAGAGATAAAACCAGTCATGGTATAGTAGAGATAAAACCAGTCATGGTATAGTAGAGATAAAACCAGTCATGGTATAGTAGAGATAAAACCAGTCATGGTATAGTAGAGATAAAACCAGTCATGGTATAGTAGAAATAAAACCAGTTATGGTATAGTAGAAATAAAACCAGTTATGGTATAGTAGAGATAAAACCAGTCATGGTATAGTAGAAATAAAACCAGTCATGGTATAGTAGAGATAAAACCAGTCATGGTATAGTAGAGATAAAACCAGTCATGGTATAGTAGAGATAAAACCAGTCATGGTATAGTAGAAATAAAACCAGTCATGGTATAGTAGAGATAAAACCAGTCATGGTATAGTAGAAATAAAACCAGTCATGGTATAGTAGAAATAAAACCAGTCATGGTATAGAAGAAATAAAACCAGTCATGGTATAGTAGAGATAAAACCAGTCATGGTATAGCAGAGATAAAACCAGTCATGGTATAGAAGAAATAAAACCAGTCAAGGTATAGTAGAAATAAAACCAGTCATGGTATAGTAGAGATAAAACCAGTCATGGTATAGTAGAAATAAAACCAGTCATGGTATAGAAGAAATAAAACCAGTCATGGTATAGTAGAAATAAAACCAGTCATGGTATAGTAGAGATAAAACCAGTCATGGTATAGTAGAGATAAAACCAGTCATGGTATAGTAGAAATAAAACCAGTCATGGTATAGTAGAAATAAAACCAGTCATGGTATAGTAGAAATAAAACCAGTCATGGTATAGTAGAAATAAAACCAGTCATGGTATAGTAGAAATAAAACCAGTCATGGTATAGTAGAGATAAAACCAGTCATGGTATAGTAGAGATAAAACCAGTCATGGTATAGTAGAAATAAAACCAGTCATGGTATAGTAGAAATAAAACCAGTCATGGTATAGTAGAAATAAAACCAGTCATGGTATAGTAGAGATAAAACCAGTCATGGTATAGTAGAAATAAAACCAGTCATGGTATAGTAGAAATAAAACCAGTTATGGTATAGTAGAGATAAAACCAGTCATGGTATAGAAGAAATAAAACCAGTCATGGTATACAGGTCCTTCTCAAAAAATTAGCATATTGTGATAAAGTTCATTATTTTCTGTAATGTACTGATAAACATTAGACTTTCATATATTTTAGATTCATTACACACAACTGAAGTAGTTCAAGCCTTTTCTTGTTTTAATATTGATGATTTTGGCATACAGCTCATGAAAACCCAAAAATCCTATCTCAAAAAATTAGCATATTTCATCCGACCAATAAAAGAAAAGTGTTTTTAATACAAAAAAAGTCAACCTTCAAATAATTATGTTCAGTTATGCACTCAATACTTGGTCGGGAATCCTTTTGCAGAAATGACTGCTTCAATGCGGCGTGGCATGGAGGCAACCAGCCTGTGGCACTGCTGAGGTGTTATGGAGGCCCAGGATGCTTCGATAGCGGCCTTAAGCTCATCCAGAGTGTTGGGTCTTGCGTCTCTCAACTTTCTCTTCCCAATATCCCACAGATTCTCTATGGGGTTTAGGTCAGGAGAGTTGGCAGGCCAATTGAGCACAGTAATACCATGGTCAGTAAACCATTTACCAGTGGTTTTGGCACTGTGAGCAGGTGCCAGGTCGTGCTGAAAAATGAAATCTTCATCTCCATAAAGCTTTTCAGCAGATGGAAGCATGAAGTGCTCCAAAATCTCCTGATAGCTAGCTGCATTGACCCTGCCCTTGATAAAACACAGTGGACCAACACCAGCAGCTGACATGGCACCCCAGACCATCACTGACTGTGGGTACTTGACACTGGACTTCAGGCATTTCCCTCTCCCCAGTCTTCCTCCAGACTCTGGCACCTTGATTTCCGAATGACATGCAAAATTTGCTTTCATCCGAAAAAAGTACTTTGGACCACTGAGCAACAGTCCAGTGCTGCTTCTCTGTAGCCCAGGTCAGGCGCTTCTGCCGCTGTTTCTGGTTCAAAAGTGGCTTGACCTGGGGAATGCGGCACCTGTAGCCCATTTCCTGCACACGCCTGTTCACAGTGGCTCTGGATGTTTCTACTCCAGACTCCGTCCACTGCTTCCGCAGGTCCTCCAAGGTCTGGAATCGGTCCTTCTCCACAATCTTCTTCAGGGTCCGGTCACCTCTTCTCGTTGTGCAGCGTTTTCTGCCACACTTTTTCCTTCCCACAGACTTCCCACTGAGGTGCCTTGATACAACACTCTGGGAACAGCCTATTCGTTCAGAAATTTCTTTCTGTGTCTTACCCTCTTGCTTGAGGGTGTCAATGATGGCCTTCTGGACAGCAGTCAGGTCGGCAGTCTTACCCATGATTGCGGTTTTGAGTAATGAACCAGGCTGGGAGTTTTTAAAAGCCTCAGGAATCTTTTGCAGGTGTTTAGAGTTAATTAGTTGATTCAGATGATTAGGTTAATAGCTCGTTTAGAGAACCTTTTCATGATATGCTAATTTTTTGAGATAGGAATTTTGGGTTTACATGAGCTGTATGCCAAAATCATCAATATTAAAACAAGAAAAGGCTTGAACTACTTCAGTTGTGTGTAATGAATCTAAAATATATGAAAGTCTAATGTTTATCAGTACATTACAGAAAATAATGAACTTTATCACAATATGCTAATTTTTTGAGAAGGACCTGTAGTAGAGATAAAACCAGTCATGGTATAGTAGAAATAAAACCAGTTAAGGAATAGTAGAGTTAAA